>CM076607.1:118564045-119164045 GCA_038502775.1 Hippodamia convergens
ATAAATCAAATCAATTGATAACTGCACTTCATGAAAATGGATACATTGATCAACCAACATCCAAAAAATTGAAAAAATACAACGCTATTTGTCCCAAAATTTATGGTAATCCAAAGATACACAAAGACAACACACCATTAAGACCAATTGTTGCTAGCATCCAGAGTCCTACTTCCAGCATATCAGAGTTTCTGGCGGGTATACTAAAAAACGCATATGAGACAAATAACGAATACAACATCAGAAATTCCTTCGAATTTGCAGAAGTGATGAATAATTTCATATTACCTCAAGACCATGTTTTGGTGTCGTTGGATGTCATAAACTTGTATGGTAATATATACAAAGAACTGGTTATTAAGGTTTTAATCTAAAATGGAATAGTATAAGGAACATACGACTATACCTAGAGAACGGTTCTTGGAATTGGTATCTTTTGTTCTTGACAATAATTATTTTACGTTCCAAGGAAATTATTATCTACAAGTGTTTGGTTGTGCAATGGGCAGCAAACTTAGTCCCATTATTTCACAATTTGTGATGGATTATGTTTTGGATGAATGCATAAAAAAATTGCCATTTGACATGGTTTTTATCAAAAAATATGTTGACGATCTCATAATGTCTATACCTGCACATCATGAACAGATACTGTTGGACACATTTAACTCTTTAGATTCACACATTCAATTTACCCTACCTAGAGAGAGAGGATGATAGTTGTTCTGTTCCATTCCGAGACACAGAGGTATGCAGATATGACAACATCATAAAATTAGACTGGTTCAAAAAAAAGACATCCTCCAACAAACTTATACATTACCAATCACATCTCTCCATAAAGATAAAAATTAATTTAATCAAAGAAATGAAAAACAGAATTTATAAAATATGTCATCCAACTTTTATAGAGAAGAATATGAGATTGTTATTCAAAATATTGCTAGAAAACAGCTATCCTAAATATATTATTATTATAATAAAAAAGTTACAGAGTTGAGGTGAACACCTATTAACTCGGTTCAAAAAACAAGAGAAAAAAAATCATCATTCCACCCTGAAAAAAATGAACATGAAAAACGAAACGTATATCAACTTTCCAGTCCAGAATTGCAAAAGTTAAAATAACACACTTCACAAAGCACCAACACTTAGCTTCCATCGGTCATAACGGTTTTTGAACATATTGACACTGGTAGATTCAACCACAGATCCTGGCAAACCATTCCACGGATCAAAGACTCTATTGGATAAGAAATTCCTACGTGCATTGGACCGGAAAGGTTCCTTAGCCAGCTTGAAAGCATGTCCACGAAGGTTATTCCTGTTGAACTCGAACAGATCTAGAAATTCAACACCAAAATAATTATTTATTGCTCTGAAAGTCACAATCAAATCGACTCTAGTACGCCGATCCTTGAATGGTAACAGACCGAACATGCGCAGTCTGGTCGCATAGTCGGGTCGATCATAAGAAGAGAAGGGAATCCGTGTACACCACCTCTGAACCGACTCCAGCAAATTCATATCACCCTGGAGAGAAACCCACCATACAGGTCCGACATACTCCATAATCGGTCTCACGTAGTTCTCATAAAGCAATTTCATGGTCTGGACACTACAGTTGTTGAATGATTTCTGAATAATATAGGTGGTTCTCTTAGCTTTAGCACAGACGGATGATATATGTTCAGACCAGTCCATGTTACAATTAACGGTCAAACCTAAATCCCTCTGCGATTCGACTACGGCAAGGAGGGAACCACCAAGAGTGTATGGGTGACGTGGGTTGTTTTTACCGATATGTAAGACACAACATTTGTCGTTGTTAAGCGGGAGTAACCAGTCCTTCGTCCACTGAGTGATCATGTCGAGATCGAGCTGTAATTGATTGAGGTTCAACGACGGGACACCGTAAATTTTTGTGTCATCAGCGAACAACAGGCACCTGGACTTAATGACTTGCGGTAAATCGGCCGTGTACAACAGAAACAGAATTGGCCCAAGGACCGATCCCTGGGGGACACCACTGAAGACTGTTTGAATCAGGGTCGAAAGAGTCTCACCGACCCTTACCCTATAAGTTCGATGGTCCAAGAATGACTTAATCCACGACAACAAGCGGCCACGTATCCCGAGATGTTCCAGTTTATGAATTGAACGTTTGTGGGGCACGCTGTCGAAAGCCTTTGACAAATCGAGATACACCACATCCATCGGGATTCCCTCATCGAGTGCTTTGCTCCAATCGTTCACCGCTAATAGCATATTTGTAAGGGTTGAATGTCCTGGAAGAAATCCATGTTGCTCGTTGGGGATCAAGTGGTTTACTCTCGCAAACTCCAAAATCTGGTTAGCTAAGATTCGTTCAAAAACCTTAGCAATTGTCGGCACCAAACTAATTGGCCGATAGTTAGTAGGCAAAGTCTTATCCCCACCCTTATATATTGGAGTCACGGTAGCGGAACGCCAGTCGATTGGAAGAGATGATGTCGAATAGGATCGTTCGTACAAAAGGTAAAGAGGCTTAGCGAAAGCTCTGGAACAACGCGACAGCAAAAGTGGAGTCAATCCATCAGCACCTGGCGCGGAAGAGACATCCAGAGCAGACAGGTGTTGTTCCACGAGGTCTATAGATAAATATACCTCATTCAGATCGTGGGTGCAGCGAGGAGTACCAACTCGTGGGATACCAAAAGTTGGCTCATCCGAGAAATGAGAGGCAAAAGACCTAGCGAGAACATTAGCCGACTCGAGAGCATCAACACATAGTTCACCCGAATCATCACGCACTAGCGGAACCGACACTTTGCCACCCATATTGCTACGTACATATTTGAAAAACCTTTTTCTACTGCTGCATGTAGCCAAGTTATGTTCAAATTGTTTTTTAGCAGATGAAATCAATGATGAAACATAGTTGGAATAACGTCGATGGTTGAGATAATCTGATGTACTCCCGCTACGAACATATCGTCGCCAAAGACCTTTCTTGGTCCTGATTGCCCTCACGATCCCACCGTTTATCCACGGCTTTAACGGATTATGCTTGACAGTGATGGTGTGTGTGTTGCTGGCAATAATATCTCGCACTATTCTCAGAAACTGACTCCACATACCGTCCGTACCATCGCAATCTTCGAAAGTGCCTGGCCAATCTACACTCATCAGTTTAATAGAAACCTGTTCGTAGTCAATTTTCTTGTAAGTTTTGTCCTGGATGCAAGGAGAATGATCATCATAGAACTGGAGTTCCGTCGCCAAGACAACGTGGTCAGACTTGCCGAGTAATGAAGAGATCTAAAACGGAAGGGGTTTGACCATATCTGTATCTAGTTGGCTGCAGAACCGCTTGTTGAAGTCCGCAATTCAACAATAAGTCAGCGAAAGGAAAAGATGGTGAACCTACAGGCGGGAGACAGGTCATCGGCCATACAATATCAGGGCAGTTGAAATCATCCGTTACTAGGACATTTCATCGAGAAAGAGATATTTCCTTCAGAAATTGAACCAATGCAACGTCATCTGTATAAGGTCTAGGCCGATAGATACAACCGAAGGTGAAGGAGACGTTAGAATTGGAGATGTCAAGAAATATATTGTCGACACCCTGCCAATCTCTGTGGAAAACAGAAACCCTAAAGGCATTGACGATAAAGTCTTTCAGAAAGATGCACACCCCCCATGACCGACTGTACGAATACTATCACGACGGAAAATGGTGTAGCCAGGAATCTGACATGCGCAATCGGAAATGGAAGAATGTAACCAAGTTTCCGTTATAAACACAATACAAGGTCGCTGGGTATGGATCACGGTCAGAAGTTCGCTGAATTTGGACATCAAAGACTGGGCATTCGTGTAAGATATTGACCATGAGGTCAGTTCAGGCGGTTTTTTGATACAGAAGAGTTCTGGAATTTTCTATCCGGCACTATGGTTGGTTTTCCCCTCTGATACCTAATTGTGAGATGTACCTCTCCCTGCTCCTGCCTCCTTCTCAGTTCCTTACGAAGTTCATCCAATTCAGATAACTGTTTCCTGGTCATGTCACCGCGAATAACCACCTCACGAAACTGCATACTGCCATGCAGGGATTTTTTGTTCCGGAGAACATTGCCAACAACTTCACTTGTAGTAAAAGTTACTCTCAACCACCTTGGCTTGTCCGTCTGTTTTCCAGGAATACGATCGATTTCAGCAATGAATTTACTAGCTGATGGGTGTACATGATCAACAATAGCCCTAACATTTCTCAAATCATCGGAGCTCTCAGCTAAATTGAGCAGAAGCAGGTTATGTGATTTCTCCACACGATCAATGATCTCACAGATATCATCAGAAACAGAAGTAGATGAGGCAAGGTCTAGCCGTGACTCCAGTGAACGGATACCCACAGATGCAGACTCCACCTGCGAAGCCAGCATGGTCTGTGAATCTTGCAGAACTGAAACTTCAGTTCGAAGTTCCGTCAGTGACTGCTGGTGACTTGAGAGCAACTCTGCATGTTCATTTATCGATTTTGAGCATGTCGCCAGCTTTTGGCGTTCTTCTATGCGAAGTACGGAGGCAGCAACCTCGCCAATACGGTTCATCATCTGATTAAAGTGCTCCAAGGTGAGGGGGAAACTGTTAGTAGATGATTTGGAGCAAGCTGGAAAGATGATCGCGTGGGATCCAGCAGAATTACTTCTCAGTCTACGATCTGTAGACAGGCATACAGGACATATCCAATTTTCACGCTTTTCGCGGAGAAAACTTATTTCATTAGGGGTGAGATTCACGCAGTCAGCATGAAAATGCTTACTGCAAGCTGTGCAAAAGATAGCAGGCTGAGAACTGGATATCAGCTTACTACAGCAACCACAATTTCGCGCCATTTTCAACTAACGTGAAAAAATATGCACACATTAACGACAGAGGAGAGGGAATGACTTTTCACTTCCTTGGGCCTATAAGGAAGACTCGAGGCAGAAACAAGGAAGGCCACGGATATCAGGAAAAGAAAGAGTTGGTTAAAATTCAACAGGCTCAGATAAAAATTCATGCACTCGAAATCGATTTCACCTTCCGAATGAAGGAATCAGTGTCAGCACGTGTTAAATTCGAATTATCACCACGAATTAACAGCTGTGATATTCTTTCGTGATAACAATGTAATCGAAATAAATCGATTTGTTTTCAGACAACATTCGTAAAAACGAAATGATTCAAGTATACCTTTTCACTCGAAAAAGGGTAGGTATAATTCAAGGCTCACCTTTGCCAATTCAGATAGCACTTCCACAAAATAAAATTTAAAAAGTTGAGTATAGTTAAGTAAAAAGTAGATATAATCACGAGGAGATCAGAACGCGTGTTTCACTGCTAGAACGTGTGGAACGATAAGGAAATTATTATTTGAGTCTCCAATGGCCAGCACAGTTGACATACCGCCAGCTCATCCACCAAATTCCAATGTTGAGGTAAACAACACCATTTATTGTAGTATTCCAAACATATTCCAGCTCACAGGAAAAATAAAAAACTGCTTAAAGAGGAAAATGTAAAAATTGCAAGTTATAACATCAAAACAATCGGTAAGTTATACAGTAAATTGAAAGATCCAATTCCCCATTCACTCCAATCTAATATTGTTTATAAAATTCACTGTTCCAACTGTGAAGGAACTTATGTGGGACACACTTCGCAATGGCTGAAAAGTCGATTATCATTGCATAGAAGTGATATTAGAAATAAAAATCAGAGCTGTGCTCTAACAGCTCATGCACTTCAAAGTGACCACAATATAGACTATGAAAATGTTGAAATACTAGATAAGAACGCAAATGATAACAAAAGAAAAATTCTGGAAATGATCTATATAAATAAACAAGAAAATCCTCTTAACAAGAAAACTGAAACTCAACACCTAAGCAATATATACAGTTATTTACTGTCGTCCTCAACATTAAATTTTTATGATGGACCTGTAGATGAATAGTTGTAGTTCACATGTTGTTTTGTCTCATTCTATGTATATGCTAAATATCAAATTTTAATTTATGACAGTTTCTAATGCCAATATTGGCGACCATTTTGTTAATTTCCTCAAGATTTTGATTCTAAAGACCTGTAACCTTGCTGAAATCTGATATATACTTTGTATTCAATATAATTGATAAATAGATAGATGATTAATAAGATACTGACAACCTCATAATTCTGTAAGTAAATAAAAGGGAAAAAAATTTCAGCATATTAAAAATAATTTTGATTTGTAGTAGTCCTGAAGATGAGATGAATTATTTCGAAAGCTTGACGTTAGAATAAAGGTAATTTAACATCATCAGTTTTTGATCGACAACCCTAACCTACTCACATATATATATATATATATATATATATACGTATTACGCGACCTTACGGAGCCGAAAATGCTACACGCGACTACCCCTACTGAGCCAAAATCATTTTTACGAAGCCCGGATCGGGCTTCCTAAAAATTTGCGTGTATATCTTTCACAGAGGCTTCCTAATAGGTCAGTGAGCCTATAGACGAATTTTCGCCTGGGCCGAATATCGCCCATATAATATCGCAATATATACGCGCTTAGTTCACGGGATCCACCTGTAGGTGGTGCTCCAGTAGTTCCGTATATAAATATATACATTTTGGCGACATAACCCCGATTATAGGAATCCCGCTATGCCTCGCTGTTATTCGAAGCCCGTAAGTTTGGCAATGTCGCATTCTATCGGAAGTCGTTAGAACGTTCTCAGGGTAAAATGATTCTCCTGAAAGACTAATGGATGGAGAAATATCGCTAGGAAGGATAGGAAAAATTTCTCATCGGAAGAATCAACGAATATTGGATTTAATCGTCTTCATTAGATGATACTTTAATTTATTATTATTTCAAGCTGCGCTTTTCAAGACATCATCTACAGGGTGTTTTTTTCAAATGTTTCATTGGACCTATTCGATGAAGGAATAGTTATACGAATTCAAGATTTTGTTATTCTGTTTAAGAGTAGATGAACTCAAATCATCAAATATTTTCGAGCGAAGTATAGTTCCGTTTTTACCGGAACTTCATCATTGCCGAAATAAACCCTGCATATTCAACCATTTTGGAATTCTTCGATCAATTTTTCACTGATTTGATGTATGATTGCGAACTGGATCAATATGAATAACAGAAAAATAATAGATTAGGCTAGGCTTTTGTTTTTCGAATGAAATTATGAATATTTATCTGAAAATAGAGCTCCGCTTAAACAAAAAACAAATTTTTTTATTGGATGGTTTTCGATTTTAGGTTTTCATGAAAGATAAACATCAAGTTTTTGTCATGATCTCGAGATAACAAATTTTTATACAGTTCGAAAATGTTTATCAATATTGGCAAACTGCGAACTTGAAAAAGTGAGTACTAAATTGTTTCAAACGAGAACTTCTTTTCTGAAGCCATGAGGAAATTAACTTAAGAAAATAATGTATGTGTGAAAAAATGGGAATTGCTTCGAATTGCAAAGTGTTTTTCAATTGTGGGAAATCAATTTCTTTGGACATTGTATTTTGAATTTTACTTCCCCGAGAAATACAATTATTGGCAATTATCAATTAATTCAACTGATTATATTAACCGGTGAGGTGGTATTTCACTGCCATAGAGAGTGAGATGGTGTCTTTCAGACACCTGCAATTTTATATGATTTTTCTCTGTCCATAGCTCTTTCTTTTTGGCTTCTAACAATAGAATTACTATGTCATGAATGTATTCAACTAACGGGTTAGGCATTTGGTGTCACCCATTTAAAAAAAATCTGTTATAAAAGCAAAAAACATTTTATTGAAACAAAATTTTGAAAAATAACGATATTAATATGTGCAATTTACGTTTTAAAAATTCTTCGCATTGTCTTGTTGGAAATGTGCAACACAAGTGACTTCCTTGATGCAAATCTATTCGGACTTCTTATCACAGCTTGTCTTACCCGTTCAATATTTTCGGGTGTTCTGACTATACGCAGACACCTCTACAAAAATTTGATGCCACATTCCCTCTAACATCATAATCTCTTACCCACCCAAATATGTTTTGGCATTTTGGAATTCGTCCGTATCTTTTCACATTGAATTCACAACGAAAATTTCATTGCACTTGCACAACTGAATTATGTAATATGAATTGTTTTACTACATAAATTCATTGATTCATCGGAAATATCTCCATGGCCAATTGAATTGCAACTATTGACATATAAGAATGTGTCACTTCAATTGTCTAAAACAAATTATTATTTCCATAACGCACTATGAAAAATAGATGAAACCAGACCTTGTATTTTCAATGAAATTTTATGAATATATTAGTGAAAAATTATTAATTTTAAAAACGAAGAGCAGAAAATGTGCGGAATTGTTACAAACTTCCATTCCGTATCAACTGCCAAAAAATGAATACGAATTTTTAGGAGAATCAAAATTTTTTTAGTTATTGAATGTGTGGATGAAACATTGGACGCAGAAGAAAACAATCTATCGAAACTGAAAAAACTGACAACATGTCAAAATATCACATTTTCATTCCTACTTATTTCATTCTCGCAATACATTGAATTCAAAATTTTTGACTACAAAATCAGCACACTGGCTTCTACACATTCCCTTGCACTGAAAATATGTTTTCCTGTGGATTTTCGATGGATTCTAGCAACTCACCGTGCATAAATTGAAAGTTGCTGGGAGCCCCGATATTGCCATTTGATCTGCAAAGAAGTGATAGCGGATAAAAAATATGAAGGAGTCTGCCAGACTCCACCTCATCGGCTCCGGGTTAAATCAATTTTATATCAAAATTTTTGTTCTATTTCGACCATAATGTTCTCGTCATCAATAATTGTTGAAAAAATCTTATAACATTGAAATAATAAATAAATTGATAATATGTCAGAAAATGTTCATTCCTGCGAGCATACTGCCCTTCTTTGTTATTCATTTCTCTAAATAAAATGTTCAGAAGTTTTATTTTGCAAAACAGCTGTTATATATGGAGAAAGTGCAAGAATTGTTTACATAACATGTTGCAATTTCGATATCAGATATCCCGAGTTACCTGGATAACGATAGTAAAGCTGAATTTCATGGTACAGGAGAAACAAAATCATTACCGTAATCGTAAAAAAAAACAAATCGACGTAATGGGTTATTATCAAACTCATTCTCGTCATCTTTTGAGGATTTAGAAGATCAGAGAATCTTGTTCATTGATAATTTTTACCCCGTCCAATAAATGGTAATTTTTTGTGAAGGATTTTTACTGAAAATTCAAGAACATAAAAACTTCTTGAAACATATTATTTGGTCCGACCAAGCTAAATTTACCCAACAAGGAATAACGAACGAAACGAAGTCAAGGAAGTTCAAACTGTATTTCAATTTCCACTAACTGTATTCTGCCTTGTCACAGATGACCAACTCAGATATTTCATTTGAGAACCTAGTCGAAAATATCTTGAGTGAATTGCACCTCGCATTCAATAATTGGTACAGGGAAAATTTGCTAACACCAGAGAAAATTCGTCAAGAATATTTGAGGAATGTTGCTGGTGAAATAGGGGTCGATTTCTTCGACCGCTTCGATCTCCAGATCTTCCCCACTAGATTACTATTTATGGGGTATAATTAAGAAAGAAATTTACGTGAACGAAATATAGAACAGTTGCGAATCAAAGTATGTTAAGTTTTTCATAGTTCAGATCCTAATGAAATTGTTTAGACAACGCAGCAGTCTGGTCGTGATCGATACGTCTCGAACTGAATGGACGACATTTCGAACGTGAATTCTGAATTGGACCTTGTTTGTATTTTTGAGAAGAGTTGAATTCGAAATGTTACCAACAAATATGTTCCTCTTGAATATTTCAGAAGATATACATTTTATGCTAGTGGTGTTATTCCCGCTTATTGTATACGAAATACAAACAGGGTTTACTCATCAATATTATTCAGAATTCAATATGATAAGCGAAATATCCAGTGACAAAACTATTTAACGAAATTTAGATTGAACATAAAATTTTTTGAAAAAAGGATTCCAAGAAAATTCACGGCATTATTTAAAGACCCTTGGTGGAGGAAAAGCGTTTCATTACTTTGACCCCCTTTTTTCCTAATCACACCCTACTCACTGTATATTTATAGGTTATAAGCAGGAAGAGAGTAAACTCGAATGTTATAGAGAACAGTTGCGACTAAAAATGTTTTTAACAAAAGAAAGACATTTCGTAACAGTTAATTGCGACTTCTGTTCGTATGTTTAAGAAAACGAAAATTTGAAATATGACCGAGAAAATTGACTTCAAGCATTTCTCAAAAAATACGAATTTTATTTTAATTGTGATATCTGCACACCTACAATATCTTTCAATGCAATATATTCAATTATGACTTCTCGTTGTCATCAATTTTGAGACTCACGGTATCCACTGTATCATGACTTGTAATTTCAAGCATTTACACAAAACATCTTGTCAATTGGTGGGATACCTGTATTTGAAAACAATTAATAATTGCGTACCCTTTGAAATTTTCGAAAGAAAATCTCTCCGAGATTCTAGTGTCGTTCGAGAATCTACTTTTTTATCCACGAATAGTTTTGAAGAGAAGGTCTCATCAAGTATTCGCATGAAACTTGTGACGTACGCAACGGACGTGAAAGCTTTTTTCAAGTAATTGACTTGAAATGACATTGAATTAAAATTGGAGAATAAAGAAAATTTTGAATTCTTTTTACTATATGAAGATTTGAAACACTATTTCACAGAAAATAATCGTAGCGTTTTCCTTATCTCTCATTCTCCGAAAAACAGCTCTCGTGGTATCCGAGGATATCAAATCGATGATGAAATGGTATCACCCTCATTGTACAACCAATGACTCAATTCGTGGCTTCGGTTGGCTGCACCTTGTGTCGCATGTATATAACTGAATATGAAACAAATCGAAAATAATACAGCGGAATAATTCAGACGCAATATTCAACTGGAATATTTTGGCAACACTGCTCGGGCTTGCCATAGACCGTGAATCATCTATTTTTTACACAAAAAGGCTTGGTATGGCATTACCATATGACAGGCTTCTAATGGGTTGTGATACGTACTCCCAAATGTATAAATTATACACACCCCCCTTGTATCACCGCACACCCTGGCTTCACTTCACCTGTGTCTTATGGCGGGCTTGGTAAAGATAGTCTAATGCGTATATATATATATATAAATATATATATATATATATATATATTTCATTCTGGAAAAAAAGTGGCTGAAGTAATATGATACGCACATCCCTCATCAGTTAGAGATCTAAGCCTCAACAGAGCATAACATACAGACTGTGGAGGATGGGTTAGGATTCCAGGAAAAGTCGTAGAACAATTTAATAATTTATTTACCAAAAACAAATTTTGAAGTTGGTTAAAACTTATTAGTCTGATAAGACTGATTTATAAATCGTTGCTGCAGAAAGTAATGGATTTGCAGGACGGCGACGACGGTTGATAGGTTTAAAACTTTTAGTCTGAAAAGACTGATTTTTGTAGAATATATGTATTCTATACGGCGAAGGCGAGTCGATAATTAGTAATGGATTTAAAGGTCCCAAAAGATGGAATTTTTCAGGCTGGTTCGTCGTTGTTTTAGCGGCTGTGAATGTTAGTTGTTCGAGAAATATTCGAGTCGCAGGTAGCAGTTGAAGAGAAATCTGGTCGAAGCGGTAAACAGATGTTTCTGCGTTGAGAGCGGAAGTGTCGAATATCTCGTCGAAGTTGCTGGGTTCGAAGTCTCGAAGAAAAAGGATCTGTTTCTGTTTTCTTGCTGTATTTATGCCTGTTTGTCTTCACCTATTAGGGATGCGAAGTTTTTTGACCTAGAAAAGGCGTGACTTTGTCGGATCTGCTCAAGTCGGATTTTAACGAATTAGGGTTTCGTTCCAGCTGGACTTGAAGATTTTTCGGTGATTTCGTCGACTTCGTTTTAACGGAAATTCGCCACAAGACGATAACAGAGAGCAGAGACTATTAATGTGCTGCCCCCAGTTGAGTTTAAAATCAATAGTAACACCCAGTAACTTAGTGAACTCAGCTTGCTCGACTGATTTTTTATTGATTCGCATCAAAATGCTCTTGTCCCTATGGTCGCTCGTGTTCTTCAAAACAAAATTTACAGTTCTATTGACATTAAGAAAAAGTTTGTTCTCAACAAACCACTTTGAAAGCTGCAACATTCTCTTATATGTGCGACTACAAGAGCTTCCCTTACTGAGTTTCCAGTGCACAAAAGCGTATTGTCATCAGCAAACATTATCAAACTTGATGGATCATTAAAATATCAGGTAGATCATTAATGAATATCAGGAAGAGCAGCGGACCAAGTATTGATCCCTGCGGAATACCGCAAATAACATTAGCATGAGATGATCGCATACCATCAACTTCAACAAATTGCATTCGTCCTGACAAGTACGACTTCATTAATCTATTGATTTGTTTCCTTAACCCCAAAGAGCCCATCTTCATCAAAAGTATTTATTTCATGAGACACCAAGGTCGAATGCTCTCCTCAGGTCCACAAAAATAACACTTTTCCCGACCTTCGATACTCTCATAGAGTTTGGTAATAAAAGCCACCATCGCTGACTGAGTTGACCTTTTTTGTCTGAAACCATGTTGACAATTCGATAACAGATTATGCTTATTGCGAAAGAAAGTATTCTATCAAAGATTGCTCGCTCTATAATCTTAGAAATTAATGACAATAGCGAAATTGATCTATAATTCTCAGTAGATGTTTGATCACCTTTTTTGAATAATATTTTAATACGTGCTATTTTGAGAGCATCACGAAATATCCCTTCTTCAATGACTTGTTAATTACTTGAGTTAATATGGGCGTAAGCCAAACAGCAGCATTTTTAATTAAATTTGATGAAATGTTATCAATACCTTGTGAATGAGAGTTTTTCAAACTGAGTATGATGTTATACAGGGTTGGGATAAAGTATGGAACCAAGTAAATATCTTTTAAACGAAAAGAACGATATTTATGAAAATTTGCAGGTAAGTGCAATGGAACAAAACGCATGTGATGTACATTTTTTTGATAATAATATACTTCCGGTTTAAACGGAAATGCCATCAACTTCTTTAATTTAAATGGGACACCCTATATATTTTTACAGATTTTGAAAGAGCTTGTTATTTTGAATTCATACATACTGAGTTTAGTGTAAAAAAATTTGTAAAAACGAGGAATAACTCACTGCTAGTAGTACAATAGATGTACATTTCATTATTTTAGAATAATGAGAAACAAAATTACTTCAAATGTTCAAAATGCTCGCCGTTTACTTGCTGACAATATGCCATCCTATTAACAAATTCTTGAGTCACTCTTTCCAAGACTTCTCCACGTATTAGTTCACATTCATCAATAATTCTTTGTCTCAATTCCTGTAAGTTTGTTGGTCGTCTAACGTAAATACGTGATTTTAGATAACCCCAAAGAAAAAAATCTAACGGGCTAAGATCCGGAGAACGAGCAGGCCACTCTATGAATCCTCTACGTCCAATCCATCGATTTGGAAAATTCGCATCCAGAAAATCCCTAACCCGTCTATCATAGTGGGGAGGTGCTCCATCTTGTTGAAACCAAATATTTTGTGGTAATTGCCCATTCTGTTGAAGTGCAGGAATAATTTCGTTATTTAGTAGATCCAAATACTTGTCACCATTCAAGCTTCCGTCGATAAAAAATGGGCCTATAAGCTTATTTTCGACAATTCCCATCCAAACATTTAACTTCTGTGGATGCTGGGTATGTGCTTCATGAATCCAATGAGGATTCTCATTTGACCAATACCTTGAGTTGTGGCGATTAACTGTTCTATTTAAAAAAAAAGTTGCCTCATCGGAAAAAACTAGAAGCAAAATTTTCGTCGACATTACAGATGTCCATTAGCCGTTCGCAAAATTCCAGCCGTCGATCAAAATCATCGTATGACAATTCTTGAACCAACTGTACCTTATACGGATGATACTTTTCACTTTTTAATATCTTTCCTACAGAACGTCGACTGATACCATGGTTTAGTGCCAAATTTGTGGTGGAAGTTTGAGGTGATTCTTCTAAATCGATTGCAATATTTTGTTTAACAGTTTCGTTCGTTGCAGTCCGCGGTCTTCCAGGTTTTAGCAAATTTTTTACCATCCCAGTAGTATTAAAACGTTGTAATGTTTTAGTTACTGTTGAGCGTGATATAGGATTTTTCTCCGGATGCAAATTATTAAAAATTTGACACACTTCTTCATGAGTTCTAACACGATCACCATAACCGATCATCATTAAAATTTCAATACGCTCCTTTTTCCTTAATTGAACCATTCTAAATTGTTCAATTTATTTCCGTCAATTAGAATTTGACACTTGAAGAACAAAAGATGTACTAAACAGTACTTGTTTATTCATTACTATGCATACAAACAACATCAATTAGTTTATCTAAATAGTTTTTTGCTCTAATGCAAAAAACTCAGAGGAGGTTGGTTAAAGTGCTATATTCCTCGTTTTTACAAATTTTTTTAAACTAAACTCAGTATGTATGAATTCAAAATAACAAGCTCTTTCAAAATCTGTAAAAATATATAGGGTGTCCCATTTAAATTAAAGAAGTTGATGGCATTTCCGGTTAAACCGGAAGTATATTATTATCAAAAAATGTACATCAGATGGGTTTTGTTCCATTGCACTTACCTGCAACCTTTCAAAAATATCATTCTTTTCTTTAAAAGATATTTACTTGGTTCCATACCTTATCCCAACCCTGTATACTCTCTTTCAGAGACGGTTCTAATGAACATTGTCACAGGAAGCTTTTCCCAATAATGCGGTTCCGCCTGATTTGTTGAACTGCCTGAGTTTTTTAAATTTATTTCCCGCAGTAAATTTATGAGTTATTCATTGAAATGATTAGCTATAATTTTAGGATTATCATTGGAACTGTCATCAATAAGGAGCGATGGTGACTTTTCACTCTTTGTTGTTTTTGATGTGGATGAATTTTTCCTTATTCAAACTGCTTCTGATTTGTTTTCAGAGTTATGAAAATCTTTTACATTTCGTAATTTTTTTGCTTCTGCAAGTAGTTGTCTATATATCTTTTTATATTTTTTGAAGTAGGTAATATTCTCTTCTAGTTGAGTATTTCGGGCTAGGAGATATAGTTTCATCAACATTTTCGAGGATGTTTTGATGCCAGTCGTGACTCATCGTTTAGTATCTACCTTTCGTCCGACAGTCACTCTTTGGATTGAAAAACAAGACTCGGCGTAAAATGATAACACATTCATCAAGTTATTGAATGCCGCATTAATAGAGTGCTGCCCATAAACATCCAACCACGTTTCAGTAGAAAGCAACCTATGGAAATTATCATAGTTTTCTGAGTTAAAAACTCTAGATGATAAAAAAGTTCTGAAATCTATGTTACTATCAATACAAAGAGATGTATGATCTGAAATACTATTTGACATACCTTAGTACTAAAGACACTATCATTAGATTTTTCCTGATATTTAATATTTTATGTTATTTTTTATACGGGGTGGCAGGTTTTTTCGGCTGAGGTTTTTTTCCCCTGGCTCTATAGTATCGTATGATACTAGTGATGATAGTATCGTATGATTCTATAGTATCATACGAAGAATGTTATGATACCCCGTTTTTTTTTTACCTCAGCTTAGGTACTTTTTGTTTCAACATTTATTGTATTATTTCAGCTCTCTATTTTCATAAGAATATATATATATATATTTTAGATATATAAGTGCAAATATAGTCAATGCAGCTTTTTTTTCATTACTGAATCTAGTGCATTCCTGTATCAAAACTCTGATGTTACAGGATGTCTGCATATCCAGAAGTTCAGATTTGTATACAGGATTTTCCCAGAAATTTATATTGAGAACACCACAAAGGACAATCTCGAAATCATCAGAACATAGTTGATTCAATATACAATCTAATTCTGAAAAAATGTCCTAATGTTTCCCAGAATGGGAGACCTATAAACGTTTATTATTTTAATCGACTCACCAGACGCCAAAGTTAACTTAATGCTACATACTTCAAGCACTTGCTCCCAATAATAAAAGAAGATAAAAACACTTGACAGAGTTTCACAGTTTTATTAAAATATTTGTTGACACGCGTGTTTTCGGTTTTATCCCATTTTCAAAACTGAATACATATCAATACAGAAAGAACACATTCGTACACATATCAGGTAACAGATGTTAAAATCGGTGATAGGTGGAAATCTAATTGATCGTTTACAATTAGGAGATTTTGTTTTTGAGCTGAGGATATTCCTAACATTTCTAAAAGATCCAACGTCTACCTTTATCACCCTTATGTAGAATTTTTATATTATTGAAATCAATGAAGTGGTTGAGAGTAATACAGTGAGTGGAGAAACCTGTTGTTGGTTTATTTTGTAGAATAGATCTTTTATGTTCATCAACTCTAACTCCAAGAGAACGACCAGTCTGACCTATGTAAAATGCAGGGCACTCGTCACATGATAGCATATAAACACCACTCAACTGCGAATTATTCAGTCGATCCTTCCCATTGAAAAATACAGATCTCAAATTCTTCTTATTGGTACACACAACATCAATTTCATTTTTTCTGATTCTTCGACAGAGTTGTTCACTGATAGATGGGATGTAGTTGATATATACAAATTTCTTAATTTCATCATTAATTTGAGGTGGATAGATTAAAGTAAACAATTTGGTTTGTTGTTTTTTGAAAATTAATTTGTCTATTATGTTAGGGGAATAGCCGTTGTTTATGGCTAATGATTTAAGAACTCTAACTTCATTTTCAAAATTAGTTTTTGACAATGGAATTGAAATCAACCTATGTACCAGGGCATGGAATGCAGACATCTTGATCTTATAAGGGTGCGAGCTACTGTTGTGAATCAGAATATCCGAGAAGGTGGGTTTTCTATATATATCGAATTCAAGATGTTCGTTCACTCTTTTAATCTGAATATCTAAGAAATTTAAACATTTGTTGTCATCCTCTACCTCCAGAGTGGACTGAATAGAATTATAAAAGGAGTTCAGTAATTCCAAAAATGTTTCAAGTTCTGAAGTTGAGCCAGTCCATATACAAAAAATGTTATCCACATAACGTTTCCAGTACAATACAAAAACAGTCAGAATAACATTCATAGGGGAAAAAATTTTCTTCTCTAATGCGGTCATAAATATTTCACTGAAAAAATTAGAGGAAGGAGAACCCATTGGTAAACCTTCAAGTTGTTGATAAACATTATCATTGAATTTGAAATAACTTTGACCTAGACATATCTTAAGTAGTCTCATTGCCTCATCCTTCACAGCAGTAGTGACTGAAGGGTTTTCGCTAAGTTGTTGGTTAACTAAATGTTCGACTTCTGCAGTTGGTACGGACGGAAACAAATTCACCACATCAAAAGAAATAAGTTTTGCATTTTTGGGGATTTTGAGATTTTTCAATTCTTTGGTCAATTCTATGTTATTTTTGATGAAATATATTGGATTATGTTGAATCATATCGGGTAGCACTGAATTCAGATATTTACATAATTTTGAGGCTGGTGCATTGGTGTAGGAGACAATGGGTCTCATCGGACAATTTTCTTTATGTATTTCCGGAAGAGCATATAACAAAGGTATTGTTGGGTTCATCACAGTCAAAGAAGGGGTATCCACATCAGGTAACAAGTTAGGGCAGTTCTTGATAGTCTTTTTCACTGCACATTGGAATTTTGAGAGGTGCGTCAAGTTGGTGACTCACTAGTGGAATTTCGATATGAAAATATTTTGGGAATTTTGTGCTCATTTTGTGCCAATTTGTGCCGTATGTTACGAATTTTGTGCCCATTCAGTTTTCGAGATATTTCGAAATTTCAAGATGAGTCACCAACTTGACGCTGTGACTCATATGTGGAATTTTGATATGGAAATATTTTAGGAATTTTGTGCTCATTTTGTGCCAATTTGTGCCGTATGTTACGAATTTTGTGCCCATTCAGTTTTCGAGATATTTCGAGTTTTCACTATGAGTCAAGCGTCAAGTTGGTGACTCACATATGGAATTTTGGAAATTTTCTTTTTTCGATAAATTGTGTCTATTTTGTGCCGTAAGTTACGAATTTTGTGCCCATTCAGTTTTCGAGATAGTTCGAGTTTTCACTATGAGTCAAGCGTCAAGTTGGTGACTCACATAAGGAATTTTGGAAATTTTCTTGTTTCGATAAATTATGTATATTTTGTGCCGATTTGTACAGTAGGTTTCGAATTTTGTGCCCATACAGTTTTCGAGATATTTCCAGTTTTCCATGTTAATCATCAACTTCATGTGACTCACATGATAGTTAAACAATCCCCAAGTGAAAGCCATGCTCATGGTTGTCAATTCAGCTTTTTTAATGCTAATATTTCACAATCAACAAATGCACAAGAACCCACTGAGTTGGTACTTCTTTCCATGGAAGTAGAAGAAGGGGAGGTAGCATATCCTATGTTTCCCTTGCTATGAAAATGTCACCAAAAATCCGCCATGTTGCGAAGCCAAATTTATGGCGGAAATATATTTCAATTTTTACAATTCGAAGTTTGTTCGATTTTCTTTTAATGACCAAAAGATGAATAAATAATGATCGAAACAAATCAAGGGGTCAAAATATCATAAACAATTGCTTCTAATGAATTGGTGAGTTGAATTACGTATGGAATGAATAATTTGTTCCTGTTACTAATCATACATTCTATTTTTTCAATTAACGTACATACAAATTCAGATAATACGCAATGAAACAAATAGGTAAATTATCTCGTGTATTCCTATCAATGAAAATTGTATGCAACATTAATTAAACCATGTATTTACATGGAGAGGAAGATCAGCATATGCTGTACAAGAAAGCATTTCTTATATGTTTTTCCACTACATACAACTGCCAAAACCAACGAACGAATAATAAATAAGGCTAAAATTGCAGAACCTACAGTTTAAAATACCTCGAAGTTGGCCATCTTGGGGTGCCAAATCTGGATTTGTTTCGGTGACACTTTTCAAACGGTATGCCCCCTCCATTTTCTTTACCTCCATGATTCTTTCACTGTTACCCTCTTCAATGAAACGAACGAAGGAAGCGCGCAGAATTTTATAGCCCCAATAAATAGTTATGAGCTTGCAACAACCGATATATTAACAGGAAATATGTAAACAAACTTTTAGTCGATCTGGCCGGACTCAAAATTTCAAATGCTTCGGAAAATCCATGTACCGTAACTTTTTTATCGTATATTTTTTCGAGAACTGAGAAACCATAAAATGAAGAATGTGAAACATTGGTTTTTGTGAAGTATCAAAGCTTGAATCACCGAGAATCAAATTCAAGTTTGGATTTAAACGAACAGTTCTTCCGCATTCAGAAGTTTTCAGTAATTTGCATATCCATTTGTGAATATTAAGATATAACATATTTTATCTATATCTATACCACATCAACTATAGGTATTTCAATTCCTTCAAGTTTGAGAAAAACAGTTCTTACAATAAAAAAATGAGAATTTAACCCAGGGCCTAGGAATATTTTGAAATCTGATAACTCAGAACCCCAATATTCATTCACATTCAAGTGTTGTGAGTCGAAAAAAATTTATATTTCAGAAATAACTATAGAAAAAATATCAATGAAAAACTAGCATTTTTTTTTGGCACTTTCTGAAATGAAAAAGCATGTTTTTGGCATTTTCTGAACGCAAAACTAGCATATTTTGCTTTCCCTGAGAAGGCAACACTGGCCATGCTTAATCCAACAAAAAAACATACCCGCAGAGGACCAATAGCTACCCGTCTTTTACCAAACACGTGCGTCGTTGAAGACGTGCCGGAGGAGATCCTATTTCATATTGAATATGAAGAAGATTTGAAACGTCGAATATTCGAAACTTGGTTTTCTGTACCTCAACCGAATATTATGATATCAGACTAATATTTTTTATATTAATCATTGAGAAATACAAATAACGTTCGTAAATGATTTCCTAAACGAGTATTCATCTATCTTTCACAAGAAAAACTAGGAATATTCCGAAAACTGAAGGAGCACACAATTCGTAACATAAAAAAATTATCAAATTTCCAAATAAGTGACACACAGTGATAATTCGAAATATCTCGAAAACTGAATGGGCACAAAATTCGTGACCTACTGCACAAAATGGCACAAAATAGACACAATTTATCGAAAAAAGAAAATTTCCAAATTCCATATGTGAGTCACCAACTTGACGCTTGATTCATAGCGAAAACTCGAAATATCTCGAAAACTGAATGGGCACAAAATTCGTTACTTACGGCACAAATCGGCACAAAATAGACACAATTTATCCAAAAAAGAAAATTTCCAAAATTCCATATGTGAGTCACCAACTTGACGCTTGACTCGTAGTGAAAACTCGAAATATCTCGAAAACTGAATGAGCACAAAATTCGTAACTTACGGCACAAATTGGCACAAAGTAGACACAATTTATCGAAAAAAGAAAATTTCCAAAATTCCATATGTGAGTCACCAACTTGACGCTTGACTCAGAGAAAACTCGAAATATTTCGAAAACTGAATGGGCACAAAATTCGTAACTTACGGCACAAATTGGCACAAAATGAGCACAATTTATCGAAAAAAGAAAATTTCCAAAATTCCATATATGAGTCACAGCGTCAAGGTGGTGACGTCACAATGAAAACTCGAAATATCTCGAAAACTGAATGGGCACAAAATTCGAAACTTACGGCACAAATTGGCACAAAATAGACACAATTTATCGAAAAAAGAAAATTTCGAAAATTCCATATGTGAGTCACCAACTTGACGCTTGACTCAAAGAAAACTCGAAATATCTCGAAAACTGAATGGGCACAAAATTCATAATATACGGCACAAATTGGCACAAAATAGACACAATTCATCGAAAAAAGAAAATTTCCAAAATTCCATATATGAGTCACAGCGTCAAGTTGGTGACTCATAGTGAAAACTGAATGGGCACAAAATTCGTAACATACGGCACAAATTCGCACAAAATGAGCACAAAATTCCTAAAATATTTCCATATCAAAATTCCACATATGAGACACAGCGTCAAGTTGGTGACTCATCTTGAAATTTCGAAATATCTCGAAAACTGAATGGGCACAAAATTCGTAACATACGGCACAAATTGGCACAAAATCAGCACAAAATTCCCAAAATATTTTCATATCGAAATTCCACTAGTGAGTCACCAACTTGACGCACCTAATTTTGAGGTGGGATCAGATTTTAACTTTTTGAAATTGTTAGGGGTTAATAAATTTTCCGTTTTTCTTAAATAGTCATTTCGACTTGCTCCCAAGATAGAGATAGAATATGGGGAACATCAATTACATCCAGATTTTCCCTGCTGAAAATGGCGACGGCTCCATTTTTAACTTGTTTTCTGAAGTATTTGCACATAGTTTATAACAGTCGGGCATTGGATGTTTTGATTATATTCAAACGGTTAACTGGGAGAAATGATGCGTGGTTTCTGTTGATGTTTCTTTTTGGGAGCCTAGATGGTTGGGACATTATTGTTCTAAAAAAGGAATATTTCTTTCCTTGACCTCGGTTTTTTTTTTCCAAAAATTTAACCGTCGTACCGATACACCTGTGGGCCAGTAATCCGGATTTCCAACTTTTTCCAGATTCTCAATAGGTATCCAACTCTAAAAGTTGAATATTCTCCCTTGCTATCCAGTTCTTTTACTGTAATCTAATCGCTTGCTATATATTCTACCTTCAACTAGTGAACAATCATTTCTGATGTGGCATCCTTATTCTTTATTCTACCTACATAAAAACCCTTTTTTGGTTTAGCTATTCCTTGTAGTTCTCCGTTTGATCTGTCAGTTGAGGACCTACTTATTTGAGCTTTCTTACGTTGACCTATAGAGGTACGGACAGGTTGGCAAGTACCTACACTTCATCCATCGAAAGGCGATAGCGCTTCAAAACAACAAGGCGGTGCCAAATTCATCAGAACCGGGTTCAATGTTTCAGATGTCAGATTTTCCGAAGAATTATGTTTCCATGTTAACCATACGCTAGATAGATAGATCAGATTTCAGTTCAGTCGATAAATATCTTTCGTGGTGATTGCCCATATGGCCGCGTTCTATCGAACATATTGCGTGTTATAGTTTTACAAACAATGTCGAGTTCTACAGATTCTGCCCAGGAATTTACTGCAGAAAAGGGGTAAAAATTACGTTCATTTAGTAGTACGGAAAAAGCATTATAAATAATATTTATACATATACAATGGAATCATACAAACTTATACATCCCCTGGTCCCATGGGAGCCCGCAGATTTTTTTCTCAGGGGGCCCAGGGGGGGCAAAAAAATTTGTCGAAAAGCGATAAGACGCATGCGACTTCAGTATTCCATTTCTTTCTATTTCGTTTTTTATATTTATGCAAGAGCGCCCACAGAATTTGTTAAAAATGATAAAGTTTTCCACCTCAACATTTTTTCAACATCAACAATATAAGGTGATATGTATAAGATAATACGGTAACTGTTTTCTAAACAAATCACAATCCATGGAAGAATTTTAACAGGAAAATGAAATATAAATAATACGGTGAAAGGAATGAAATAAATTTTATGATTGCTAATAACTAAAGACACATCAACCAGTAATAACGAAATTAAAACAAATATACATATACGCTCGATAGAATGATATTCATAAAAACCATATATGAACAATAATGAAATATGAAATATAGACTAAATGAAACAAACCATAAATTCAAAACTAGAAACTCAGAGATTATTCGAAATAACACAATATAAATATATTATCAAAATTAATAAATTATAAAATAATAAATAAAAAAGACATAACACACAAAAATAATAATAATAATTCTGAAAACAAAATTACCGGAATCGTAATACCACAAGTAGGCATATTTTATTCTGTATTCTGAACTAAATACCAGCCTTCTGTTAGTCTCGAGAAATTCAATAGGAAGTTAATTCCTATATTTTCTTGGATTGTTTCTGTATCAGTACACGAGGAATGAGTCTGCATTGATGTATAAAGGTTTATTTTTTGGGTGTCTTATAGCGATCGTCATCGGCATTCACTCTGCTTTGGAAAAATTTTAGAATATCCATATTTTCCAAAGTTAAATTCATCATATTATAAAAATATATGAAATATGTATAGAAACATTAGTAAAATTGACTGTCAACAAACAAGAAAAACACAGTCTTTCGGGACTGCCGATAGAAGTGAAATCTTCGGTTATCATTTTTGAATTGATTTTGGTTTACGAAAAAGTGTTTATGATCAGGGATCAAGGAAGTTCAAGTTGGTCATTAATACTTCCCTACAAATAAAAAATTATTCGGAAATAATACTCTAATAGGTCGACGCTCTACGATACAATTCACTTCCATCCGCAGACCCGAAAGACTGCCACGTTTCCGATTATTCACACTTCATATCAATAAGCTACAATTATAATAGTTGAAACTTCACATTGAGAGGCGCCGAACGAAGAAAATCAGCTACGTAAATAATTAAAGAAGTTACCCTCGATAACACAATTTGGAGTCAAAGACACTAAAATCTAAAAATACTCTCTGAATACACTCTCAACGTGGTTTCGATTGTTTCGAAACCGAATACAGCTTTCTCTAGAATGAAGATACTAATAAAAAGATTCTATATTTCCGCCTTCTCATAAAAAAAATATTCTGATTGGAGAATGGACAATAATTATTGGAATATGAGAGTAGTCCCACTTGTCGCATGAAGAATCCCCTATCAAAGAAGCCACCTAAAAAAACCGGTCATAAAACGAACATCTGGTAGCGATTGAAGAGAATGCCGATAAGCATGGGGTAGTTAATGAATTTATTACTTCGTTTTAGGTAAACAAAAACATGCAATTCATCGTCTTTCGGAAACTTTCCATGATTTTTGTTCACCCAAAAAGTGCTCAACACGCCTCAGGGAATTATCAATTCGATAGGCGATCAAAATCTAAGGGAGGGGGGGGGCACGTTTTCATGAATAAAAAGTGTCTAGGACATGACAATTTAAATAGCAGGATAACATATATAATACATACTTAAGAAAACAACAAACATTCCACGGAGAGAAAGCATTCAGAAGGACTAAATTCAACAAACCGAGCTGTCATATGTATTTCCGAAATAAAAACACAGAAACGATATTCTTCCGTGAATTACTTCTCAGAAATAATTTCCCCTTGACTCTGATCAAAAAAGTATTGAGAGGAAGTGTATCTGTGACTGATGAACAAAGTCATCCGAAAAAATATTTCAAGATCCCCTTCATAAATGCCCCCTCTCAAAGGATCAAATATGTCGTAGAAAGCAAGTTAGAAAATGTGAGAGTCGCTCAGAAAAGTGAAAATACCCTTCAGACTTTCTTTTTTTCTCGTTTAAAATCTAAAACGGAAAAAGACTTTATCTCTAACATTGAGTATCAAATACCATGTGGAGGCTGCTCGGGATGTTATATATAGGTCAGACAGGTAGATATTTGAAACAGAGAATTTATGAACATCGTAACGATAGGAAAAACTTTTTAATTAAAAAAAATCCAACGTCCTTAGTCGAACATGAAAAAGAGACTTGACATGAGTTCAGCTTTGATGAAACAAAAATTTTAGCATCACAAACTAATTATTAAAAAAGATTACTACAGGAGATGATTTGCATAAAAAATAATCCAAATTCTGTGAACAAACGATCTGACATAGATGGACAGAGTTCTCCATATTTTAATTTACTAAGAAGAATGCATGGAGGTAGAAGAAGGGGAGGTAGCATATCCTATGTTTCCCTTGCTATGAAAGTGTCACCAAAAATCCGCCATGTTGCGGAGCCAAATTTGTGGCGGGAATTTTGTATATTTGAATTTTTACAATTCGGAGTTTGTTCGATTCTCTTTTAATGACCAAAATATGAATAAATAATGATCGAAACAAATCAAGGAGTCAAAATATCATAAAGAATTGCTTTTAATGAATTGGTGAGTTGAATTACGTACGGAATGAATAATTTATTCCTGTAACTAATTATACATCCTATTTTTTCAATTAAGGTACATACAAATTCAGATAATATGCAATGAAACAAATAGGTAAATTATCTCGTGTACCCCTATCAATTGAAGTTGTATGCAACAATAATTAAACCATGTATTTACAAACGTCAAAAAATTCAGCTTTTCACCATTAATTTTCGAGTAAGATCAGCATATGCTGTACAAGAAACCATTTCTTATATGTTTTTTCACTACATACAACTGCCAAAACCAACGAACGAATAATAAATAAGACCAAAATTGCAGAAACTACAGTTTAAAATACCTCGAAGTCGGCCATCTTGGTTTGCCAAATCCGGATTTGTTTTGGTGACACTTTTCAAACGTTATACCCCCTCCACTTTCTTTACCTCCATGGAAGAATTAATACAGGAAATGTTTCGAACCATGTTATCGTTTCTGCGTTTTTATTTTGGAGTTGCATATGTCAGCTCGGTTTGTTGAATTTAATCCTTCTGCTTTCTCTCCGTGGAATGTTTGTTGTTTTCTTAAGTATTATATATGTTATCCTGCTATTTAAACTGTTATGTCCTAGACCAAAGAGAGCACAACTGTGAATGTGAGTATTCGATAATAATAAGATCATTTTCATATATACATTTTTATGTGTTTGTATTTACAGTTTTTATTCATGAAAGCTTTTTGTTTATTTAAATAACTTTTAAATCTAAGTGTGAATCTGTACATTTTTCATCTACTGACATAGTATGTTTCTTCTAGAGCCCTGATGATGCAAAAACTCATGCAAAAATAAATTTGCGAAACGTTGGCCTTCACATAAAGTGGTTTCTTAATTCTCCCACGTACCCTAACCCAAAAAACCAGCAATATATTGAAACGAATTGTACTCAGGAAATGCCATATAAAGAAAGACGTAGTAATAATTTCAAGTTAAATAATGTGTAGGTAGATGAAAGTTCTTCAGATGAAATTTATTTGAAGTCTATTTCAATTAGAAACATCCGAAATGATTCATCAAATGAAATATCATAATTAACAGAAACTTTTATTATAAATTCTTATGCAATTGATTTTAAAATTGACACAAGTGCTGAATGCAATGTATTATCAAGTCAAGATCTATGGAAGATTGCTCCTGATGCCGAACTCAAGAAGAACAAAATTCATCTCGTAGGGTTCGAGAGTACCAGAGGTTCAATCCATCTGGAATGTATAGTAAAGGAGTCAATGATTTCAGATTGAGTTTTTTGTAGTAGGTCCAGGTTGTAAGCCAATCATAGGTCTAAAAAATTCCTTGAGACTAGGATAAATAAAAGTTACAAATAATAATAAAAAAAAAAACACAATAGGAAGCATAGAGAAATTATAAAATTATAAAAACGCATTTGATAAGGTTGGTTAATTTCCAGGGAAGCCCTCTAGGTCAAATTTGAAAGAAAATTATAATCCGATAAATCATGCAGCTAGAAGAATTCCCAAAAGTTTGATGTCCAAACTTCGCGATGCTCTCAATAAATTATAGAAACACGGAATTATTAATAAACAGTCAAAACCAACAGAGTGGTTACACAATATAATATTTGTTGAGAAACCTAACGGTTCTCTCAGAATTTATTTGGATCCTGCGGAATTCAATAAATGTTTAAAAAAGGGAAAATTTTCAAACTCCCTCTTCTGAAGAAATACTCAGTAATTTAAATGAAATGAAATATTTTTTCTATTTGGATTTGAAAGATTCATTTTATCAGATAGAACTTGATCAGGACTCATCTGATATTTGCACTTTTTCTACTCCTTTTATAACATACAATTTTAATAGATTACCGTTTGGAATAAATGTACCTACTGAGATTTTTCAAAGGCGAAATACTGAAATTTTTGCTGATATTTTAGGTCATAATATTCATATTGATGATTTGATTATTGCTGGTTATTCTGAAGAAGGGCATGGTGAAAAACTCTTAGAGGTTGCAGAGAAATGCTGAATTACCTTCAATAAGAATAAATTCAAAAATAAAAAGAAAAGTATAAAAATATTAGGACAAAGGAATCACTATTTTGATAAGGACCGGATTAAATCAATTAATAAAATGCCAGAACCTTCAAATGAGAAAGAATAGATGAGATTTTTAGGTTAAGTGAAATAGTTGGGTAGGTTCATTCCGAACCTATTCAGAAAACACAGTATAGAAGTTGTTTTCAAGGCCAACAATTGTCTGTATAGTCAGCTGTTGAATTGCAAGGATAAGACGCCGATATTGGAGAAAAATGGAGTATACAAGTTGAAAGTAAAACATGCGATAAGTTCTATATAGAGCAAAACACAACTCTATGCGACACCGCCGGCGTTAGCTGGAACTAAGCCCGAAACGAGTATCGTTTTGACAGTTAGTACGTGAAAGCTGGGTTTATTTGTTTATTTTTACGTTTTTATTGCGATAAAAAGATATGCCTAAGGAAAAAACCGTGAAAAACCCTAATTGTTGTGTTTATGGATGTAATTCTAAAAAATCTAGGAATCCTGGAGCCCATTTTCGTGGTGAAAATCAAAATGTTTACTTTACCAATAAACTAGAAATCGTAGAGGAAATTAATAGACGTAAATCCTGGGAGCATGTTTTGATAATGGAAAAACCTGTATCTAAACATATTAGAGTATGCAGTATGCTTACAGCATTTCTGCATTTCCGACCAGAAGATTGTGAAATGAAAACAAGCAAGAGTGGAAACTGATGTCAATTGAAAACAATGCTTCATATGTTTTGAATTATTTCAGAAACTCTCACTATGAAAACATTTCTGTTACTGGAGAAGAAAGCTGTACCTTCACTAAAACTACGAAAAAGCTGTTCAAGTCAAGTCATTTTAAATTTTTGTTCATATCGTTCTTGTACAATAATTTTCATTCTTATCAAAATGAATTACTTTGAGTCTACTTGATATTTTCGAATATATAGAAGTTTCAACAATTCAAGAAGCCTAGTTGAAAGTGCTGAATTCAATCCATATGATAATGTGCAATAAAACTAGGGATCTTGTGAGTTTAAGTGATTCTCTCGATGATTGCAAAATTGAACTTATGTTCAGCAGTGATCAAATCTACATGTGGAATTTCAATTAAATTCCGAGAATTGGCTATTTTAAACAATATGTCATACATATATGTATCAATTTAATATTAATATTAAAAATAGCTTGATAATATTGACATTCATTCAGCAACGGAAAAGGTGCAATCAATCGATAGATGACTTGAATTATTTTATTTTATTATAACTGCAGCCTAAGACACAAGTGAGATGCAATAAATGAATAATACATTAAAATCTAGCGTAATGAATTCTTCAACATGATAAATCGAGGATCACGTCATGTTCTGCATACATACGGTTCTCTGAAGAATGTCCATTTTTATTCAAAATTTATCACCCATTTTCTATTCATAGATTTTTTCCCTTCCTAAAAAAAAAAATTAGTAGCGTCTATTAAATGAATATATTGTTCATGCTGGTGTTCATTTACATTACAATTTTACCTTCACAATCGGTAGAATTGTCAAAATATTTTGTAGTACGTACAACCTTGTAGAGTAGCAGGGCTAAAATATGCTTGCAAATTCCAGACAATCTTGCTTAGTATCTGTATATAATCTTGTCAACCTTCACACCATCATTTTTATAAGACATCATTTCCTCAATATGATGGGGTTGTCCTTGTAGAATTCCAATGTTTTGAAATAATTTTTTCCCACATAGAATCACATGATTGCATTGCACACTTGCTCACCCTCTACCCAGCATCTGTGAGCATGGAAATATTGGAAAAGTTTCTATAATTAGAGGAACCTTTGGTAAACATCTTGCCAGATGAACTGAAAAGCATTCAAAATTGAATAGTAATCACTTCAATATTTTACATAAAATATAACAAAAAGCACAATATTACCTATACTTGCACTTACAATATAATCCACAGGATCCAAAATCAAGGAAACAACTTCGATTATTGATAGCCAATAAACGTTTAAACTAAAAAATCCCATAAATACCAATAGAAATCTAATGTAAACACGAAACAATACTCGTTTCGGTAAACAGCTGATCGGCGAATGCAGCGACACCATCGGTAATTATTTTGTCCAATAGGTAAAACATTCAGAGCCCTTAACGTAAGAATAGCCGAACATGTAAGAAACAGCAACAATAAAAGTTCATTCGGTAGACACCTAAAAGAAAACCAACATGAGTTTAGTAAGATGGCAACGAATAAGACGCGCGAGAATGAACTCCCAATAAAGAAATGTAAAAAGTGTAACAAAATTCCAAATAATGGATTACAGTGTGTGACCAGTGGGACACTCATGCACCCTGGTTGTATTGAACATTTCAAAGACATTATGAAAATAGATGAAATTAATATAAAGTGTGAAAAAGGAGAAATTTAGTCCTTCCTTCCCACAATCTTTATTTTGTGACGACTAGTTTCGAGACTTTTCTAAAATAGTCTCATTTTATTTCTCCGAGATTTTATGGTCTTCTGAAAATTCACAAATCAGATCACTTTTCTGAAATGCCCATAAGACCTGTAGTTTCCTTTTTGGATTCTCCTACTTACAAACTCTCACATTGGATCAATTCCGAACTAAAGCTTGTATTCGCGAATAAGTTCACTCACACAATTAAAAATAGTTCAGAATAAATGATAGATAAAATTTCTCAGATTCAGTTGACTGACAATGACATGATGATTTCCTTGGATCTTAAAAATCTTTTCACGAATATACCTACACATGAAGTCGTTGAGTTAGTTGAGCATGAAATAGAGCATATATTCACTTTAAATGAACGAATATAATTCATAAACTTGTTGAAGATGTGTCTCCGACAAAATTTTTTCAAATACAATGACATCGTATATGAACAACCCTTTGGATTTTCGATGGGTAGTCTCCTTTCTCCACTTTTAGCAGAAATTTATATGTCCAATTTTGAATCTGAAAACGTAGTCAATGTCGAAAATATATACTTCCCAAAAATTAAATATTATACTAGATATGTCGATGACATCTTCATAATCTGGAGTGGTGCAACAGAAGAACTTAATGGTTTCCTTGATTACATCAATAATCGTTCCAACCATCGAATACAACACAAACTTGCAGCGTTTCACAGCTACGTCAATAGGTTACTCAAGATACCACTAAGCAATGAAAGTTACATTAAAGAACTTAATATTCTGAAGCAAATAGCTGAAATTAACTATATGCTGCTTTCTTTGCAGGAGGTGAATGGTATGAATAGTAAGGGATAATAGAATCAGTTTGAGTGGGTTTTCTGTAAACGTTAAAAAAAAAGTTGTTGTCCTCATTCAAAGTGATAGTTCTATCTAGAAAATTCAGTGAATTCAATATTGATTTCTTAAAAGAGAATTTCACTTTGAATTTCGAATTAATAAGGTCAAAAAAGTTTTGTTACGCCTGATTAGTACCTGACCATATACAGAATATGTCATCCACAAATCTTCTCCACAAAATAACTTTGTCGCTATTTGGTAGTTGCATAATTTGTTCTTCTTTACTGTTAATATATATATAAATATATATATATATATATATAACTGCTAAAAATCCGCTGGAAGGTAGACCCATAGGCATGGAATAAATTGATTTATTGAAAGTGAAGAAGTTTTGTCCTGTGATTAGTTAGCAAAGTTTTTTGATGTTGTCTATATAAGTTATGTCCAAATTCATATCATTGTTAGATCTAGTATACTCAGTTAAGTGTTCTTGAAGTAAGTTGAGTGATTTTACTACAAATTGATAATGTCAAAAGAAACAGAGTGTAAGTTTTATTGGGGTCTAGTTTAGTCATTTTCATGTCGTTTATCAGTTCTAATGAATTTTTGATCGAAAAATCCGATCTATAGTTAAGTTTATTAATAAATTGTTAACAAATTTAGAAATTTTATGACATGGTGATGAAATAGTGGAAGTTATGGGCCTTATGCTCTTATCGGTTTTGTGCAGTTTAATTAAGCTATATAATTTTGGAAGAAGTGGATTTTTCTCTTTTATGGAGTGGATTGTCTCGCCAAATTTTTATTTTATGGTTTGTCAGAAATGGATATACAATGAAATATTTGATTAATTCTGCTATATATATAAAACTCTATCATAAAAGTTAGAAAACACATGAGTATATGACGTTTACACATAAAAAACACACTCAGTTCAAAAACTCACTCAACCTGTATATAGTCTTCTCTAAAAGTATACTCTTCACTTTCCTGCTAAATGCGGCCGATCCCAGATGTTTCAATGTGTCTGGAAGCTTGTTGTACAATTTCGAGCAAGTGTGGTTTGGTTCCTGTTGAATTTTCTTCAGTCTAGCATTCCATTAGATGCTGAAATCATTTCTCCTCCGTGTGTTGTAGTCATGATAATGAGAGTTTCTGTGGAATTTGCTTTGTTGATGGTGAACATCATTTACACAGGTCAGTATGAAAACTGATGTTTTGGTAAGTATTTTTTCTCTTTTGAATATTTCTCTGCAACTATCCATGCTTGCTATTTGAAATATTGCTCGGACAGCTTTCTTTTATTGCAGAAGGATCCGTTCAACTTCTGTACTTTGACCCCACAAGATAATACCATATATTGCAAGACTATGGAATGATGAATAATAGGTAAGCTTCGCTATACTCTCATTTGAAATTTGCCTGACTCTCCTTATCAAAAATATTGCCGAAGATAGTTTTTTTGATAGAGTGATTTTATGATTCCGCCAACTCTTTTTCTCTTGCAATTCGGATCTGGATTTGGCTTTGTTAAGGAAGTATCGTCTGCATAGCTGCAAACTCTGTTCGATGGTACGTTGTCATATATGTCATTGGTGAAGAGTATGTATAAAATTGGACCGAGAATGGATCCCTGAGGAACTCCAACCTCTATCCTCTGAAAATCAGATACCTCACCACTCCACTTCACTGCCTGATACCTATTGCTAAGGTATGAGCTAAAAATCTCTAAGGCCTTACCTCTCACGCCATAATAGTGCAGTTTTTGCAGAAGTAGTTCGTGACATACACTGTCAAATGCCTTGCTCAAGTCGACATACGACATTTTGATTTCTTCCTTGTTGTTATAGGCTCTTAAAATCATTTCTAGGATATCTACCATTGCCGTTACCGTCGATTTTTCCTTTCTGAATCCATGTTGATACATGAATATGTTGGTACATTATTTGGGCTATTTCCATTATCTATACTGTTGGTATTAACCGACGTTTCGGCAAGCATTCGCCTGCCGTCATCAGGGTGTTGTTGGTCCTGAGAAGGACCGGTCTTTGCCAAACTTGTTCCGTTTGGACTTTTGCGCTCCATACTATCCAACTGAGTTGTGGGAATGCAAACGCGAGCTGTCAGAGGTGCAAACTCCGAAACTCAACCCACTCTAACTAACAGTCTACTGAAGTAGGAAATTCTCATTTAACTCGAGTTCTGACACTTGGACATAAATGTCATGAATAAATAATGAACATCAATGTCACAAGAAGGCTGATGACAGAATTGACAAGACTCAGTCTCACTTCAAGAAGAAGAAGAAGAAGTCATAAATCAACTGTACTTATCTCTTGTGTAGTTGGTTTGCACAGTAGGTTAGGCTACGTCAGAACTCTCTAAGTCCTGCAATTGCAAATTTCTTCATGGAGACATTCGAACAAAGTGCAATTGAAGCGGCAACTAAGAGACCATCCACATGGCAACGTTATGTGGATGATACTTTTGTCGTCTGGAGTCATGGACTTAAAGAATTGGATGCTTTCCTATCCCATCTTAACAGTAGGCACCCAAATATTCAATTCACTATGGAAATTGAAAGGATGGTGCTCTACCCTTTCTAGACATCTTGGTTACTAGAAAGCCTAATGGAAAGCTAGGACACAGGGTTTATAGAAAACCAACCCACACTGACAGGTATCTACACAAGCAGTCCAATCATCATCCTCAACAGAAACGAGGAGTTATAAAAACACTCGTAGATAGAGCCCGACGATTGTGCGAGCCGGAATTTCTGAAGGATGAACTTGAACATCTACAGCATGCATTCGTCGCTAACGGATATAATGCTAAGGAAATTCAGAGGGCAATAAGACCAAGACTTTCCACACGTGATGAAAACACATCACAACTCACCCCCAATGGAAGAGCCATCTTACCATATATCCCCAAGGTCACCGATAGAATTGGTAGAATACTAAAGAGCCACAATATAGAGACTGTCTATAAGCCAACTCAAAAACTTGGCCAAATGATCAGAACTACCAAAGACAAAGTCGACCCACTCTCCCAACCGGTATTTACAGGATACCTTGTGACTGCGGCAAAGTCTACATTGGTACAACGAAGCGAAGTATCAATACGAGAATTAAGGAGCATGAACGATGCTGTCGACTCAATCAGACAGAAAAATCCGCACTAGCGGAACATGCTCTGACAGATGGACACAATATTGTTTTCTCAAAGGCAGAAGCTATTTCAAACATCAAAAGTTTCTATCCTAGGATGAACATGGAAGCCATTGAGATATATAAACATGAGAACAATATGAACAGAAGGGAAGAAACTCCTTTGGTACAAAGCGCATGGTTGCCGGTGTTGGAAAAGACCAAAATCAAGCCAATACGAAGTGGAAGCAATGGACCAATCAACATCGCGCGCGTAAACCCACTACCTTCTCCCGCCAATGATCAGGGTATAAGTGGGGCCAACGGATCGAATCCAGCATCACTTTCGGAAATTCAGCGGTCGAGTTACAATCTAAGACCAAGAATCCTCTGAAGATGCCTACCGCAGTTGTGGGCGAAACGTTAGGTGAAATAATTCCTAATAGACCACGGCCAATAAGCCCGGAAGACTCTCTTAATGTGAATATATCCGGTCGTGAAAGCCTGAAACTGTTTCTTTTTCTGTTTTCAATACTTCAATAATGAAAGAACAGCCAGGAAATATCCGGTTTAGATGTTCGCCTATTTTGTTTTCCGTTGTATTTTGCACAATTTTTCCTATATGCAACCATACTCTACGTTTTACACTTGAAAATGACTGTGTATTTTCTGCGTCGACTCTTGTACTTTTCAATACTTCAATTTTTGCTTGATTTTTCTTAATCCTCCGTACTTTATTCGCTCTATTTTCTGACATTGACTCGTTCGGATTACCAGCTGATTTCTCATTGTTTATTTTACTCGTGGTGTTTTGAACAGGTGGCCGGTCATTCACCCTAGTTTTTGTTTCTCTATTGTTAAATGATGAATTCGACACATGCACTGTGTTTTCTTCATCGATCCGTAATATCTTATTATCATCGGTTTTGGTTGATTCTCGACCTACTCCATCAGTTTCATTTCTTTCTAACACAATGATCTTGAACTTAAGGAGTTCATTTTTATCTTCCATTTCGCAATGAGTTTTCGTTAAAGGTTATTTTCACTCAGAAGTTTTTCGTTTTCTCTAGTTAATTCCAAAATCACCCTTTTCCGCTGATTCTTCCACTGCTAACACATCAATCACTGTATCCGCCGAATTATCGAGATCGTCTGCTTGTACACTTTCCCGGTTAACTTCAGCTACTTCACAACACTTTATATGAATTGGAAGATTGATAAATGTGGGTGACTCATCATGAAAAAAGGGAAATTTAGTCCTTCCTTCCCACAATCTTTATTTTGTGACGACTTGTTTCGAGACTTTTCTAAAATAGTCACATTTTCAAGTCTAAAGCTACAAAACAATTGTTTAAGTACATTGGTGTGAAAGTCATTAAATACAATAAAACAAAAAACAAACAACACTTACATACAGGGTAAAATGTTTAAAAACGGTTATTGTCATATGCGGTCTTCTCAGCCAAATTAAGTGAAATAAAATGGCGTTTTACAAATTACAACCAAATTCAAAAAAGTGTAGAAACTAATTACAGAACAAAAACAAAGCGACATCTAGAAACACAAACAGATGGGTGCTGGTGTTATCTGCAGAACGGGATCTATTAAAATTAACCAACCAAACCGGCACCCAAGAAGTCTTGAATCAATCATAACAATGAATGGTAAACAGGTGTGTGGTCATAACCAATTTGAGCATTCAAAACATTGTCATTATTTTTATAAGCTTTGAGTATTTCCATATTTTCCAGATTGTCTAACAAGGATCCCTTTTTTGCTACATGTAATGTTGTGAAATTAGTGTTCATGTCGAATGTTTGACCAGTGTCGCCAAGGTGTTTAGCAAAATATGAGAAGCCTGTTGAATTTGAATTGAGACATCTTAAGGTGCGTACAGACATGCTCCGAATGGCGTACCGCACCACGTTGCGTACATCAACGCGATCAACAAAAGTTCGCCAATATCTACACTGTGATCGCGGCGATGTGCGCTACGCTGTTGCACCCCGCCGTCCACACTTAGGTACGCGACGTGGTGCGGTACGGCATTCGGAGCATGTCTGTACGCAACTTTAGGTGTTCTTTTATGCGGGTTTTGAAGTTTCTGAAAGTTCTCCCTATATAAAACGCGTCTCAAGAATTACAAGAAAGTCGGTAGACTCCACTACGATCGACAGGTGCATCTATATTCTTGTTATTTATCAAATTTCTCTCCAAACAATCAATCGATTGAAATGATATGTTTACGAAAGGTCTAAATATGTTTGCCAGTTCATAGGAGAATTTATTTATGAAAGTTGAAGATCTGTATTGTATTTCATTCTGTAATACGACGTTATTAGTTATATTATTCAAATATACGTTATTCTCATTGGATTAATTGCGTTTTTTGTTGATTAATTCATCTGTGCGCGTACAAGCTGTTAACATATTTAGCGACCGTTTCCACCGACAGAGCTGTGCGTAACTTTTGTACGCGCACAGTGCAGCACACAGTGTGCACGAACAGGATGTCACTGTTCTTTCTCAGTGTTTCGCTTTCCTTCAACCGTTGAATATGGAGGATCAAGAAAACGTGGTGCTTTGTGCTGCAGCGTGTAGGGGTATACACTCTGCTTGAAAAAAAAATGAGAAAGTAACATAGATGTTTCCTTTTTGCAACATCGTAATGAAGAGATGAATCGATTTGTGGAATAATGATGAAAATAGACCCATTGAGTGGATTTTAAAATTTCACTCGAATATCGTGCGAACAGTTTGAATTCCTGATTAATGCTGTTAGTCCTTTGATTGCTAAACGGGATACAGACTACTCTCTCTCCTATACTGAGCCAAAATAATCTTCTACTTCCACAAAATCTCGGTTGAGTCACAATTAAATTTTTTCGCCAACTCTTCAGTTGCGTCGTGTTTTTTATTTCTATTCTTGTAATCTCCGTGATTACAATCCCACAGAACGGTATAAAGTTCAATTTCTTCGATAAATTCTATTATTTTCCAGTTATTCCACTCCATGTTAGCGCGAACAAATAGATGTTTTCGCTAGCGTAGCGGAAGCAAGAATGAGTTCGCTGAAACATGTGTGTGTGTGCGTCAGTGTTGCCAACCCTTGATGGAGTATCATAGTACAACAGCCAGGCCAAATATAGTACATTTGACAGAATTATAGTACCATAATTTGAAAACAAGGAAATTTATTTTATTCTTACCATTTGAATATCTCAATGAAAAAAAAATTTTAGAGGGAAAATATTCATAAAAAAAGTACTTTCAGAGCTCACAATTCATTAATTAGGAATTATTTCAAATCTCAGCAGCAGAATCTTCTAGGAGAATACAAATAATTTCAGTTTTATTTTTTCTTGACGTGATTGAACATATTATTACAGGCACATTTGTTTTGTTGGTTCAAACAAAATGCAAGATCCTGAAAAGTAAAAAAAAACAGAATATTAAAATTGAATACGTTCCTGTCCTGTGATTCCCCGATTCTACTAGCGTAAGTGAAGATAAATAATAGTAGATTCTAAAATTTTTATCCACATGCTTTTTTCAGTTCGATTCCTATATATGGCGAAAGCAGTACTAAACAATGCCCAGACAACTATATTAAGTTTTCCATTAATACTGTTTATGAAACTGTATACTTAGAATCAAAGCTATTACTGAAATTTTCGAATTTGCACTACTGAAATATTCGAATTTGCACTACTGAAATTATGGCAGATACCTATATATTATCAAATTGCGCAACAGCGCAGCACTCCGGTGGAATCGCTCCTTGACAATTACATTCAAGTGCCGAAATTTTGAATTTCAGCAACGAATGGTTCTCCAACAAGATCGAATTTTTGGCTTACAACTCGTAGGTGATTTTCAATAAAAGTTCTTTGGGATTGAATTAATAGGAATATTCTTAGTGGAACCGTCGGACATTGAGGATATATCACCGGTTTTCATTTCAATAGAATTTGAGATTTCTTCATCACAACACTTTTTGGCCTTATTTGCACAACTTGGATGAAACACTCTTGTACAAATAGTGCACTTCGTACTATTTTTAACAATAGTTCTCTGACAATAATAGCACTCGGAAATTATTGATTGCAGATACTCACTCACACCAACCTTCTTACTCGACGTCATTGCGGGAAGTTGACCCGTAAGATTTTTTTCACAAATATAATATTACGGGCCCCACTGAGCGAGTTCAGGGTTTGTTGTTCAATACACTATAAATCGACAATCACATCGCGTGGCGAAAATTTTCATCGTTCCATAAGAACTCATACAAAAAGTGAAAAGAGATGGTTAGTGAACCAAAGGAAGAAGAAACTTTTTACAGCGCAGTGGACCGATATATACTTTTTTATCTTAAACGGTTCAGAGTTGTGTGCAGAAGACGCTTATCTACTGAAGGAATTATGGGAGATCAACCGAAATGACATTGTCTGAAGGCAGGATAAATCCGAAAAAATGTTATACACTTTCCTCCATCCCACAACCGATAGACGCAATAAAAACGCTGCATTATATCGAACTGATCGAATAAAATGGGCACATATCGAGCGGAACTGTCACAATAAATAACCCTCAGCCGAAAACAATTCCCATAGAGATAGCGGCATATAAACAACCGGTGGGGCATTACTGATGCCCAGCGAAATTAAAATATTGCCTCTTTCTCCTAAACAATATTGCCGAATTTCACCCTATTTTATTGCCGCCCGCTTTCACAATTAATCAGAATTATCGGCTATCCGTTATTTTTCGACACGTCATAAGGAGCCCAAATGAATATCGGGCGGTTTTCGTTTTCGAAAATATGGATTTTTTACTATCTCACTTAACAATCTCATTTTTTATGCGAAATGAAAATGTTTGGACGATGGATTTTAGGATTGCAGGGAATGAACACAGGTTATTTCATTAATGAATAAACGAGTAGTGAAAAAAATGGTAAGTACGTCAGAATTTCAGCTTTTCTATGCATCGAAAGTTGTTATTCATCTTTTCTCGGTAGGAAGTTGTAACTAACGATGACATATACATATATTTACATACATATATTTTTCATGGATATTTCATTCGCTTCTTTACCTGAGATATAAAGGTTTGAATAGAAAAAAGGTTCAAAGTAACTCCATTTTATCAGCATCTAACGAGATGTCATTATGTCACGTTTTGTCAATGTAATTTTAGGAGGAACTCCTTTTTCTTCAATGGACAGTGTTGGTATATTAAAAAAAAAGGAAACTAGGGTGCTTTTTCATTGAATTCAAGCATGCTTCAAAGTACATGGGGACATCTATACAGGGTTACTCTTCGATTTGAAAACATATTTCAACCGCAGATTTCCGAGGTAGAAATTTTTTTTTTTATTTTTACCACTTTTTTCCGATTTGCCTTGGTTGAATAGATACAGGCAATGAAAAAATTTTGCAACTTACTTCATTATTTTAGAACAACAAGCAGTCTAGAAATAAGAGTTTGCTTGGACCACTTCATTATTTCTTAATTATTTCTCTGATGATTTAAAAATCTGGTTTATTTGACGGCTATCTAGAAAATATTGATTACCCGGTTTGGGTGCCCAGTCGACAAATAATCCAGGAAATAGAAGTTCTCCTGATGCTGAGAAATATGCAAGACATGATAGAAACACTAAACATTAGAATCATGAATGGATTTTATATTTTTACCCTGTTTTTTTAAAGTGAATAAAGTTCATAAATAAAATAGTGTATCTTTTGAAGAACTTTTAATAAATACTAAGTTACATTAATATATCGTGATGGAAACCGCAGTATGTGGTTGTGAACGAGATATTCTTGATAATGGAATATTTGTTATGTCCAAGTGTCAGAACAACTCGAGTTAAATGAGAATTTCCTACTTCAGTGGACTGTTAGTCAGAGTGGGTTGAGTTGCGGAGTTGGCACCTCTGACAACTCACGTTTGCATTCCCACAACTCAGTTGGATGGTATGGAGCGCAAAAGTCCAAACGAAACAAGTTTGGCAAAGACCGGTCCTATTCAGGACCAACAACACCCTGATGACGGCAGGCGAATGCTTGCCGAAACGTCGGTAAATTCCAACAATATAGATAATGGAAATAGCCCAAATAATGTACCAACGCAGTATGTGGTATCTCAAAAAGAATCAAGCATTATTTTATTGCACCACTCTGGCCAACTTGCTAATCTACACAACATGCAATAGGTGTTATGTCATTGAATCATTCATTTTCAAAACAACTCAGAAAAAGCCTTAATCGATGAAAACAGAAAAAATTTTTATTCAAAAAGTCATAATGTCAACAAGAATCATGAGGCAATAAATTTTCGAAAAACTATGGTGAAATAGAAACAGAGGTGAAATAAATATAGCTCAAGCATGTTGGAAAAGTTTGCTGTCTCTCCTGAAAACTAGGAATGTTTGACATACGACATATTGCAGTTTCCACTACGATTCATGCATTATTATTATTTTCTCTCATCAGGATGACAATTCTCGGAATATGTTGTAGTTTTTGGTCCTGAAAAATATTCTGTTTTCTTGTGTTATAAAATGTTTGGTTTATCCATGGGAGATGATTTCCTTTCATTCATCTGAAGTGCCGAAAAATCATCACCTGGAAGGTCGTATCCGGTTTGAAAAAAGCCTCACGACTAGAGAGCAAGAATTTGTGGATTTTGAATTTGAATATCGAAGGAATTTCGAAAGACAAGTGTGATTACGTACGTCTCCAAATTAGCTGATGAACATGGTATCGAAGTGATTCTTCTGCAAGAAACCCACACGGCAACAGAAAAAATTCTCGTGAAAGAGGACAGTTGAAAGTTATGTATTAATTGATTTTTTATAAGTTTTTTTTTTTTTCTTTCAAATTTTGTGACATTTCTGTCATAAATATTTATAAACCTCCGAACACTATTTGGCCAAGAAATCTGAATGTTGATGTTTTTTAAAGTAGCAAATGCATTTCTAAAATGCATTTGATTTATTCTGAATAATCGGTTTCTTTTCTGCTTTTGTCTTTTTTCATTTCAGATCAAGAATTGCGAGTCGTTTTGGAAAGAATCTGTTTATCCGAGCCCATCGAGGGATCACATGAAGATGATCACACTGATGTCTTTCAAGATTTTCCTGAAATTTTAATATATTATGTTTTTTTTTCACGGGGAGACAGGTTCTTTCGGCTGAGGTTTTTTCCCCTGGCTGTATAGTATCGTATGATACTAGTGATTTATTTATTTATTTATTACCAACGGCAGAGCCAATTTTAAATTGAAAAACAATCTTACAGCATTATGATGATACACAAACCAGAAAAAAAAAAAATCCAGCAAAAATACATTAAGGAAAAAAACAAGAAACTTTTCATACTTTTACATAATCTCAAAATATTTTTTGAGGCTAAAAATAGATATATGAAATACATCAACGTCTAATGCATTTGTTTCTTTTATCGCTCGTTCGATAGGATTGTTCATGGCATAGTTTGTAGGGATATATTCAATATAAAAGAGCTCTCTATATCTAAGGAATACATTTTTTGCATTCAATTTTAACTTAGATAGTAAGTATTCACAATCAATATAATTATTTAGTAATTTGTATACAAACATTATATCGAAATTTTTCCTCCTTATAGTTAGTGCTTTCATTGATAGAGATTCAAGTAAAAGGTCATAATTAATCGATATCTTAGGAATGCCCATTTTGTAAGCAATCCATCTTAAAAATTTTCGTTGGACGCGTTCAATATTGTTCTTATGCACTTCATAATACGGTGACCATACAACAGATGAATATTCCAATATTCCTCGTACGTTCGTAGAATAAACAATTTTTAGGGCAGAAATATTATTGAAATCTTTGAGTTTTCTTTTAATAAATCCTAGCATCCTCATAGCTTTTTGTGTTGTAATGAAAATATGCTGAATAAAGTTTAGTTTGTGGTCAAGGTGAATTCCTAAATCTTTAACTATTAGGCTTGAGCTCAGTTTGATATTGTTTAACATGTAATCGTACTGTATAGGCGATTTGATTCTGTGAAATCTCATAATACTGCATTTATCAACATTGAAAACACATTTCATTATCGACACCACCACCTTTCTAAATTTTCAAGATCTGCTTGTAGTAAAAAACAGTCTTGAATACTTCTTATGACCCTGAACAATTTGAGATCGTCTGCGAATAACAAAAAAAGACTACCATCAATATACGTCCCTATATCATTTATGAAACATAGAAATAGTAACGTAGAGAGGGGTGAACCCTGACCAACTCCAGAAAGAACGAGAAACCGTTCAGAGAATACATCATCTCCAAGCTTGACCCTTAAGGTACTCTCACTTAAACGATCAGACATCCAATCTAACAACGGAGGGCAGACACCGAGTTCTTTAAGTTTTTTAACTAGTAACCAATGTGGAACCGTGTCGAAAGCTTTCTGAAAATCGGTATAGATGCTATCAACTTGTAATTTATCTGTCATAGCTTTTGAAATTATGTCTATACAGGGTGGCCGGACGATTGACGTCAAAAAAAAAAAAAACAGGTCCCTCATGTCATGGGGTATTCGAATCACCCCCATGTATGTTATCCGATTTTTCACGGTTTCCGAGTTATGAATTTTTTTATGAAATTTGAGAATTTTCAACTTGAACATCTTCAAAATTATTTTTTTCTAAAAGTATAAGACTTTTCTGATATTTTTTTGTTGTAGATAGATCGCCAGGAATTGTACTTTTATACATAAAATAACCAGCATCGTAACTCTGATAAAAATTATGAAAATGTTGGTCTCAATTGAGAAAGTTACGTATTTTGGATCATGATCTAAATTTTCAAATTTAAATTAAAAATGTAAACAGGTTACTTCATGGTTTTTTAGTAGGCTTAAAAACTGCGCTCTCAACACTCAGCCTTCAGAATCTTTGATAAAAAATGGTACTCAACGGTCTACTTTTGCTAGAATTAGCCTTCAAAGTCAGCGAGGTAGAAAAAATTAAAGAAGTAGACGTTTACTCAAAAATTATTTTTTGCCATTTTAAGATTTTTCTGATCAAGCTATGATAGAAAATGCTGAAAATCAATGAAAATTAGCTTTATAAGAAAAGTTTTAGATAAGAAAAAGAAAAAGGTATGGCAATAAATCACACATCATGTAGATAAGAAGAAATTTATTTATAAAATTTACAATAGATTTTATGCGACTGAAAGAAAATTTTTTGCGAAGGTGTAGAATGTGTATTGAGGCTCGAGGTAGCCACTTTGAAAACCTATTGTAAATTTTATAAATAAATTTCTTTTTATCTACATGATGTGTGATTTATTGCCATACCTTTTTCTTTTTCTTATCTAAAACTTTTCTTATAAAGCTAATTTTCATTGATTTTCAGCATTTTCTATCATAGCTTGATCAGAAAAATCTTAAAACGGCAAAAAAAAATTTTTCAGTAAACGTCTAGTTCTTTGATTTTTTTCCACCTCGCTGACTTTGAAGGCTAATTTTAGCAAAAGTAGACCGTTGAGTACCATTTTTTATTAAAGATTCTGAAAGCTGAGTGTTGAGCGCAGTTTTTAAGCCTACTAAAAAACCATGAAGTAACCTGTTTACATTTTTAATTTAAATTTGAAAATTTAGATCATGATCCAAAATACGTAACTTTCTCACTTGAGACCAACATCTTCATAATTTTTATCAGAGTTTCGATTCTGGTTATTTTATGTATAAAAGTACAATTCCTGGCGATCTATCTACAACAAAAAAATATCAGAAAAGTCTTGTACTTTTAGAAAAAAATAATTTTGAAGATGTTCAAGTTGAAAATTCTCAAATTTCATAAAAAAATTCATAACTCGGAAACCGTGAAAAATCGGATAACATACATGGGGGTGATTCGAATACCCCGTGACATGAGGGATCTGTTTTGTTTTTTTTGACGTCAATCGTCCGGCCACCCTGTATATGAAACCAGATTAGTTGTTACCGATCTCTTGCTAATGAATCCGTGCTGTTCAGGCAAAAAAATACGTGAAAAACAGGGGGAAATCTTGATATTGATGAGCTTGTCGAAAATTTTAGGAATATGGGAATATTTCATTACTGGTCTATAATTTTTTACATCTTTTTCATCCCCAGACTTGTGCAAAGGAACAACGAAATTATCTTTCCATATCTTTGGATAACTTAATCGAGCTGTTGAATATTAGGCATAAAGGCTCAGCAAAAAAATTAGCGCAGCGCTTCAAGAATACCGCCCCAACACTATCGGCACCCGCATCATTAGTGTCTTTCAAAATTAATAATTCTTTAAGTACTTCATCTGGCGTAAAATATAGATTACCGATATCGACTATATGATCCTGTGGTATATTCAAATGTTTTGGCTCACTCGCTTTATAAACTTTGGAAAAGTAAGAACGAAAAAATTCAGATATTTCTTGCGGATTTTCTGAAATTTTATCTTGGAAATACATATTTGTGGGAAGACCCTTATTCAACTTAGAATCATTCACAAATTTCCAGAAATATTTCGGGCTCGATTCTATTGATTCTTCAACAGAGTCTATATATTTACGATAACAGCTCTCGGACTCAATTCTACATTGTTGTCTCAATTCAGAAAACTGTATATAATCGTCTAGCCTATTCGAGGTCTTGAATATTTTATGTGCCGCTTTTTTAGAATAAATCAAGCTTTTCAGATGAGATGAAAACCAAATTGGAAATTTAAATTTTTTTGATATTTTTTTAGGAACATACAATTCGATTGCTTCCTCAGTAACAAAGTAAAAATTAAATATGGACTTCTGAACATCCTCCTCAAAAATAACTAAATTCCAATTTATTGTCGAAAAATAATCCGAAATATAATCATAATTGGCATTTTTGAAATCAAAAAATGTGTAATTTTGTTCCTTCCTCTTCGAACAACCGGACTCAATTTGAAAACATAATGCCGGATGATGATCATCGCAAGGGAGCAAGATATCGGACGCCAGAGAAACTGACATGTTTTCGAATGATGAAAATAATAAATCTAGTATCACATTGTTTACATTTGGAATTTCATTTAATTGTATCATATTTAACAATGCGATCGACTGTGCGATTATCATTTGAGTTTTTGTTATTTTAAGTAGGTTTTTATTAGGCTCGGATTTCCAACAGATACCTGGAAGATTAAAGTCTCCACAGCATACCGTATCTGCATCAGAATAACGATCAGATATATCTTCCAAGTCTTCGCAATATTTTTCATAGTAAGAAATATCGCTATTTGGTGGAAAATATACATTTGACAATAAAATATCACCGCGTTCAGTGTGCACCAAAACAAATACAATTTCTATATCATCATGTGAACTCAATATAATTCTTGAAGATATCGATCTCCTTATGGCTATCATCACTCCACCACCTCTTGATTTACAGCTAGTTACGGCATGTCTATCTTTTCGGTAAATATCAAAATTGTTGAAACCTAATTCTGAATTTGAGATGTCTGGAGACAACCAAGTCTCAGTTAAGAATAAAACATCGTAATCTGAGCTAATTATTGATGAAGCAAGATTAATTATCTTTGTACGCAGACCTCTAACATTTTGGTAATAGCTATATAAAAAATTATTCTGACTTAAGTCTGAACTAGCACTAAAACGAATAACATTCTTCTCACAATGAGTTCTTTGGTTCTCAGTTTCACTGCCAGTTTGAACAGTTTTCTGCTATATGCTCTGAAATGGTCTGAGTAATATATCCTCGGGCCATGCTTCTGGATTAAGTAGTTCTTCCAATTCCAAATTTATGCTTCCTACCTTAAAAGATTTCTTGCTGCTTCTGGACTTCAAATCGAAACATAGAAGATCACTATCCGGCCATCTTTCCTTCGCATACGATAATATGTTCAATGCCGAAGTTTCTCTCGAAAGTCACCAATCCATATCCACTTTCTACCTTTCGGTGCTGGTTTGATATTGACATCAGGTTTTCCTTTTCCGCGAACTGCTGGATCTCTTGTTAACGGCTTTCCTAAATAGGATGAAGGCTTAGGATGTTCCTTAGCTTCTTTCGTCTGAGCCGAAATTTTCGTTTCCTTTTGCAGGCCAGATTGATGGAAAGTTTTTTTACTGCTTGTTTTTTGTGACATGTTCTTTCGAGCATTTAGGCCGTCGTCGTAGATTAGTTCTCGACGTTTCGCCAGTTCGAGTGTCTGGCATCTTCAGGAGTTATATTTCAGGAGATGTTCTCACTGGACTGAACTGCCTGAGTGTGACGGGGACGCAGATTGTACTTCTTTATATAACCTCGGTCGGGGGGCGTGGCTGCGCTTGACCGGTCTCGTCCCGATAACGAACGCGCGCCGGTGTCCGACCGGTTCACAACCGGTTCCCGATCTTCATTCACTTCATGAACCCGGTTATTATTATAGGGAAGTGGTTTTGTGTTTTTGAGTACTGGCACCCATGTTCTATTGATTTTCAAAGATTCCTCCGATTTATTGAAATTCGTTGGGTGTTTATGAATTTCGATTGCTTCCCTGTAGAGCCTGGGGTAGTATGCGGTAGTGGTGCACAACACTTGCGTCCCCGTCACACTCAGGCAGTTCAGTCCAGTGAGAACATCTCCTGAAATATAACTCCTGAAGATGCCAGACACTCGAACTGGCGAAACGTCGAGAACTAATCTACGACGACGGCCTAAATGCTCGAAAGAACATGTCACATTGAACGATGGCCGCGAAAGCCTCAACCTGCTTGTTTTTTGTTTCATGTTTGAAGGAATCGATGGAAGTTTGGCTGATGACTCATTTTCGGCTATGATAATGTCCTTTGATCTGGATGTCCCAGTGTTCTTAAATTCATCAGATGACATTAATCGAACTAAATCTTTATTGCTATCCTTTGAAGCAACGATTTCATCTTTAAGGATATTGAACTTTTTATATGAGTCTTCCATTATAGCTTTGGAATGTTTTTCTACCAAAGCGTCCAGAGATTCCATATCATTTCTTATGCTATGCATATCAGGCTTATGTTCTAGTTTAGCCTTCACACTCTCCAGACAATTGTCACAGAAAATGATAGTATCGTATGATTCTATGGTATCATACGAAGAATGTTATGATACCCCGTTCTTTTTTTACCTCAGCTCAGGTATTTTATTGTATTATTTTAGCTCTCTTTTTCATAAGAATATATATCAGCACCCCAGAGGTAAAGTGTGTTAAGTCACATTTTTTTCAGACACGAACTATCTACAATATTGAATTCACATTAGTAAATTCTAGCTAGTGGAACACATTTTTGACTTCCTAGGTATATCAAGTCGCCAAATAATGGCAGTAAACATTCTTTGAAACGATAATCAAACTGAAAAATCTCTCTTTTGTCCAATTTTGAAATTGTGACTTAACACACTCTACTTCTGGGGTGCTGATATATATATATATATATATATATATATATATTCTCTTCTGAGGATAGCTGCTTCATCATCATGCCTGGTCTGCTTCACAGAATGTTTTAACAAAATTTATTTCTGTTACTGGTATGCATCAACCTAAAATCATTCTGATTTCTGATAATATCTACTTCCAATATAAATACCACTTACATTACTGATTTTGGGTACATTCCTCAATAAACGAATATCAGCACAAGTGCTCATCCTGGATTTTATAATGAATTTGGCTGCAAACAAAATAACATGAACAAGACTGCGTACTTCCTCAAGATCGGCCAGGCCAGTTCAATGGCCACAGGAGATACTTTCAGCTTCATCAGCAATGCTGTATCGTATTTCCTTTGTGAATGCTCCACCTCAAAAAATAGAAAGTCTATTTATCACATATGTGTGGGATCCGAGATTTTACGTAATATTAGGTATTAGGTTTATTATAGTTTTAAATTTTAACCTACGGCACTGGACTCGAGTGCTCTATTCAGGGGGTTTATTAACGCTAGACGCTAACCTTCTTAAGTGTTACCAGATGTGGATTCAAAGAGTCGAGATTTCTGAGAAAACATCGACTTGAGGGTTCCTAGGTCTCGAGGGGAAAAGAGTTCAGGGGGTACCTCGAGAAAAATAGGGACAGTCGATTAGAGGATTTCAAGGGAGTCGATGGGAGAACGGGAAGAAGTTCGGTCAGAACGTAGATATTAATAAGACGAGGTTCCGAAGAACCGTTTAGACGAATCTTTCGATAAAGTGATTAGACGGACACTAATCGAAAGTTAGACGTAAGACGAAATCTTGGGACGCGATTCTTAGACTAAGCGGATAGACGGAAGCTAGTTCAGAGGTCGTTAAACAAGATTTATAAGACGAAAATATCATAGACGTGCGTTCAGTGACTGAAATCCCGAGTTATTATTGTCAGTGTATTTTTTACTCCTATTCATCTAGTCATTAAATATTTTATTAAACTACCTGGTGCCTAGTAATTTCCCTAGACACAATCAAATTCCTACATTTTTGGGGGCTCAACCGGGATAAAGAAGGAGAGATAAGGAGAAAACCTCAGCCGGGATAACGAAGGATAGATAGGAATTAGGAGGCATATGGAGAGATAACCAGATAGACGAGAATCCTACATTTTTGAAGACTCAGCCGCGGGATAGATGGATGGAAAGAAGACATCGATAGGCAGATTTTGGTGACGACGGAAGATCGACGACATTGACGATTAATTGGATTACAGTGAAACATCGAGTGTTAGTGCAGAACGGATCCTGAAACTTCATTGAGAGAGAAGACTTGCAGATCCAGAACTTCTGAGAAAAGGTGATACAAAGGTGGAAGAGGTATATTTTATCCAGTATCAAGGTAGGAGATTTTACTTTCCAATTTGGTGATTTTCGTGGGCAAAGACGTACCGGAGTGGAAGATTCCCAACGAACTTTCATTGTGATAGATGTTGATACATTTTTGAATTTTTTGTACAATTGTAGTAATTTTTTTCCATATTGAAGTTTGTGAATGATTTTATTGATATTTTTATTGATATTGTGAGGGAGTACAGTCATTTAACGTACAATTACTCAAAAAATATTTTCGATTTGAGATTTCTAAGATACTGATTCTTGTAGAGATTTTAGTTTATCGACCTTTCGGCAACATTTTATCAGCTAGTCTCCGGATAATTGGGAATAATATTTTGTGATATACTAGTTTCTGTTTACATCACATCATTCAAAATGTCGACTTTGGGTGATTTGAAAATTATTGAACATCAAATAACTATCGCTAAATTCTCAGTTGTAAAAGCTTTACACTTAATTTGTTACGGCGAAGAAGGGGAACCGCGAAAATGTCGAAGATCGTTGAGGAAATTTTCGGGATTTTCTTGGGATGTAGGTACGGACCAACACTTGGCCAAAATACGTGACGTCGCACAGCAGTTGCCTTTTGAAGAATTGATTTCGGTTTGCACTATCCTAGGGTTAAATTCTCATGGATCGTCTGAAGAATTAGCTGATAGAATATGTTCATTCTTGATTGAATTTGAATATAACGAGGACAGTAATTTAGAAGGCGTTGATGACGTAGATTCTGCTGAAGATCAGGAAGAATCGGAAGTAGAAGATGTAGATACAGAAGTTAGGAATGATGGTGAATGTGAGACAGTAGTGTCGAGAAAACCTAACACGAGAAGTAGCTTTAGACGAGATGGGTTTTCATTGACTTTTCGAGACGTAGAGGATAGCATTAGTCAGTTTGACGGAAAAGATGAGTATCCAATACGACGGTGGATAGAAGATTTCGAAGAAATCGCAGAGATAACTGGATGGAACGAACTCCAGAAATTGATTTTTGCAAAAAAATCTTTGACAGGACTTGCGAAATTGTATATACAATCTCAAAAGGGCATTCGAAGTTGGAGTTCGCTCAAGAAGAGATTAATAGAGGAATTTGAAATCAAAGTCAGCAGTGCTCAAATTCACAAACTCTTGATGATGAGACGAAAAGAACTGGACGAAAGTGTTCGAGAGTATGTTTTGACGATGAGGGAGATTGCCAGTCGTGCGAACATAGAAACCGAAGTCGTTATCGAATACATTGTTGACGGAATACAAGATGAATCGGCGAATAAAGTAATACTGTATGGGGCTAGGAATTTTCAGGAGTTGAAAGAAAAGATGAAACTTTATGAAGATATTTCCAAGAAAAGAAATATGAATAGGGGTAACTCTTTCACATCTAAGAAAGAAAATTCGAGGGAACAGAGCAGGAACGAGACGAAGAGAGTTGGAGAAAGCAGTACGAGAATTCAGAATAGAAACCATCAGCAAGAGAGCTGTTTCAACTGTGGAAATCGTGGACATAAATCCAGAGATTGTCCAGACAAGAGTAGAGGTGCTAAATGTTTCAGCTGCAAAGAATTTGGACATCTAGCGTCGCAGTGTCCTGCAAAAAGTTCAAATGCCGAGAATATTCCTGTCACGAACTATATGAACACGATTAGAGTTTTACGAAGAGATCTTGACGATAAGACTTTAGTGAGAGCTATGCAAGACGCCCAACAACAGGAGAAAGTGGTGGAAAACTTCGGACCAGAGAAGACGATAGCGATCAAACTTTATTCTGAACCCACAACTGGAAGACGACTCCAATCATTCCAACGGTTGACTGGAAACTTTGGAAAATTTAGAATATCATCTTATCGTACCAGTGCGAATCCATCAGGTGACTTATTGAGAAAAGACATATTGTTCAAGTTTGAGATTATACCGAGACAATCGTTTGCAAAGTTGAGGGAACTAGTGACATTCAATCCAGTGTTAAAATTTTTTCGAAGTGGTTTGCCCACAATTTTACAAACTGATGCAAGTGAACGTTTAACGACGATATCGACTGTTGACTCCAAGCTAGAGTCAATCAATTATTTCAGTAAGAACACTATTCCAGCTGAGGAAAAATATAACACTAGAACGACGAAAGCGATAGAGAAGATAGATTGTTTTGTTGAACAACCGAATATTTTCGGTAATCCGAGTCGAATTCTTCAAAATAAGGGTACAGCTTTGACTGCGAAGCAGTCCCGGGTTCTCTGTGACGAAGAAAGTATTCGGCACGGGACCATCACCAGTGGCGTAGCCAGAAGTGATGTTCAAATTGGGAGAATGAATACAACGCCTTTTCAAATATTAAGCTGTGAGAATATGAGAAGAAAAGAGCCGGTGAAACCGTTAGAGATTACAGAAGATGAAGTCAGAAAGCGTTTTGACGAGTCCAGAGAAAATGTTAGATGGTCGTGTGAGAAGATTTTCATTGAAGTACGAGAGAGAAATAGACGGAATTTCAATAGGAAAGAAAAGAGGCTGAAAGAATTTGAAGAAAGAGATTTAGTAGTCGTCGAACGAATTCGCTTTAGATCAGAATTGAGAGGGACGAGAAAATTTCTTGGACCTTATGAAGTAGTCAAAGAAAAACGTAATGACAGATATGATGTTGTGAAAGTAGGAAACCACGAAGGACCTATACGAACATCTACATGCTCGGAATACATGAAACCGTGGGTGCAATACGGAAGTGAATCCGAGTCGGATTCTTCGTAGGATGGCCGAGTGTGGGATCCGAGATTTTACGCAATATTAGGTATTAGGTTTATTATAGTTTTAAATTTTAACCTACGGCACTGGACTCGAGTGCTCTATTCAGGGGGTTTATTAACGCTAGACGCTAACCTTCTTAAGTGTTACCAGATGTGGATTCAAAGAGTCGAGATTTCTGAGAAAACATCGACTTGAGGGTTCCTAGGTCTCGAGGGGAAAAGAGTTCAGGGGGTACCTCGAGAAAAATAGGGACAGTCGATTAGAGGATTTCAAGGGAGTCGATGGGAGAACGGGAAGAAGTTCGGTCAGAACGTAGATATTAATAAGACGAGGTTCCGAAGAACCGTTTAGACGAATCTTTCGATAAAGTGATTAGACGGACACTAATCGAAAGTTAGACGTAAGACGAAATCTTGGGACGCGATTCTTAGACTAAGCGGATAGACGGAAGCTAGTTCAGAGGTCGTTAAACAAGATTTATAAGACGAAAATATCATAGACGTGCGTTCAGTGACTGAAATCCCGAGTTATTATTGTCAGTGTATTTTTTACTCCTATTCATCTAGTCATTAAATATTTTATTAAACTACCTGGTGCCTAGTAATTTCCCTAGACACAATCAAATTCCTACATATGTTACAGTTATGTTAGTACCTTTACTTACATTTCCTTCAATTGAATATTTTGCTCCAAAAATTTCATTTATTGATAGGCTGTCAAGCGCTCTAGAAGACTTTCATTTGCTTATTGGTGTGAAATCTACTGATTCTTTTGAATACAAAATACATTTGCAGCTTCCACGGGAGGAAAATCTAAAGAAGGAGAGTCATCTCATTTTTTTCAAGGTGGTGTAAATCAAAACCCTCAATCTTATTTATTTCCTGCGAATATCATCCAACTACAATTTAAATAAAATAGCCACTTTAAGTATTCACTGATAGAAAATTGAATTAATTAAGATATCTTCATACTCTTGATATATCATTTGAAAAAATATTAAATTAACCTCACGTTGCAGTTAGAAAGAGAGGGAAGATCACACCCGACGTCGTTCGAAAACGATCGGCAACATTTCAAACAACTGAGTGCGCCCAGCGTTCGACACACGCACTTTATCCGACGTTGATTCCGAACGCCGCCCATGTTTCATGGTCGATCCAAATATCTACTGAGATATAATACAGCAAAACTAATCTATTAATATTAAAGTATATGGTTGGGGAAGTTGAAAAGGTATGAAGAACTTTTAAAATAACGTATATTTCTTCTCTTCAACATTCATCATTACAAAAATACGTAACTATATCCACACAATTATTTTTTATATCATTGCCTACTAATACTAATACCAAACATGAAACACCATAGAATAATTCATATTTCAACAAGTCTAACTGAAAATAGTAAATTTAATGAATCTTAAATCATTCTGGAATATAAATTATAAAAAAAGATTGAAGGAGCTCGGTCGATGAACTGTTGACTTTGTCAATGAAGATCTGTTAGTAGTAGTAGTATAAAAGTATTCTTCATATTTCATTGTAATATACGCCATTTACCACTAATTCCCTATTAAGAAAAAATTTTGGGAAATAAAAAAAAATGGTGTACTATGGCTGAGTGCTACTCTGTCGAAAATACACATTCACAGAATGCAATTTTTGCTACGTTGTCACGTTGAAAATTTTCACGAAGAAATCGGAAAATTCGTTTTTTGAAAGAATTAGGTAATGAATAGTAAGGCAACTAGCAGACTTTGTTTGAAAATTAAGTTATATGAATGAGCTCACAGTTCACATTCACTTTTTCAATACAAATCCTCATTTGTTCAAGAAAATTTCCACACTTCTTCAGAAATATCTATTGCTTTAGGCGAGTTAAGCTTTTCTTCAATTTCAACTAAATATTCCTCTGAATTTAAAATTTCAATTTTTTTTATCTGGATGTCATTTTTGGAACTCCTGTTATTTGATGATCTCACATAACAATCCTTACACATGTAATGAAGAAATACCCATTATTTTGTTTCTTCTGTTTCCGCATAGAAGAAGAGGAAATATTGAAAACGGTTAGATCTTTTGTAATAAATGGGGAAATTGGTAATTTCCTCATTAAAAATGCAATATTGAAACCTCTCAATACGGCACTGTATCCGAGGAATGCATAACGATTCCACAGCTACGTACCATCAATCAATCAGCACGCATTAAAATAAATCCGTTCAGCGCAGTCTAACTACGAGACGCAAAGAAATCAATCTGTGACAAATATTAACTATTCACCCCATCACGATAAATATTCGAAAACGGTCGTTTTCGAATAGTTTATTATAAATAAAAGTTGTGGATTTATTAGAGTTCATGATCCTCAAACTCATGAAAACTAACACTTCCACACTTAAGAAAAACATAAGAAGGTATTATTTATGATTATGGGTCAAAAGAGTATCTAGAACCGTGGGACTTGAAAACGGCCAACTGGCATTTTTTTGATCCTCCCACAAAGAGGAAGAACCTTTAAAAAAGGAATCTTATTGGTAATGCCAACTTTTGAAGGGGGAAAGAAACACCCACAAGTAGAGGAATAGTTAATTTTTATCGTCAAGGGATAATCAGTACCGTCTGGGATAAGGACCAAAGGGGTCATCGACGTGCTCGCGAAGTTCGGCTCGCGGTTTATTTTTGGGAGTGAAAATAGAAAATTTCAGAGTCAGTTTTTAAGTCTCAAGCGGAGACTTGTAGATTTGGTATTGTAAAGTCACGTACACGTCGGTAAATCACGACACCGAAACGGAGGTGCGTGTAGGGAAGACGGTGCACGGAAGTTGATCAAAGAGGAAGGATCGTTTCGTGGATACCAGTGGAGAAAAGCCAAATTATAAGAAAGAGATCAAGGTCAGAATTTTCCAATTTTTTTTTATGAGAATAGTCAAGTCCAAAAGTCTTGTCATCTCTCATCTCCTATCTGCTCACAACTTACATTTCCTTAGTGTTAGGTTATTTTGGATTTTTTTGTAAATAAATAACCCAGAGAACAGGGAAACTTACATTTTCTTCATTAAATTTTCTTATACAATCTGAGGTACAGACGTAAGGATTACTTTGTTACCTCAGTATATTTTGTAGGTATTTTGGAAAATAGATTTTTTGTTAAGTTATTTCAATAGTTTCAATTATCCCTAAAACTGAGAACTCTCTGAAAGAAAAATAACACTAAGACCTTCTCACTTCTGCAGAAGGCCGTACCCACTCAAATTTTGTTTATTGGGTTGACATGAAGCCGCTCTCATACGTCAGCCCCCTTAACATCTAGAAAATCCCTTATGAACAAAGTCACTTTTTTTACGAAAAGGACAATGCTCATATAAAGGGCTCTATTATAAACTGGTGACAGCGGTGGGATTGTGTTTATTTTTTTTAAGGGAGAGTTTTAGTTTTGGAATTTTTGAAGTTTTTTTTGGGTGATCGTATTTTTGGGAGATTGAAGATTTTCAAGAAATTTGAAGATGTTTCATTTTATGAACAGAAAAATGAATAAATAGAGTTGAGGAAAAAGTATTTTGTGAGGTGATAGGCTGTATAGAGTGCCAAGTTTGATTTTGGAGGTGTAGGAGATTTTTGGACGAAGGACCATCGTTTTAAGGATTGAACAGAATATTTTATGCGGATTAATTATATCTATTGCTGCTATTTTTGCGAAAACGAATTTAATTGAGACTGTAGTGAGGATTGTGAATTTTGAGAAGTAGAAGTATTAAGAATAGATTAATTTTCAGAATCTGATTCTTTTAAGTTTTCGAGAAAAAAAAAACAAACTAAATTTAGGTAAAGCTTACGGTAAAGCTGAGTTTATTTGCAGGAAGTATTGATCGTCTCAAAATTCGATCCAGAGCGAAATATAGCATACTTTCTCTTTCAGGACGCTGAAAATATTTTTGGGGATTCGTATTGGAAATATAATTGAATTGTATTTCAGGAACTACTTTTTGGAACTATTTTTTTTTCAGGAACTATTTTTTCTATTTCAGGAAATATTCTGTTTTTTTCTGAGGTATATTTTTACAGGCATAATTGATTTAATTTTCTGTTATCATTGGTTCATAGGATCTAATTGGTAACTTATTTCGTCATTATTTCAAGAAATATCTATCTGCGTGAATTTGACTGATTTGATTAGATTTTCTGAGTCATATTTTAGAGAGTTGTCGAAATTTCAAGAAGCAGGTCATTTAGTTGATTTTTTTGTTTGATATTTATATTTTCGTATTTTCAGAAAATTTCGTAGCCATGGCACAAAATTCGTTTGTATATCCGTTAGGAATGCTAGCGACTACACTTGTCAGTTTCTCGGGAAAGGATGCAAATCGATATTTTGAGAATTTAGAATTACGGGCGGAATTAGATGGGTGGAATGAGGATGACACCCTCACTTTACTTAAATTAAAATTAATAGGGGATGCGTATAATTTTTATAAATCAGATCTTACGTTTAGTACTTTAACGTACAAAGATCTGAAAACGAAATTTCTACAAAAATTCTCAACGATAAGGTTGCCGGGGGAATTTCAGTGGGATTTGAGCCGTTGTTTTCAAAGGCAGGACGAAAGCGTTTCTTCGTTCTGCACGCGACTACGTACTCTAGGAGCGAGTTTATTGAAGGAAGATCTTTCTGGAGCCACCCAGGAGGAGGAAGCTGGTATTAGAAAAAAAAACCGGGACCTGATTCTAAACCAATTTAAAATTGGACTCAGGAAGGAGATTTTGAGAGAAACAGGAATATTTTTATCAAGAGAGGAAAATTTGACGCTAGAAAAAGCAGAGGAATTGGTGAAATTGCAGGAAATGAATATGAGAATGCTGCAAGGGAGGGTTGCGAATATGCGAATATCGGCAGTTGCCGCCGATCAGACGTGTCAACTGTGCGATAAACGAGGACATTCCGCTAAGGAATGTAGAATTGTCCGGCAGAGTAGAAGGAATACGGGACAAAATACTGCATCAAGGTGTTTTTCGTGCGGCCAGGGGGGCCACTTTGCCAAAGAATGTTGGAAAAGAGAAAATCCTAGACAGGGAATGCAAGGTGCATGCCACACTTGTGGAAAAGGGGGACATTGGGCCAAGGAATGCCCCCAGAACTCACACGGTCAAGAAGTCGTAAAAGACGACTCAAAAATGAATACGATGAATAATTATCCCAGGGAAGAACAGAACGCATGGGATATTAGTCCATCTACAGGAGCGATTCCGAAAGTACAGAAACCTAATATTCGACTGGCAGGTATCAACATACACCGCCAAGGCGATGGCCGAAACCAAATAGAAGGGAAAAGCAATTCGGTTTCACCAGGGGGAGGTGAAAAAATGGACGTTTCAAGGGCCGTTATGGTTATTCCTGGAATGACAGAATCACATGATGTGCCGAATATGGTAAAATTAAAGGTGAATGGGACACCGGCTATTTGTCTGATCGATACAGGGGCGGCGGTGACACTTGTAAAGAGTGAGCTTGTCGGGGAACGAAAAGTTAATAGAGGCGAATTCGGCGTACCGTTAACGAGCGTGACAGGTCACAGTTTACATATCTTGGGCACGAGCGATATTTTCGTGGGACCAACAGAGGAAAAACTAGGTACTAATTGGACCGATGCCATCTGCGATGAAGCGATTTGGGGAAACGTTCAAGTGATTTTAGGTAGGGATTTCCTTCACGTAAATCAGGCCTCTATCGTTTATGGAGAGGAACCATATGTCATGATTTGGGGGCGGAAATTTCGGTTGTATAATAAGAAAGATTTAGGGACACAGACACTCGTGGAAAGCGAATGTATAGATAGAAGTATAGGAATAATTCATTATGAAGGTCGTGAGCGCGAGTTTACTTCTCAGATCATGTTTAGGAAAACTAAACATTCGAAGGGGCGTAACTTAAGGGGAGTTGGTACTCAGGTAGGAGCGAAGGCAAGTGAGCGATTGCCGAACGTTAAGTCTAGGATGACGAGGGAAAATCACGGGTACGGTAATATTGTCAAAAACAAGGGAAATCCGTGGGGGAAAAGCGGAAAGGAATCAAAAATGAAACGTTCCAATCGGATAAAAACAGTCAATTCTGAAACAGGAAATAATATATATTTGGGAAAAATGAGGTTAGAACAAGGTATACGGGGGAGTCTCTGGGATGGCCCTTCAAAGAGTTTTGGACGGACCAACCCAGTAAAGTTCAAAGTAGGAAAACAAGACCAGGAGAATGAAGGATTAGTATGGAAAATTCCTCAACGTCGATCTGGTAGATCATGGCGTTTACCAGAACGACGGGGATACTCGTAAACTAAAGGTCAAATCTCGGGTACGAGGGGGCGAGTCTTTTGACGAGTCTCCCAGATGAAGTGAATCGCCGTCTGCCCATTTCGTAGTTTCCAGGGATTCACTCACACCTGAAGAGGGTTCCTGTTTCGAACATGCCCAGTAATTTTGTAGCTTCCTGTTTTGTTTATGAGGCTAAATGGATTTTATATTATGTATACCGGGAAGAGATGAGCCGGCTAAGAACTTTGTGGTCTCTAACGAACGATAAGCTATGTAAACATGTTCATTGGTAAGCACAAAGTTACCCATAATTCACCAGTGGCGTAGTCGCGCACTTGTGAAAATCTTTCTTGTTTCATTTGGTATGAGAATAGGATGATGAGTAATGCAACCTTACTTCTGCAAACATCGCATGATTTCAATAATGTCATGGGTAAAGGAATGTTAAGTGACGAAAGCAAGTATGAACTGGTAATATAGAAGTAAGTTTGTACTGCTTTTATTTTTTTATTTTTCATTTGGTTAATGATGATGAAGTGGCAATGGGCAGGACACGTGGCCCGACAAGACAAATCGAGATGGTCATACAAACTAACACACTGGCGACCGAGAGCAACGAAACGTAGTGTGGGAAGACCACAGAGGAGATGGCTCGATGACATCAAACAACATGCGGGAAATAGGTGGTTTCACATTGCGCAAGACAGAACAGCATGGAGGAACATGAAAGAGGCCTACGTCCAGGAGTGGATAAACGAGGGCTGACGAAGAGAGAGAATGATGTTCATTGTATAATAGAGGATAGTTAGGTATGTCACTGTTTGATTAGTCCAAAATGGAGAGGTAATGGATGCCAGACTATTAGAAGCATGGAGAAGGGCCTGATTTCGTCGAAAGAAATGACCTTTATGATAATCGTGAGTGTCGAAGCGTTAGTAGGTTAGTAGTGTACGATAGAGAACACAGAAACAGTGCCGGGGTATCTATAAGCGATGTCGCGAAATGTTCCACACGAGAGACCTTTTCTAAGAAAGAACAAGTGACAAAAAAGCGTTACGTATGAACGAGATGAAATTAAGCCACATTGTACGGACAGGCTCAATCGAAATGACAGAGCAGTGCAATTGTGACCGGAGACGAACTTGCTAAATGAATCGATTGGAGCAGAAAAATGTCGGTCTACGAGCTCATTTTTTTCGTAAGCTAGAGATGAGAAAAAGCAGTTGCAGTCGCAGAAGCAGAAAGAATGGTTTATGGAAGTCGAATTTATAGTTCTTCGCTAATTGGAGAAGAGTGAATAAATATGGAATAGATGTCATCCTAAATGGGATAGATGGGATACATCTGTACGAGATGATCGGCAACGAAATTATGCTCGAAGCCAGCTACTGAGATACTTCAGCAATGTGGGTAATGGATCAACACCGAACTAACCAGAAGAATCCAGAAAAAACCCGAAGTACCAGAGCAAACCCTGTACGCCTATGAATGGTACATCGTAATTTGAGAGCTCACATGGACCGGAGAAGAGAACATAAATAATGTCGTAGGTCGTGAACTGTCACAGCTAACATGCTTCCGTGTTGTTAGGGACGTTCGATGAATAAACACTACCTGCAAAAGATTAGGTCGGCACACATGTCAAAAAGGTTATTTCCAAGAGGAAGTCAGAGTTCCTGAAGAAAGGAGTACGTGAGAGTACCGGAAGAAAGCCGAAAGAAGAACAATATAAAAAAGTGGTTGCGCGGGTGAAATTTGAAAAATCGATCAGTGAACAGTAAAAGACTCCATGAGGAGATGGTGAAGTGGAATTTTTTTTTGTTTTGTTTTTATTTGCCGATTAATGAGCCCGACATATAATGGACCTTGACGAAATGATGTCGAGGTAGGGTCTTAATGTTTTAGGTTAAGTAGGTTAGTAATTCGTCTTTTCGCATGAAAAATATTTTTGTTTACCTGAGGAAAACTAATTGTATTAATGATCGAGCATGGGCATAAATTTGAAAGGATATCACTGAAGTAGGTTCATAATGTTGTAAACTAGTTGAGTTGTTAGTTATGTAGTAGTTTAGGTATTACATTGCCCATTTGAGAATGTTTCGTTTACTCGCTAAAGTTATTAAGGTATTATTTTTGAGTTTTGGTTGAGCATTGATAGGACTGTGAATGAGAGACAATGGACTATTGAACTCTTGCGGACTATTAGAAGGGAAAAGTTATGGCAATCAATGCCAAAACTTTTTTTTTGAGGGGAGCATTTGTAATAAATGGGGAAATTGGTAATTTCCTCATTAAAAATGCAATATTGAAACCTCTCAATACGGCACTGTATCCGAGGAATGCATAACGATTCCACAGCTACGTACCATCAATCAATCAGCACGCATTAAAATAAATCCGTTCAGCGCAGTCTAACTACGAGACGCAAAGAAATCAATCTGTGACAAATATTAACTATTCACCCCATCACGATAAATATTCGAAAACGGTCGTTTTCGAATAGTTTATTATAAATAAAAGTTGTGGATTTATTAGAGTTCATGATCCTCAAACTCATGAAAACTAACACTTCCACACTTAAGAAAAACATAAGAAGGTATTATTTATGATTATGGGTCAAAAGAGTATCTAGAACCGTCAGTTTTTAAGTCTCAAGCGGAGACTTGTAGATTTGGTATTGTAAAGTCACGTACTCGTCGGTAAATCACGACACCGAAACGGAGGTGCGTGTAGGGAAGACGGTGCACGGAAGTTGATCAAAGAGGAAGGATCGTTTCGTGGATACCAGTGGAGAAAAGCCAAATTATAAGAAAGAGATCAAGGTCAGAATTTTCCAATTTTTTTTTATGAGAATAGTCAAGTCCAAAAGTCTTGTCATCTCTCATCTCCTATCTGCTCACAACTTACATTTCCTTAGTGTTAGGTTATTTTGGATTTTTTTGTAAATAAGTAACCCAGAGAACAGGGAAACTTACATTTTCTTCATTAAATTTTCTTATACAATCTGAGGTACAGACGTAAGGATTACTTTGTTACCTCAGTATATTTTGTAGGTATTTTGGAAAATAGATTTTTTGTTAAGTTATTTCAATAGTTTCAATTATCCCTAAAACTGAGAACTCTCTGAAAGAAAAATAACACTAAGACCTTCTCACTTCTGCAGAAGGCCGTACCCACTCAAATTTTGTTTATTGGGTTGACATGAAGCCGCTCTCATACGTCAGCCCCCTTAACATCTAGAAAATCCCTTATGAACAAAGTCACTTTTTTTACGAAAAGGACAATGCTCATATAAAGGGCTCTATTATACTTTGCCGAATAAAAAAAGTTGTGGTTATGATGATATTCAAATAAGTATCATAAAGAAATCTATTTCACTAATAGTGAAGCCATTGCAGTTCATTTTAAATAATTCCTTCAAGGAAGGGATATTTCCCGATCTGCTCAAAGTTGCAATCATGAAACCTCTGCATAAGAAAGAAGATCCAAATAATTTGAAACATTATCTGCCGATAAGTCTTCTCACGAATTTTTCTAAAATTTTTGAGAAAATATTGTGTGGTAGACTATTAAAATGTTTCAAAAAATTTAATATTATAAACAACAGCCAGCATGGATACGTACGGGGAAAAAGTACTGACACGGCCATATATCAACTTCTGCAAGGCATCGTGAGGGCGTTTGAGGACGATTGTATTCCACTGGGTATTTTTATAGATTTTTCGAAGGCTTTCGATTCTGTGGTACACCAGGTTTTGCTGAGTAAGATGGAAATTTATGGAATCAGGGACAAACAGCTGAACCTGATTCGAAGTTATTTGAAAGACCGATCACAACTTGTATGTCTTAGTGCTAGGGGTAAGAAATATTTCTCTCAGAAAGTCCACATTAAACAGGGTGTACCTCAGGGTAGTATACTTGGGCCTGTCCTATTCATCCTATACGTAAATGATCTACCTAATATGACTGGTAATTTGGTAAATTTCGTAAACTAATGTGCTTCTAACCGCTAAAAATCCAACAGAACTCCATATCTACAAAAAAAATTTTTTCGGTGCACTTCATGATTGGTGCATGTCCCATAATTTATCGGTTAATGAGTCAAAAACTAATCATATCTTTTTTTCACATAGTCGTAGACCAACGAATAACTCACTGGATATTTTACAAAGCGATGACCAAACCCAGTATGTGAAACACCAAATTTCTGGGGGATCTTTATAGAACAAGATCTCGACTGGCAAACCCATTCAGAAAATGTGATCAGCAGATTGAAATCTACTGTGTATGCACAGGGGCGGCCTTATTATCCATTGCGAGGCCCCGGGCGGGAAGTCTTCGCGAGGCCCTTTTTCCTTCGTGAAAAGTATGTGATGCAAAAGTCAGTCCGGTTGTTCTGTATAGGTTATTGTCATATTTTATATTGATATGAAATTTGAGTTCTAATTAAAATATAATAATATAATATAACATATAAATATAAAATGACTTTGGAAGATTTACAAAATTAATAAAGATAGAAATGATGAAATAAAAATTCATGTTTGCGGCTTTTCCTAGCACTGAAATCATAATCGATCGAATGAGCTACGTCATTTTCTATTGATAGAATAGCAGAGTTTCAGAAAAAAATTTCAAGTAACACACAGTTTTTTCACACTTTTTCGGTTCTTCACTATGAAAATGACCCATTTGTTCATTCCGTTCTAATGAACCAAACCAATTGAACCACAAGTCTTAGACTTTGGATCTACAGCGGGGGTTGAAAAAGAGACGGGTAGTGAAATTCCCACAGATGGTGATAATAAATGATGAAAGTACTATTAGGTATTTTGAAAAGAAATTCTCGGTTTCGAAGAGAAGACCATGAAAATAAAACTGTTTATTTTTATGATACAGATGAACAGAATAGAAAGTTTCTTGAGAAATGGCGCCATCTTGTATGCATATTTCTATTGGAAACAGTGTTTTTTTTGCGATATTTTTATAGAAAATTTCTCTGCAAAATCCACCATATATGACTTTTCATGGGATTGTCCGAGCGATAGAGGAGTCACTAATTATGAGTTTGATTGAGGCCGTGAACGTGAAGTCTCAGTTGTATGAAGTCCTAAAGCTCAGAGCAGTTCGTGGTAGTGTTGTGCAACTTGGATACTTTTGAGTTTCCGATATACTGAATGAAGTATTATGTATTGGATGAATTCATTGAATAGTTGGTATCCAAATTTATACTTACAAGAGCCACACTGAAAAGAACGGCTTGAGAAACTAACGAATAGAATTAATTTCTCAATTCAATGACAAGAAAAATTTTAAGTTATTCGAAAAATGTGAATATGACCTCTAAATGTAAATAAAGAACCGAAAACAATGAAAGTTTCCCATCATAAAAAATAAAATATAACAAAACTGAGCCCAATATTCTAATCTCTAATCACAAGGTTTGAAAAAGACAGATTTCGCTCTCTTCCTTCTGCTATTCTCTACAATGCAATGAATTCATTCATAAGACGATAATTCAACGAATATTTTAAAGGGACGGCCAAAGAACGGTCAACAGGGCTATAAATATTTTATGAGGTTCCAACATCTGGGATAAGTAAACATTGACCTAAATACTTAGATAATTTTCACCCTAATTATGTTGTGTGCATTCTTTTCTACCTACTGATCTGGTGGATCGGACATCTGGTGCCCCAATTACCCATTCGGACGTTTCAACAAAGCGCAATATTCAAAAACTACAAAATGGTTTCTTCAATTTTGTTCTGAATGAATGTATTGGTTAACTAACTTTTTTCGAATTTACCTTATTCTCAAACCTTTATAAATAATAAGGGATCTAAATCGATATCAAAATTTGCTCGGGTTGTTGTGCGTGAGGCCCCACCAAGAGAGAGGCCCCGGGCGATTGCCCCGTTCGCCACCCCCTAAAGCCGCCACTGTGTATGCACTTCGAGTGTTAAAGACGGAGGCCAGTAAACCGTTTTTGATGGCAGTATATTACTCCAGTTTTCAGTCGGTTATGTCTTACGGACTGATTTTTTGGGGTAACAATATGCATTCTGAATCTATTTTCAGAATTCAAAAGATGGCTATTCGCATAATATTTGGGTTGGGTTATATCCAAACTTGCAGGGGCGTTTTCAGGAAAAATGGATTGCTGACTTTGGCGGGGTTATATATTTATAATATATTACAGTTTTTTCACAAAAATCCAGAATATTTTGAAGAATTCAAGGCATCACAAACTTATAATAGTCGTCATAATTTGTACATATATCCCAAACATAAGTTGTCTTCCACTGAGAAACAGTGCACATACAAGGTTGGGATAAAGTATGGAACCAAGTAAATATCTTTTGAATGAAAAGAACGATATTTATGTACATTTTTTTGATAATAATATACTTCCGGTTTAACCGGAAATGCCATCAACTTCTTTAATTCAAATGGGACACCCTATATATTTTTACAGATTCTGAAAGAGCTTGTTATTTTGAATTCATACATACTGAGTTTAGTGTAAAAAAATTTGTAAAAACGAGGAATATAGCACTTTAACCAACCTCCTTTGAGTTTTTTGCATTAGAGCAAAAAACTATTTAGATACACTAATTGATGTTGTTTGTATGCATAGTAATAAATGAACAAGTACTGTTTAGTACGTCTTTTGTTCTTCAAGTGTCAAATTCTAATCGACGGAAATAAATTGAACAATTTAGAATGTTTCAATTAAGTGAAAAAGAGCGTATTGAAATTTTAATGATGATCGGTTATGGTGATCGTGTTAGAACTCATGAAGAAGTGTGTCATATTTTTAATAATTTGCATCCGGAGAGAAATCCTATATCACGCTCAACAGTCTAAAACATAACAACGTTTTAATACTACTGGGATGGTAAAAAATTTGCTAAAACCTGGAAGACCGCGGACTCCAACGAACGATACTGTTAAACAAAGTATTGCAATCGATTTAGAAGAATCACCTCAAACTTCCACCACAAATTTGGCACTAAACCATGGTATCAGTCGAAGTTCTGTAGAAAAGATATTAAAAAGTGAAAAGTATTATCCGTATAAGGTACAGTTGGTTCAAGAATTGTCATACGATAATTTTCACCGACGGCTGGAATTTTGCGAACGGCTAATGGACATCCGTAATGTCGACGAAAATTTTGCTTCTAGCATAGTTTTTTCCGATGAGGCAACTTTTTGTTTAAATGGAACAGTTAATCGCCACAACTCAAGGTATTGGTCAAATGAGAATCCTCATTGGATTCATGAAGCACAATCCAGCATCCACAGAAGTTAAATGTTTGGATGGTAATTGTCGAAAATAAGCTTATAGGCCCATTTTTAATCGACGGAAACTTGAATGGTGACAAGTATTTGGATCTACTAAATGACGAAATTATTCCTGCACTTCAACAGAATGGGCAATTACCACAAAATATTTGGTTTCAACAAGATGGAGCACCTCCCCACTATGATAGACGGGTTAGGGATTTTCTGGATACGAATTTTCCAAATCGATGGATTGGACGTAGAGGATTCATAGAATGGTCTGCTCGTTCTCCGGATCTTAGCCCGTTAGATTTTTTTCTTTGGGGTTATCTAAAATCACGTGTTTACGTTAGACGACCAACAAACCTACAGGAATTGAGACAAAGAATTATTGATGAATGTGAACTAATACGTGGAGAAGTCTTGGAAAGAGTGACTCAAGAATTTGTTAATAGGATGGCATATTGTCAGCAAGTAAACGGCGAGCATTTTGAACATTTGAAGTATTTTGTTTCTCATTATTCTAAAATAATGAAATGTACATCTATTGTACTACTAACAGTGAGTTATTCCTCGTTTTTACAAATTTTTTTACACTAAACTCAGTTTGTATGAATTCAAAATAACAAGCTCTTTCAAAATCTGTAAAAATATATAGGGTGTCCCATTTGAATTAAAGAAGTTGATGGCATTTCCGGTTAAACCGGAAGTAAATTATTATCACAAAAATGTACATCAGATGCGTTTTGTTCCATTGCACTTACCTGCAAATTTTCATTAATATCGTTTTCTTCGTTTAAAAGATATTTACTTGGTTCCATACTTTATCCCAACCCTGTATATGGCTATAAAATTGTTCAATTCACTTCTGAAAGATCTAAGACAGATACAATGTTTCAATATATTCAGAAGAAGACTTTTTAATCTTTTAATAGAACGGGAACCTTACAATGTCAATGAATTTATTTCCTTTAGAAATTGATTTTTGTTTTTTGGTTGCAGTCAATGTTGCATGTACTTCTTTGACTCGTTTTGTATTTCATTCAATCCTTTGTGTATGCATTTATATGTTTGTAAATGAGTGAGAGAATGATTTTTCAGAATAAAGGATGTTATTATTATTATTATTTGAGTGGTCATAAAGCAGTGTCTGGAGTAAATCACAGCATTTTCAGTTGTTCTGTAAGTTATTTTAAATAGTTTTTCTTGAAAAGTTTGACATTATATAAATATATAGATTTTTTTACATGATGTAGCTCAGACATGACTGAATGAACAAATAAATTAAATTTTGTACATGATGAAGTCTATAACATTTATCGAAAAACTCATTTGAAAAAAAACAGCAATTTTATTTCTCATCTTGAAATGTATATTTGATTTCTTCAATTGAAGCACCTTCTGATTAATCTATTTGATGCGTATAGTTCCAATGCTATTCTTTCTTGAAATAACTTTCTATGCATCGGAATACCTTTTTGTTAATTGACGAACAAGTCGAAATATTCACGATTACTATCACAATATTTGTTCTTGGAAATCTATTTCAACCGTCCATTTGCACAAATTTTTTTCGTGGATTTCAATTATCACCTGGAATGTGAGCATAAATGGACACCATCACAAGAAATCATCGTTTGATGAAGTTTTCTTAGTGTATAGTAAAAGTTGATGCTGACGAAGAAAGGTATTTCACCTATCAGTAGGAATCTTGGATTCTGGAAAGGAGAGTGGTTTTCACATGAAAAACCTCGAAGTTGAGAGTTCAGGTTTGAGATTTTTTTTCGTATATCCTCATTTAGAGAGAATCTTCTCGGGAACATAAATCAAGGCAATCCTGCCGGACAATGGTCCGAGTGGTAAAGAAGTTTTCAATTTTACCTAATCGCTACGGAAACGAACAAGAAGAAAGAACGAATTCAGATAGCACAATTGATACATTTCGCATGACCTGAGTTGCAGAATTGTTATTTATGATACAAGTGCAGAAGGCATTGATATTCTTACACCAGTTCAAAATTCAAAAACGAGTTAGGTACGAAGTGGCGAGTTTTGGAATGAATGAGTGTTAGAATGAGCCTTCTGTACGAGTATCATACATTATTTTCTCTAATTCGATGAATTTTCATCGAAATGAATGAAATATTGCCGTAAATATCGTTTAGTAATTTTTGCTTCTAAAAATATTGATTGGCGGATCTGTTTACCATCTCATGAAATTTGACAGATGTTGAATGAATCCATGACAGGACGCCAACATGTCATTAATAAATATTACTGAAAACAGAACATTCTAATAAGAATGAAATTAGAATGAAATATTCTATCATTGTTTTATTCTACGAAATGTGACGGAATGAACGGATTTGAAACACATAAGTAGAGAAAATATATTCCAAATTCACCTTCAAAGAAACTTGAAAGGAGAAACTTCAAACTGTGATAGAGAAAATAAATCATCATTTCACACCACGCCAGAACCTAACCTTGCGGTTCCTGAACTCTGACAGACGAACTTAACAATAATAATGTGGATCTGTGGAACAAGCAATAATGAAAGCAGATGAAGACTACTGCAAGAAGACGACGAAGCAGATTCAGAAAAGGCCATCAAATTGTGTTCGATAATAGAAGAATCAAAATCGCTAGCAATGAATATGGATAAGCATGCGTTCACGGCGAGCAGCCCTGTTGATCGAGATCCGCAGGACTGGCCGCTTCATTCAGGAATCGGTGGTCCCGGACTCCGGACTCCAGAAGAAAGGAATACGAATATTAATCGCTCTAATCGTGTCGAGGGTATATATTTATAAGACAGGATACACAATTAATTGTAAACGTTGTGGTTATAATCATTCATTTCAGAAATGCCCTTCTTTAAGGAAAATGTGCGGCAAGTGTAAAAAATTCAAGCATTTCGCTAGCATGTGATAACAAGCAAATAAACAATTAGGAACTCGATAACTGTCGTGAAAACAATGAAACAGATGATGAATTTATTTATATAAATAATATTTCTGGAAACGATATTATCTCCTAGCTGACACAACTGAATATGAACTGAAAGAAATTATCTTCTAAATTAGATACCGGCAGAGCCGGAACTAGGATTCTAGCGCCTGTGACAAACTTTCAAAATGCGCCCGTGAAAAATTTCATTTTTCAATAAATACATGTTTTTGATAATTGACATTTAGTGATTATATTTTGGAGAACTTGTTTATTCACAATAATCCTCCATATTTCTCAGAAGGTAATGAACAGAAACTCAATCAACAAAATGAATAGAAAACAATGAAAAAATTGTTATTTTTTCTCAAAATAATATATACTCTTATATATATATATATATATATATATATATATATAATACAATATATATAATACAATAAATGTTGAAACGAAAAGAACCTAAGCTGAGGTAAAATAAGGAACGGGGTACCATAACATTCTTCGTACTATAGTATCATACGATACCATGTTTCAACATTTATTGTATTATTTTAGCTCTCTATTTTCATAAGAATATATATATATATATATATATATATATATATATATATATATATATATATATATATATACATGAATAAGATTTATTGGACATAACCCTCTGAAACTGAAATGAACCGTAGACAATTTCATACTATAGGTCCTCCGGGGTCGATGGGTCTACCGTATATGGAGGACCTAAGGCATTTCATGCTGAACGATTGGAAACATGACCCGGAGTCCACCATAAAATTTTCAGATGGAGGACTGAAATCGTGAATTTTGCCATTTTTGTATATTTTAGTTCAGCCTTCATCCAACTCTTCTAGTGATGGCGCTCGCGGCGGCGTATACTTTTGGAGTATATACAAATTCCATTCTACAGTGTATCGGTCCTCCGATTATACGTCAAAACGATCTTACGGTGGATAAGTCCTCCGAAATCCTGGCAACATCGCATAGACTGTGACTGTTGAATGGAATACCGAATGAAATCAGGATTCACGATATCTCCTATTCGGCTGCTCTGTGCATAGGTAGAGTTCGCAACAGAAGTAACTACTCGATATTTCTTCGATTTGAGATGTGTACCTACTACTTTATGAATTTAGATTTCTCAAAATGCTCATTTTTTCTTTAAAGATTTCATCAAAAGTGATATATGAAATATCGCATCAAATAGATGAATAGAAATATGAACAGCCTAATACTATGCCACCCTCACGAAAATTGTTAAACGAAAGACGAAGAAACTTGTCACGATATGAATATACTCGCACCACCGAAAACTACTCTGTAATACTCGAAAAACGCTCGTGAAAATGTAAATATTTCGACATCCATTGGGAGTTTTTTGATGTTTTGGTTTTTTTCTCAGCGAATAGTTATGAAAAAGCAAATCGTACCCAACGGTGGGTTTTCATCGTTGTGTTCACCACTGAAATATTTGATATAGTGTATGTTCTCATTATTAAATTGAATGCCTACTAATGAATATTAAAATTATTATAAAAGAACGACTCAATTATGACAAAAAAGATTGCAGACGACAATTGTTTATCCTCAAGAAGGCTTCAACGAGTTTCAATTCAATAGTGATGAGAAACTCTCGAGAAGCAGGAAAAAACGGTAAATACAGGACGGAGAAGAATCCACAAAATTTTATAGATGTAGGAATTCCAAAACTCAGTTGAAGATGTTGGGAACAATGACTATTTACATCTAGTTTCATATTATATAATTTTAAAATTATAGCGAATGTTCAACTGGTATCCTCCGATTGATTTTTTATTCAAGATATTGAAATTTCAAAAAGATGTTTTTTCCTTCCACATCAGAGCATTTTCATTTTCTTAATTTTATAAGTTTCAGAGTCCGGTTTGAGAAAATGTATAATTCGATAGTTTAATAATTGGTTTGTATCATCTGCTACAACTAGCAGAGATTTGCGCTGAATTTTGTTTGGTGTTCAGGTTCAATGGAGATTTTCTTCCATTGAGGTTTCATTTCAATTTCTTACACTAAATGTGTTATTGTCAGGAAAAAAAGGTATGAGCTCAACTCTGAAGGTGCAGTTACAATAATTGGGTCGTCAGTAACCTCGAAAAAATTATGACGTCACTTTATATGACCTCAGGAGTGAAAATTGTATTCCAAGTGGTTAACTGAAAACTAAAATTGACCAGTGCGACCGCTTCGCTTGAAACCATTCAAAATCGGTTCAATTGATTTGTTTCTTACTTTATCCATACCTACTCTGAATATGATATTTAAATGACATCATGAATTATTAAAAAAAAGTTCACCTCATATCTTATCTCATGTCAAGGGCGTAGCCAGTATTTTATTTGTGAAGCTTTCGAGTGAGATTTTGAATTTTTTATTGATTATTTTTTTAAGATGACTGAAAGTACAGGGTGATAAAATTTCGATGATTTAGTAAGCCATATCCTTAATTAGAAGACAAATCTACTAATCCACATGTTATGTTTTTTTCGAGTAACATAACATTCGTGATGCAGTGTGATTTTGGTATTGGGCCAATTTTCATTATTCGATATAACTATAATAACTATAATAATATATAATATATAATAACTATAATATAACTATAATAATAATAATAATAATAATGTTTATTTCATCAGAAAATATAACATTTACAGTAAAAAATATCAGCCATCGTAAGGGAAACAGGATACAATCATGATAACAATGAAACAAACAGGAAAAAAATACATTCTCGAAGGTGAACTCCCGCAGGATCCGACCTTGTGTGAGAATTTGAACAGGGTCTAAGTTTTCAGGCTTTGGTCACATTTCCGCAAAACTTACACTGACGACAGATCGAAAGCGTCTGACTCATTGGGCTATCAACTCGGCAAAGTATAGGTATTCTTTATGTCTATTATACTGGCTATGAAATGTCTTGATTGACCCAGGATCCAACTTTTTATCCTCTTCTTGAAGTTACTCATAATACCAGGCACTTTCAAAACTTGGGGGATACCATTGTAAACCCGAGGAGCCAGAAAGAGATGAGATCTCTGGCCTCTCGTTCCACTTGTGGACGGCAGCAGAATAAGTTGTCCTCTATTTCTAGTGTCATGAACATGCTCATTAAAACTTGCAGACCCTATGTTTTTCCTTTGGTGAACTGCAAGAGCTAAGAAAAACAACTGTCTCAAATCCATTACATTGGCAACCTTGAAAAGCTCGTCAGTTGAAAAGCGATAGGGTTTGTTGAAGATTACTTTCAAAATCCATTTCTGAGTTATCTCTAGTTTCCTCAGATGAGTTTTCATAACTCCCCCCCAGCCTAGCAAGCCATATGTTAAATGCGGCTGTACCAGTACCAAATATAGTGTTCTCAACAATTTGATATCGCAAAATTTTCGGAGATTTTTAAATTTCCCAATCAGGATTCTCAACTTTCTAACTATCTTGCTGATTTGTTGTTTCCATCTAAGGTGTTCGTCCAACATAACACCCAGGTATTTTACTGTGTCCGCTGAGTGTATTGAATAATTGTCATCTACCACTAATGTTGTGAAAGTGGGTGAGGAAGCGATCGAGTTGCTGAAAGGAACAAAAACAGTTTTTTCTATATTCAGAGTCAACATTTTGGATCGTAGATATTCTGATATTTGTCTGAAATCACTTTCCACCGTCATTTTCAATTCCTGCCATGTATCTGCCTCCAGAAATACTGCAGTATCATCCGCAAATGAAATTATCTTCGACTTTGTCACAAGTTCAAACAACGAGTTAGTGTATATTAAGAACAAGATTGGCCCAAGAATCGTACCCTGGGGAACCCCAGTAGCAACAGCAGTGAAAGAGCTCAACGAATCATCAATCTGAACGCACTGACTTCTTCCGGTCAGAAAACTTCTGAACCAATCCAGTGTTACCCCGACAAAACCATATTCCTCCATTGTCCTAAGCAATTCTTCATGATCGACGGAATCAAATGCCTTTGCTATATCAAGAAATATACATAAGCATGGTTTAGATCTATCCAAACTGTCGTATATCAGAGATGTTAGGTGTGCTATTGCGTCCTGTGTTGAAATTCCCTTTCGAAATCCATACTGTCGATGACTTAAGATATTACAGGCCTCTAGAAAATTGACTGTTCTTTTGTGGACGATTTTTTCGAAGAGTTTTGACAAACACGAGGTGAGGGATATAGGACGATAATTTTCCATGAGGTGTCTACTTCCAGACTTAAACAGAGGTTTTATCACAGCAGTTTTGAGCACTGCTGGAAATTTACCTTCCTGCAATGAAAGATTAACAAGGTACATTAATGGCTTCACTATATTTGGACCAATATGCTTCAAGGTTGTTGGAGATATCCCATCCAAACCCGGAGCTTTGTAAGACTTCAACTGACTTATCATTGCCAGAATTTCTGCTTCATTAGTCAACTCCAATACAATCTTTGAGTTATTCTTTAGATTGGGTACTCTACTAGGGTTTATTGTTTTCTCTTTTATTTGATCCACAAGTCTAGGTCCGATCGATGCAAAGTGACTGTTAAACGCTTCCGCCACTCGGGATGCCTCATGTATCTGCACAGAGTTATTCCCATTGATAATGATCTTATGGTTTTCTGTTTTTTTATTAAATATTACTTGCCACAATTTTCTGGGATCTGCCGAGTTCTTCGATATCTGCTTCCTATAATAGTCGACCTTCGTTATTCTTATGAGTTTTTCTAAGTGGTTCTTGTATTGTTTGTATTTCTGTATAAGGTCTGGGTCTGAATTCCCCCTAAATCTCATTTGCTTGTACATGTCATTTTTCCTTGTGATTGATTTTAAGATTCCCGAGGTTATCCAATCTTTCCTTTTCTTAATGAGCTTTATAGATGATGTGCTTTCTTCTATCAATTGTTTCAGCCTGTCAATGAATACCTCCATAGCCACATCTACATTGCCTTCTTCATAAACCGATGTCCACAGTTCCTTCTTCAATGCCTCGTTCAGATTTGGGTAGTTGACAACTCTTTTAACCCTATTGATCTGTACCTTATCAGCAGATTTAATTTTCTTCAACATAAGGGCGATAGGGTAATGGTCGGTGATGTCAACCTGTAAGGTCAACGAAATAACGTCTTCTATTGGTATCCTAGCCTTAAAAAATATGTGATCCACACAGGTGCCACTTTGCGGCCTGGTTACCGAGTTCACCGCTGCAAGAAGTCCCTGCTCACTCAGTATATTCTCGTATTCTTGAATGCTATTCTCATCGGAAAATAGATCCATATTGATATCGCCTACAAACAAATTTAAATCACATGACATTTTAACATCATTGAACAGCTGAGTCAAACTTTCATTGAATAAATCTTTTGACATAGTATGTGGTCTATAGACTGTTATCAATCTTACAGTTTCTCCCTCAGAAATGCTCTCAACAATGAGAAAATTAAGCCCATTCACAGTATGAACTCTATGATCGTAACCCAAATTGGACCTCACATAAACCACTACACCGTCATTTTGATTTATACTGCCTTCATTGTATAGAATATCATATTGATCTATTTGGAACAAGGATGGATCATAAATTCTCCACGTTTCAGACAAAACAATAAAATCAAAGGCCGACCCTAATTGCTTCAACAATATAAGTAAACTGTCGAAATTCTTATTCAGGCTTCTAATGTTGTTGCGACCACGCAAGATTTATTTTCATTTTTTTCTTTATTAATAAACTATTATTTAAAATCAATCTACAATTTTCATACTTCAGTTTTCAATTTTCTACAAATAAAATTCACCTAATATTAAGCATTTTTTTTCATTCAGTCTTCCTCCGTACATGCCTTCAAATCTCTCCTTCATCAGTGTGCAAGGAAGACATATGTTCTGAAAACACATGTTCAGGAACAATTCAATTCAATAAAATCTCTCGACTGTAACGAACCTGTGCTCAAGTGCGAGATAAATTTCGACATTTTCACCTTTTCAAATTTTCAACTTTTCACAAGTTTTAGAACTTGAAGATTTTCGACAGTAAGACTACTGATAGTGAAACTCTGGCCAGAGTGTGAGTGGAACGAGTTTCATCGGCGTGAAGAACATTCATCCAACACCCAAGGTTAAGTCCGGCAAAAAGGTAGGATTTGAAGGTTTTTTCCGAACATCTGAAAATTTTATAGTCCACTACATCTCAATCCACCATTATTTGGTCCAATTCGGGCACGGATGCTTAATGTTGGGTGATTTTCATTTTTCAATTTTCAATAATTTTCCTTATCTGATCAAGATAAATCATTCATAATTCAAAATTCGACTTACGGCCAACGTTGCAGCGTACATCCCACTTCATTCACGCATTGCGCATCGCTCTTCGGTATCGAACCAGTACGTAGCGCGATTCATTCGCGATATTGGTGTTTACATATTAATTCTAACCACATTCATTTTCATTGTACGAAAGAACAAGTTAATTGTTGTTGCAGGTGTACTGTTCTAATTAAATCATGTCAGACAAATTGAAGAAAATTTTCAATTTACGACAAACTCAAATCAATTCTTTGCATGAGATTTTTGAAATAGCGGTTCGTGCTGAAACTGATCCAAATCTTTTCTCTCTGTTGGAGGTTTCAATGAATGAAATTGATCAAATCAAACAAGATTTCTTTTCATATCATAATTCCATCATTGGTGTGGCCGACGTTACTGAGGGCGTTACTTTCGAGGAGCAGGATGCACTCAGAAAAAAGTTCAATGATGAATTTTTGAGAATAAAACAAATTTTTCATGATCTCAAATGTAAGCAACGAAAAAGTGAAACAAAAGACGATGAGGTTTGTAATCTACAATTGAAACAAATCGAACTTAAGTCTTTTTCTGGCGATATAACAGAATTTCCAACTTGGATTGACATGTATGATGCGGTTATTCATAAAAACAAAAAACTCAGTTCAATCGAAAAATTCAATTATCTTTTGAATTCGTTGAAAGGTCCTGCTTTTTCACTCATTCAAACATTACCTATGACATCGTCCAATTATGAAATAGCTTATGACACCTTAGTTGAGCGTTATAAAAATACACGTCATTTGGCTGTTGCATATTGGTCAAAAATTGAGAATAGTCATAAAATGTCATCAGATGATCCTAGAGAATTAAGAGCTCTTTTAGATAACTTTGAAGAAAATAAAAGAGCCTTGCTAAACTTAAACTTGAACGATTTGTGGAACTTTGTTACAATGCAGATGTTGATGAATCGTATTCATATTTCAATTGCTTCACGTTTCGAACTGTTTCACAATTCATCAAACATACCTACATATGAAGTACTTCATGATTTTCTTTCTAAGCAGTGTCATGCTTTGGATAATGTGAATTTAGGAAAGCCATCCAAAGTCTTACGCAGAAATTTTAATGTCAAAAATACCACCTCTGCTTCAGCATTCATTTCACAAGCCTCTAAGTCGTCAACTCTTACATGCCATTTGTGTCAATCAAATCATTTGGTGTACAAATGTCCAAAATTGCTCAGTATAAATCCTCATCAACGAATGAAACTGATTCAACGGGAAAGGTTGTGTGTCAATTGCCTCAACAAACACGCGACAGCTAACTGTCAGTCAAAAAATACCTGCTTTACATGTCATCAACCGCATCACACACTGTTGCATGTGACTCAGACAAATACTGATGTTGATGCTAACGCTTCCACTTCGTCACAAAACGGTAAAGTTCCTTCAATCAATGCAGGATTTTTATCCTCGACTTCTAGTGTTCTGCTAGGTACAGCGACAATCAACATTTTAGATAGCTTTAATCGTTTTCAAAGATATCGGTGCATCTTGGATTCAGGTAGTATGACGTCGTTCATATCACAGCGTTGTCTCCAAAAATTGGGTTTCCAAAGTAAAGATTTATCTATAAATTTAAATGGATTGGAATCAATGAGTACTTCTTCGAGACTTGGTTATGTTTCAATCGTTATAACGCCTCATTTTAATACGAATATTTCATTCGAGATTGAAGCCATTGTTCTCAAGAGAATTTGTGAAAACCTTCCTCCTTCACCCATTTCCTCTTCGTTTTCCTACACAGAGAACCTAAATTTGGCTGATCCCCAGTTTGCTCTTCCGGCGCAAGTTGATTTGCTTCTTGGAGCTGATGTTTTTTCGAAGATCATGTTAGATGGTCATATCACTGGAGCCACTGGCGAACCTGATGCGATAAATACCAGATTGGGTTATGTCCTTATGGGTAAGGTAAAATCTTCTCTTCATGATCAGTCGATTTCTTCATTCTTCTGTCAATCTTCATCTGAAGAACTTCATCTTCAAATTAAAAAGCTTTGGGAAATTGAAGAGCTTCCTAATACACTTCCTGTTTCTCAGGAAGATGCCTTGTGTGAGCGAATATTTTCTGAAACTCACTCAAGAAATTCGGAGGGTAGATTTATGGTTATGCTGCCATTTAAAAATTTTCCATCTCTTCCTGAATTTACTGGAATAAGAGATCTTGCGCTTCGGCAGTTTAAATTTTTGGAAAAACGTCTTGTCAAAGATCCTTCTCTCTATGCTGCATATTGTTCTTTCATGAGAGAATATCTCGAATTAGGTCACATGGAACTTTGTACTCATTCAAACGATCCATTCAGTTATTATATTCCTCATCATCCGATTTTGCGTCCAGATAGTTCAACCACGAAATTAAGGGTTGTCTTCAACGGCTCCGCTCATCCGCCTCATCAACCATCCTTGAATGAAACCCTCTTGGTTGGTCCTAAATTACAACAAGACCTGATCTATATTCTTTTATTGTTTCGTCTTCATGCAGTAGCATTCACAGCCGACATAAAAATGATGTATCGACAAATTTCAGTTCATCCCGACCATTGCAATTACCAAAAAATATTTTGGCGATTTTCACCCGAAGAAGATATTCAGGAATATCGTCTTCTCACTGTCACATATGGATTAGGCCCTTCACCTTTTCTCGCAATTCGCTCTCTGATTGAATTAGCAAGATCTGAAAGCCAAACCTATTCTTTGGCTGCAAAAGTCATTCAAACCTGCACTTACGTTGACGATGTTGTTCATGGTGCTTCTTCATTAGATGAAGCCTTATCTCTACAAAAAGAACTGCAAAATCTTCTTGCACTTGGGGGTTTTCACTTAAGAAAATGGATCAGTAATACTCCTGCCTTGCTATCCCATTTACCTCCCTCTGACTTGAATCGCAGTCCTCTTCACTTTGATAATGACACCTCGATTAAAGTTCTTGGATTACAATGGAACCCCAATTCGGATAGTTTCAAGTTTTCAGTGGATTCAACTAAGAGTGCTTGCAGCAAAAGAAATATTCTCTCCCATGTAGCCCGTATATTCGATCCACTTGGTTTTCTATCTCCTCTAACATTTCTTCTGAAATATTTGATTCAGAGAATTTGGCTTATGAGAATCGATTGGGATGATACTCCTTCTTCCGATGTTGTCAATTTGTGGCAATTATATTTGACCCAAGTTTCACATATTGGAGAGTTAAGTGTACCCAGGTACATTCTGACCAGCGAGTCATCTTTCTATGAACTGCATTGTTTCGGAGATGCTAGTGAAAGAGGTTATTGTTGCGTAATCTATCTTCGGAGTTTCACATTGAATCAGGATGATTGTAATGTTAGATTTGTTATTTCTAGGGCAAAAGTTGCTCCAACAAAAAAGTTAAGTTTACCCAGGCTAGAATTATGCGCATCTGTATTGGTGGCTAGGCTGGCGAGTCATGTCATTCAAAGTTTCGAAGGTGAATTAAACATCAAGAAAGTGTTCTACTGGACAGATTCGACTATTGTCCTCCACTGGATAAAATCTTCTCCACTTAAGTGGAAAACTTTTGTTGGCAACAGAGTTGCAATCATTCATTCCAAATCATCTCCCCATTCCTGGTTTCATGTTTCTTCCTCGGAGAATCCTGCTGATGTTGGTTCTCGTGGTTCTCTTCCAGATGATTTGCTTCAGTGTTCGCTATGGTGGGCGGGTCCTACATTCCTTCGAAACTGTCATTTTCAACCAGAAGTTCAAGAATTCCCTGCTTCTTCTGAAGTAATTGCGGAAGCACGACAGATTTCACTGAATGTGGTTCCATCTCATCATTTAATCGATGATTTGCTAGAGAAGCATTCATCATTTTCTGTATTTTCAAGAGTTCTCGCTCATATTCTTCGATTTTCAAATAATTGTCGAACTTCACACCAACAAAGGTTCGGTTGCCTTTCTTCGGTCGAGTTACATAATGCTTCCTTACTTGCTGTCAAACATGTTCAGTCATCATATTTCAGCGAGGAAATTGACAACATTCAAAATAACCGCAAACTTCCAAAGTCATTCCTTAAAATTTCACCATTCATTGATGATGAAGGTATTCTCAGAGTTGGTGGTCGACTTCGGCAAGCTCCACTCCATTTTTCAAAAAAATTTCCCGCTATTTTGCCCAGTCGTAGCCGATTAACTGATTTAATAATTTCTCATTTTCATCAAACTTATTTTCACGCTGGTCTACAAACGGTCCAATTTCTGATAGCTCAACGGTTTTGGATTCTTTCATTTCGTCGCTCCATTAAACGAGTGCTCTCAAAATGTATGATATGCTTCAAGCATAATCCACAGACCTTCGGTCCTGCCAAAATGGGCGATCTCCCTCCTTCTCGTGTTTCTCGCCTCAAACCATTTTCCCATACTGGTGTTGACTTCGCAGGTCCCTTCAAAGTCACCATGAGTAAACATCGTGGAATTCGTGCTTCTAAGGCTTATCTTTGCTTGTTTGTTTGCTTCGCGACAAAAGCAGTGCATTTGGAACTGGCTTCTGATCTGTCGATGAACGCCTTTCTGGCGGCTCTAAAACGGTTCATTGCTCGTCGTGGGCGCTGTACCAACTTATACAGCGATTGTGGTACAAATTTTGTCGCCGCTTATAGGCATTTAAACGAACTGTTCGCCCAAGCCGCATCTGCAGAATCCATCACTTGGCATTTCAACCCTGCATCTGCACCTCATTTCGGAGGTCTCTGGGAGTCTGCAATCAAGTGTGCAAAAATGCATCTTCTCCGAGTTGTAGGAGAACAAGTACTATCGTACGAGGAGCTCAATACAGTCTTCACTCAGGTCGAAGCTGTTCTGAACTCTCGTCCGCTGACACCCGTTAGTAACGATCCCAACGATTTTTCTGCCCTAACTCCTGGTCACTTCCTTACCTTAGAACCGCTCACTGCTCTACCAGAGCAAGATAAAACTTTCCTTCCAATCAATAGGCTCACACGTTGGCAACTTATTGAACGTATGCATCGTGACTTTTGGAATCGTTGGTCAAAAGAATATTTGCACAACTTACATCAAAGAAGTAAGTGGCATATATCCAGTACGCCTGTTAAAGAAAATGTCTTAGTCCTTATAAAGTCTGACAATCTTCCACCGTGTAAGTGGCAATTGGGACGTATTGTTAAGTTGCATCCTGGTGCAGACGGTTGTACTAGGGTTGTTTCAGTTAAAACAGCTGATAACACTTTACTCAAAAGGCCTGTTATCAAACTTTGTCCTCTTCCACTCGATGACAGTTAAACACTGCGTGTTTAAGGTGGGCGGTATGTTGCGACCACGCAAGATTTATTTTCATTTTTTTCTTTATTAATAAACTATTATTTAAAATCAATCTACAATTTTCATACTTCAGTTTTCAATTTTCTACAAATAAAATTCACCTAATATTAAGCATTTTTTTTCATTCAGTCTTCCTCCGTACATGCCTTCAAATCTCTCCTTCATCAGTGTGCAAGGAAGACATATGTTCTGAAAACACATGTTCAGGAACAATTCAATTCAATAAAATCTCTCGACTGTAACGAACCTGTGCTCAAGTGCGAGATAAATTTCGACATTTTCACCTTTTCAAATTTTCAACTTTTCACAAGTTTTAGAACTTGAAGATTTTCGACAGTAAGACTACTGATAGTGAAACTCTGGCCAGAGTGTGAGTGGAACGAGTTTCATCGGCGTGAAGAACATTCATCCAACACCCAAGGTTAAGTCCGGCAAAAAGGTAGGATTTGAAGGTTTTTTCCGAACATCTGAAAATTTTATAGTCCACTACATCTCAATCCACCAAATGTTATGGTGAAGCAATTTAATTCCAGGAGCATTGAGGACACAACTAACTCGTTCAGTATCAGATGTACTGACGGCACTTACATTCGGGTAGTAACTTTCATATTCATGGACATACCTTTCCACCATCAGTCAAGGTTCACGGTGTTGTAGTCCGTGCGATCCCTCATCTTGTTCACTTGTAGTCTGTACAGCGGACAGCTCTCATCCATAGTATCATGACGCGTATCATACCTAGTCTTGAATGCAAGGTTACTCTCAGAACAATTGATACATACCCTCTCTGTAGAACGACAATCTCTGTAATCGTGTTCGAGTGCACACTTTGAGCATTTTCCTATACCACCAGACTTGCAATCTTTCGCTTTGTGGTTGAATCCATAGCATCCATAACATCTCGTTACCCTTAAGTTCTCGTGGACAACGCATCTTCTCAACCCTAAGAACACAGCTTCAGCAGCTATCAGCTTTGTGAAACAGGAACCGTTACACTCGATAACAGCGAACTGGGATCTTCCATTCTTAGCCTTTCTCAACATGGATATTCTAAACTGATCGCCCTCATCGATCACATGATTCTGATTTCTCATCCCATCTAATATATCTTGCTCTGTGAATTCTGGATCGATATTTCCTATGAATACACTTGGAGAACGGAGTTTAGATTCTGTGACATTATATTCATCAACCAAATGTATTTGTAGCTGATCCCTCATCTCATCAGATGATCTCTTCGAGTCACATCGGATTAATAGGCATCCATTTTTTCTATCTTTAGTGGAGTCTATTCCTATAGCTAATTTATTGACTTTGATTTTCGTCTGTATGTCTTTTCTTGTCTTGGAGCAGTCCTGAGGTTTCTTCGGTTTGCATATCAGATATGGTACATTAGGTTTCTTTTTTTCAGTATTGCTCTCAAACTACTTGAATTAGTTGACCGGAATTATTTCATAATATTTATTTCTGAAATGAATACACTATTGTTTATGGTTTCCATTTGAAGTTTTTGTAATTCCTATAAAATTTTGAGTGGAACTGAAATTTCGATAGCACCGGTATGAAAAGAAGTGCCTTTGATGTTTTCATTTCGAGGTCGTAGTTGCAATACTGCGAAAGTGCAAAGCTGGAAACTAGACACTGAGGTTACTTGCGCAATTTATGTTCATTCAAAAAGGGAACATAACATGTAGTCTAGTGTTTTCTATCTCTTTTAATTTAGGAGGTGTAGTAGTAGGTAAATCATCGAAATCTGACCACCATATTGTCGAGCTCAAAATTGGGGCAGTTATTAAATACTGCGATTCAATCTTCAGAACCGTTGAAACTGTAAAAAAACGAACACGATCATTTTCGTTGAGAATTTTTTCTTCTTGAATTTAGTTTATCAATAATTTTACTTCAAACTCAATATTTCTTGAGGAATTTGAAAAAAAAATGGAAGAGAACGTTCTAGGAAATATGTTAACTAGAAGCAGCTTTAGTTTTTTTTTAAATAATCAATATTTTCATTAACTCAATCTTTCAGAAGCTCGACCTGTAGACTTCTATCTGAATACTGCCGAGCATCAATTCTTAATGCCAGAATACTGCCCTTTTCCTTGTGCTCCACCCATGCAATGAAGTATTCTAATTCTTTCTTGCTACGTGTAATTCATGATGCAACTACCGTGCCCCCAAAAATCTGCACAACTTAAATAATTTTACAGATATTCTAATTTGAATTCGGGGCTGGTTTGATTCGAGGGAAACAATTCAAAAACGTTCCCAAAAATCTATTTCGGTATCGAATAAATAAGATGAAATAGAGGTGGGAGTTCTAGTTCACTTCCAGGATATAGTTCACTAGTTCTCGTTCACGATGGTGAATAGTTCATATGATTAGTTCATTTAGTTCATCTAGTTCACTAGTTCCTAGTTCACAATCGTTCACTTCCATTTCCACTTAACTTTAACTATAGTTCATTGGAATGGTATGAACTAGTAAGTCGTGATTCATGCCAGGAACTATTGAACTAACGGTGAACTAAAGACTGATTGGTACAGGTTCTTGAGTTAATAAGTGGAAATGTCCATTATTTGAAGATATGCTTTTCAAAGGGTTCTGGGATTCGTTTGGAGAATAAAAGAATAATTGTCAAAAAAAAAATCAAATGGATTTAGAAAGTTCAAGATATCGTCGACTTTTAGAAAGTTTTCTGGAAAAATACCGTGACTCTAGAATTCTTAACGAAAAAATGTGATCGACCATAGGCGTTACGAGGACGGGGTTATTGGGGATTGACCCACCCTCCCCTGCGGATTAGAATAATAAAAAATTGTACGAATGATTTGAAAAAAAATAATTGAAAGATTTTCTTGACTGGTGGGTGTTAGCCCTTCCCTCCTCCCAATAACTCAACTTTAGGTACGTCAATGTGTCCGACTCATAGATATATATATATTTACATAGATAGGCCCTGAGCGCGATATCAATAGAATGAAATTGAAGATCAGATATACAAAGCGAAGTTTGTTTTTGTTTTGAATTTTGACAGGTCGATGTAAACATGATATAAAGAAACGGCAGTGTCGTGCATTTTTTAGGGGTACTTAAACGAAATAAATATAACTTCATGAACAGAGATCAAAAGGATTTTTTTTAAGAAATGAATCGGTTCCACCCTATGGTTATTAGCGACGGTACATTATCTAAATAATTATAGGTTTACAAAATGAGAGAAAATGATTGGAATATTATACGATTTCATATCTCTTGAAGTAAATTAATGTAGTTCAGACACTTTTTAAGAATTAAAAAATTACATAATTTCTAATGAGAACGTAAGGTCCTGTGGAAGTGGTATACCTATATTTCGAAATAGTGTAGATATATTTTGAAGTCTATGAGAAAATTTAACACTGTTAGAATCACATTAGGTGGTTTCAGTTCATTGCAACAAATGGTATTCGTGTATCATCTTAGTGTGACCAAATCGAAAGTCTTCGAATATTTTTTTTTATTTCAACTGTAGTATTGAAAATATTCTCTTCTGTGAGATGAATAATTATTTTTCAATAAGAGCTTTGATCTATTAAGGAAAAATGTTTGACGTATATTTATGTTCATTGAAAAATATTCTAAAATCAGAAGAAAACCTGATTTGTACATAAGACATTGAATTTAATTTTTGTTCAAATCATTATCTTTTCCATTTCTGCAATGGTTGGTTAATTTGAAAACAATTTTATTCATTATAATTTGTTTTTTCTGCTCTTGTCTTTTCCCATTTCAGATTGAAGATTTCAGGTAGATTGGTGAAGTCTGTTTTTCTATCGACAAATACACCATGAATCTCACCTGAATGTTTATTGTTAAGACGAGGCCCATGGATATAATGCATAAACTAAAAAAAACAGTTTTCGAAAGGAATTTATTGAATTCAAAAACCAGCAATTTAATTTATAGTTGGAAAGAATAGTGGATGTTAGACAGGATGTCAGTTCCACCAATTTTTCATCCATACTGATGATCAATCAAATTTATTCATCAAGCTGTTACATAATAATTACAAGTATATTCAGGAAATCATGAATAGCATAAAAAGAGGCCATTACCTAAGACTATATCTTGTATGCAAGTGCCCCTTCACGAGCTCAAACAAAGCACAGTTTCGAAAAAAAATACATATTGGCAATGCATTGTACATATTCAATCCATTATAATATACCAGCAATATCCATTTGGCAAGAGCATAGCCATGATTTGAGAGTGATTTCTCGTCATAGAAGTGATCTCCATAATTTTGAAAAATGTCTCCAGGCAAATCAATCATCGTCCTTATTATCATTAGTTTCACAACACTGTAATTATTTGAAAACGAATTCACACTTGAATTCATAAGCCTGAATGATTTTTCACCTTGCTTACATAATTGATCTCGAACATTGAGGCCTTCGTCAAATTTCCATACATCTCTCTAATTTTGAGTTTTGAATGTATCTCGTCAACTTACAATAATTGTAAGCATTTCAAGCTCATTACTGATGACTTGAGCTTCATCAAATTACCTCTGTGGAGGGTCAGCTCAGATATTCATCATACCTTTTTCTGCCTCTGATGCTGTGAAAGTAATAGAAGAAGCTGGTGATCTGCAAAAGAATCACATTATTTTTTTATGTTGCTTTTCTGATTCAATATTTCTCATTCATCTTGGAAGTAAATGATGCATTTAATAATTAAGTGTCATTTCATGATCCCAAGAACACGAGGTCATAAACCGTATACAAATAGAGGTGGAATCAATCTCGTGCTAATTCATAATGAAAGAGTTGTGAATTAAATATGAATAAATGAGTGTGTTTCTAATATCTTAATAGAAATAGAACAGTTACTTCTGTGAAGGAAAGTCAGCACTAACATTCATCATAGCCTTCTCGGTCTCTGATGCTGTGAAAGTATGAGAAGTACTTTCTCGAGTTCAATATTTGGGACTCTACCTTATCTCTGAATGTTCATTTTGAATATCAGGATCAGTTGAAATTAAAGATGTTGGCGATCTGAAATAGAAAATTGACTTTAAAAAATTCTTTACTCCTCTATGCCAACTCGACAAAGAGCTAATATCAAGATACTTTGTTTCTGATCATAATGAAGAAAACTGCTTTGATCTATGTGGAAAAATTCTTATTGATACCTATTTTTTTATCGTATGATCTAACATACAACAAATATCAATACAATACGAAATTTCTACCCACTACCCATAATCAACTGACGCCACTGTACTCACCTTTGTTGTTTGTTGCTGTTTATAAATAATAATGTTAGTTTCAGGCTTTCACGACCGGATATATTGACATTAAGAGAGTCTTCCGGGCTTATTGGCCGTGGTCTATTAGGAATTATTTCACCTAACGTTTCGCCCACAACTGCGGTAGGCATCTTCAGAGGATTCTTGGTCTTAGATTGTAACTCGACCGCTGAATTTCCGAAAGTGATGCTGGATTCGATCCGTTGGCTCCACTTATACTCTGATCATTGGCGGGAGAAGGTAGTGGGTTTACGCGCGCGATGTTGATTGGTCCATCGCTTCCACCTCGTATTGGCTTGATTTTAGTCTTTTCCAACACCGGCAACCATGCGCTATGTATCAAAGGAGTTTCTTCCCTTCTGTTCATATTGTTCTTATGTTTATATATCTCAATGGCTTCCATGTTCATCCTAGGATAGAAACTTTTGATGTTTGAAATAGCTTCTGCCTTTGAGAAAACGATATTGTGTCCATCTGTCAGAGCATGTTCCGCTAGTGCGGATTTTTCTGTCTGATTGAGTCGACAGCATCGTTCATGCTCCTTGATTCTCGTATTGATACTTCTCTTCGTTGTACCAATGTAGACTTTGCCGCAGTCACAAGGTATCCTGTAAATACCGGGTTGAGAGAGTGGGTCGACTTTGTCTTTGGTAGTTCTGATCATTTGGCCAAGTTTTTGAGTTGGCTTATAGACAGTCTCTATATTGTGGCCCTTTAGTATTCTACCAATTCTATCGGTGACCTTGGGGATATATGGTAAGATAGCTCTTCCATTGGGGGTGAGTTGTGATGTGTTATCATCACGTGTGGAAAGTCTTGGTCTTATTGCCCTCTGAATTTCCTTAGCATTATATCCGTTAGCGACGAATGCATGCTGTAGATGTTCAAGTTCATCCTCCAGAAATTCCGGCTCGCACAATCGTCGGGCTCTATCTACGAGTGTTTTTATAACTCCTCGTTTCTGTTGAGGATGATGATTGGACTGCTTGTGCAGATATCTGTCAGTGTGGGTTGGTTTTCTATAAACCCTGTGTCCTAGCTTTCCATTAGGCTTTCTAGTAACCAAGACGTCTAGAAAGGGTAGAGCACCATCCGCTCATGCGAGTTCATTTTGAGACCACTTTTTTTTATTTCCTTCCGACGTCGCATGGGAATTTTGATGTGATACTAAAATATATCTTCAAATAGGAAGCCATTTCTCATCGCATTTGAGACATATTTTGTTATACTCATTTCGTTCATAAATATTATACCATTTTTAATGGGTGATTGAATCAGTGATTGCAGGAGAATACTAAAAAAATGTATTCGAACAAAAAATATAATAATTAGTAATGTCAAGATAGAATACATTAGAATACAAAAAAAGGAAATAAAGAAACAAAAAATGTACAATATGAGTGTGAGAATTAATTATGTAGTTGGGTTTTCAATCTGCCTTTCCTTCTTCTGTCTGGCATGTCGCAACTTTTCCTTCACATAGATTTTGAAGTCCTTCTCCGAAATTCCACTGTTCTCCTTCACCACATCTGAAAAGAATGAAAGTAAAAGTTAAAATGATTCTTTTTTTTATTAGCAAGATAGTAAGAACTTCGATTATTTGAGAAATAATATTACTTTATAGAAGTATTTTACTTTTCTCTTCTCCATCCTTCGATGAGTGATTAAGGAACAGTAATTTCTAACTTGAGCAAGTTTAACAATTTTGTTCAACTATTCAATTTATTAGTTCAACTTATTTCAACTGATGAGAAGATAAAGATATGACTGCGAATGTCTTTCATTTTCATTCGTATAGGTGTCAAAATCATTGAAGAATTTCTGGACAACAAATTTACAAGAAATATTCGTATAACTGCAAAGATTGTGTTTGACAGTATCGCGGCTGCACCTCTAATCAAATACTCAATGATTAAAATCTTCATAACGGGACTTTCAGCTGTTTTGTAATTAGACTTTTGGCATGTCCGTGAACAAAGTTCCCAACGGCTTCATATGGTTTTTACAGAAAAAGGTTGAATTTCGTATAAGGTTAGAAATTCAGTTTTTGAAATTATAAGACATAAAAATTCCGAATGAGATCGGATTTGATAACAGTTTCGCTAAAGAAATATATAATTAGTTCAAATATAAGCATTCCAAATATGGTTTTATTAATTTCTTTCAAGTATACTCACTTTCTAAATAACAAAACTTTAATTTCATTCGAATGCTTCAACTGTGTTATTGTGAATTTTGCGTTGAGAAAACATCACCAATTCAGCCAACCCTGTATAGCACAAACTATTTCAGACACGTTAATTAAAACCCAATATTTCGAAAAGTGCTGGCAATCCCCTATGAATTTTTGAAATAATTCTAGAACCAAATGAAATAAAAAAATATTCAACGGCAAAAATCAAGACTATTCTCAGAACACACATATAAAAACTTCATTATACGATTATTATATGTAGCTAAAATGAAATATCAAAAAATTTGATCTACAACAATACCTAAAAGAATTTACTTACCAATGAGTGCACTCCATATTGCAGAATATCGGATCAAACGAAGAGCGAACTTCTCGAATCGAACACTAGTCACAAAATGATGATGGATCCAAAAGAAAAAATTCAAGTCTAAAACTTGTTATACGTTGAATCTGTGAGACGCAAACCCACCCCCCTTTCTTCTCACCACAGCGAATTCCATTGTCAAACAGGGTTCTCGAGAGAAAAATATCCCGGCCCAGTGTAATTAGGGGCAATAAAAACCAGATGCGGTAGTTTCTCTACAGTTAGAGATCGAAGAAATCTTTACTCAACAACTCAACACTCTTTGGCTATGAGTCACAATACGAACGAATATTTGCATCGCATGAAAATCACATTTGAGATATCTTTATTCATCGTCAAAATGTTGAGAATTTTTCTTCCACATTTCGTTAACAAAGCGATATCACAAAATTACTAGGTTTTGGACGCAAATGCGACATCACAATGAAGATTTTATCATGTTGAAAATGAAACTCCACAAGAGTGTCAGGCGATGTAACGTGTTTGCTGGGCAAGATACAAATAAATCAATAGATAATGCAGCTCTGAAATAAAAAAAAAAACAAAATATGATGGACTTTTTCATTTATAAATATCAAGTCTGTTGAAGGATACGCAAAATTTTTTTTTGTGGCGCCATTCTAGGGTAAATACATGTCTACTTCCAAAAAAAAAATTAGCCGTAACGCAGATAGCGACCGATATGGCACTAAAGGGACACATTGTATGAGTAGCTGATTCACCTCATAAAATTTAAGCCCAAATATACCAGGTTTCCCTTTATAAATGGACTAATAAATCAGCCGTATTTTTTGAACAATCTAACCCCAAAATCAGTCTGACCTATTTACAGAAAACCTCAAAAAAATATAGCATCGTTAACCATTTGAATATAATTACGGACATTTCAATACGACATATTCCGAAATGATAAGCCTTTGTTAATAGAGATGTTGATCAAGATTTAGAATCGAAAAAAAAAATTATATGATTGAAGGTACTCAGCAATTTTATTTCTTCAAAGCAACACCATAACTGAACGAATATGAATAATTCACATCAGGGCGGAACGGACGGATCCATCGATACCTATTATATGACAAAAGCGCCAAGTCGTTCGCTAGGACTATATCATATTGATGACATTGTGGCAACGGTGCCGGATGACCTAGGTACTTCGAAGTGGATAATATTACCCTTGCGGAGGACCAACAGTCGGTGAATTAGATATAGAGGTATACTCAAGGTTGACCTAAATATTATAGTTTGAACGGTGGACCTAAGTACGGAATTCTGAAGGAAAAGAAAAAAAAAATTCAAGAATATTTTGTCGAATAAGTAATGAGGACATTCAATTAGGTAATATACTTTGACCAAATTTTCATTATACGCCTTCCATCTCATGGAGGACCGATGTCTGCGATTCAGACGGAGGAGCCAAGGATAGTAGGATGTATATATATATATATATATATGAGAAAGATATGAATATTGAGGGATCGGTAAAATACATGGATAAGATTTATTGGACATAACCCTCTGAAACTGAAATGAACCGTAGACAGCTGTTTCGGGCTTTCGGCCCTCATCAGTACGGTGAGAAGTTGGTATTCGAAAACGCATAACGGAGTCAACACAAGGGAGCCAGCCGCACATTCGCAAATGTGCGGCTGGCTCCCTTGTGTTGACTCCGTTATGCGTTTTCGAATACCAACTTCTCACCGTACTGATGAGGGCCGAAAGCCCGAAACAGCTGTCTACGGTTCATTTCAGTTTCAGAGGGTTATGTCCAATAAATCTTATCCATATATATATATATATATATATATATATCATTACTAGTATCATACGATACTACAGAGCCAGGGGAAAAAACCTCAGCCGAAAAAACCTGTCTCCCCGTTAAAAAAATGAAATAAAATTGTTGTATCTGAATATTCTATATAGAAGGACATCACGATTATCGGAACGGCTCTTCGGAGGAAGGATTTCCAAACACAAACTTCAACCTGAAAATAAAAAACGACAGAACAGCAAGAGAATTCAATTTATATTTCATCAAATTGATCTGAAATTTTCAACCCATTGCAAAAATGAGTTTGATATATTGTGTATGGCCTAATGCCATCTTGGAATTTATAAGTCGAACAATTATTAATTAGGTGTTCAACCTCAATCAATCCTCTGATTCACCACATTCACAATTAGGACTATCAACCGAATTCCACTTGAAAAGCATGCTATTCGTACGACCATGACCTGTTCATATTCGATTAAGAAGGGACCATATTCTCCTGGGAAGGTTAAAACCAGGAACTTTATTCGATGGATCAGATATTAAGTGAAAACTAACTTTTTGGGCATTATGGTCAGAAATATGGCATTCCATAACCTGAGATGTTATATTTTGTCTAAAATTCGTGCAGATGTTATCAAGACAACCCTTAGAGTGTGCAGTTACCCTGGTATATTCGCTTATCTGGGCCTTTATAGAGAAAAAGTTGAAAAGTGTAAACAACCTATCTTTTAGAGGATTTTCATCTTTCATTTCAATATTGAAATCCAGTGCTATGAATACAATTCTATCAGGCATTAATTTTTGAAATAAAACAAATTCCATCAATTCGAAAAACAAATCAATATTTTCACTTGGAGGTCTATATACCGAGATAACGGTTATTTTTGATTTTCGAATCACACACTCGATCGCACAACATTCGAACTCTCCGATCACAGATATTCCACAAATATTATCACACGACTTCCTCATTAATGAATGTCTGAGATATATTGCCGATCCACCATGCTTACCTTCCTCACGGCATACACTTGACATCAATTGAAAACCATTCAGTCTTATCTGTCTCAGCTGATCTGGAGTTTTCCAATGCTCGGTGACACAAAGAACAGCACAATCAGGATTATCCAGAAGAAGCTTCTGCACTTTATTCACACTATTTCCTATCGATTGCAAATCTGGTGGAGAATAGTGACTGATTGAGAGTTTTGATCATTTGATGTTAGTGTTCTTGGGTTCGAGGGTCTACCTGATTCGTTAGTACTCTCGTTTTGGTAAAAAAAACTTGGAGATTAGAGCACCAGCCGGCTAAATATCTCTCTGCCAAGCGGTTCTTAGGTTTTCTTGACGAATTGTTACTTTGAAGGATGAGTATTTATCGGGATGACTTGATTTATGAATTTCGCATGCCACATCAGGAAATTTATTCTTCAACACATTTTTCAGGTCCTCTGGTTTAGTCTGGGGATAAAGCCTAGTTACGTGTAGTGAAACTAATTTAGGGACAGTTTGGATATTCCCTGAATTATTATTCTGACCCACTACAAATTGACGACTTTTCCTCCTTCTCACATATGTTTGTGTTTTCATCGGGCTCGTTCGTCAACAATAAGGCGACATCACCTGTACCATTCTTTGTTTTCACATCTTTTTTATTAGCGATAACGGACTTTTCCTTCACATGCGAAGTTGTTGCAATCTCTCCTTGGGTCTGTCTCACTTCCGTAAGGATTGTTTCATATGATATATTTAATTAGTTTTTATGTGGTTAATGACTTAACTGAACCATTACTTGGTTTGAATGCTTGTGTAGCACTTAATTTAATTTCTAAATATGAACCTGAGTCGAAAGAAAGAGAGTTAAGTTCATACCGACTCATTAAAAGTCAATAATCATTATTGTCTGATTATACAACAGTTTTCTCAGGAATTGGCTGCATTGAACCCCCTTATCAAAAAAAAAAAATGATCCAAGTATTGCACCTGTAATTTCATCTATCAGAAGAGTACCTTTAGCATTATATGATGAACTGAAGGAAACTCTGAATGAATTAGAAAAATTACGAAATATTGAGAAAGTTGAAAGTCCTAGTGACTGGGTACACCCTATAGTGGTATTCTGCAAGACTGATAATTCTCAGCACATATATGTCTTGATCCTTTGCATTTGAATAAAGATGTTAAACGTGAGCATAGTAAATTATGAACTTTTGACAAAATCACTGCCAAATTGAGAGGTGCCAAAATATTTTCTAAGTTAGATGCCAGCCAAGCTTTTGATCAAATACCACTAGATGAAAAATGCAGTAATCTCTGTACTATAGGTACACCCTTTGGGAGTTATATATTTATGAGAATGCCTTATGTTATAAAAAGCGCCCATGAAATATTTAATGATAGATTTAGGCAAATATTCGACATGGATCAAGTAGCTGTTTAAATAGATGACATTATGATTTGGGTGAAACTCCAGAAGGACATAACGAAATTTTGGAAAAAGTATTGAGTTTAGCTCAAAAATTTAGTGTGGAATTCAATTTGAAAAAGTGTGTATTTGGTGGTTCGGAAATAAAATTCATAGAGCACATCTTCACAGAAAACGGTGTTGCTGTGGATCCTTATCGTATCTCGGCAATTAAACAATTTCCAGAACCTAATGACAAAAAAGACGTTCAAAGGCTTCTGGGTATTGTAAATTACATGAGCGAATATATGAACAATTATTCTTTGCATACTAAACCTCTAAGAGATTTACCAAAAAAAAATCCATTTCACTTGGGACGAACATCATAAGTTGGCAATTCAGAAAATTAAAGAAAGCTTGATGAATGATCCCAATTTAGAAATTGTTGTTTCAGTTGATGCGAGTATGAATGGCTTAGGAGTTTTTTTGATTCAACAGAACTTACCTGTTTATTATGCATGCAAAAGTTTAACAGATTCCCAGTCATCTCAATCTCAAATAACTAAAGAATTACAAGCTGTTTACTTTGGACTCACAACATTTCATGATTTCCTTTTTCGTAGACAAGTCAAAGTTGAAACTGATGACAAGCCTCTCATTTCTCTGATAACTAAACCATTGAATAAAATTCTCACACGCCTTGAGCGTATAATGTCAAATCTCCAAATATTTTAAATTGATCTACAGACGTGGTGAGGAACTCATTTCAGCTGATTCACTTTCAAGAGCAAATGAAGAACTTGATTTAAAAGATATAATATGCGTAGTCACCGAATCTAATATTTCCCATGAATGTTTGGAAAGAATGAAAGTTAACACCTAATCAGATCCAAAATTACAAAAATCAAAACCATACATACTGAATGGCTGGCCGAAAAATGATAAATGATTTAAGACCTTATTTCAAATACAAAAATGAACTCCTTAGTGATAAAGGAATTATTTATCGAAGTAACAATGCTGTTGTTCCTAGCAAGATGAGAAGAGAAATTTTAGAAAAAACACATTACAGTTATTCAGGTTATAATAAATCAATTAGTTTAGCCGAACAATCTGTGTTTTGGCTAACAATCAAAAATGAAATAAAATCGATGTTCGATATTTGCCCAGTTTGTCAAAAATATCGAGCTTCTCTCCCTTCAGAACCATTGAAGTCCCATAATTTTTCATGTATTCCCTGGCATAAAGTAGGTTGTGATCTTTTCGAATGGAAAGGAGTACCTATATTATCTATTATTATTAGCGGTTGTTGTTAACTCAAAATGTATTGAAGTTGAGCAATTGAATAGTAACCTGAGTCGTAATAATATAATTACAACTCTGAAAAAGATTTCCGCTCGTCTTGGAGTCCCCAGATATTTTATTAGTGACGGAGAAAGTCAGTTCACATCGAAACAATTCAAAAATTTTGGGAGACAATGGGATTTTGAACATATTATAACATTTCCAACGTATAGCGAATCAAATGAAATGGCTGAACGACATGTACTAATTGCAAAATGATTAATGAAGAAAACTATTGAATAAAAGAAAGATTTTAACTTGGCACTACAATTGAGAAATGTACCGTTATTCGGAAATAACTCAACAGCGGAAATTCTTATGTCTAGGTCTACTAGAAATCCGTTATTACCGAGTAGTAAAAATAAGCTGAATTCTCATTTAATAGAATCAATAAATATGATAATTATTTGAATAAAGCAAAAAATGAACAAAAAAGTCATTTCAATTCTAGAAATGGCATGAAACTACAACCGAATGTAGCTCCAAACACTAAAGTCTGGGTACAATTACAACCAAAATCAATTTGGCAGCCAGGGTTGATATTGAAAAAATTGGGAGATCGTAAATACAAACTTCGTGTTGAAGGAAAGGGAACATGATATATTAGAAATACAACATTTTTGAGACCGGCTTTTTCTTCGTTGAAATTTCACAATAATTATGAAGTACGTAAAATATAAAAGAGATGTTCATGCTTATTTGGGCCTCAGACATCGTGGTCCCCTCTCAGCTCCCGCTCATTCTACAACAGTTTTTACCATATCTTTTACATATAATATTTTTTCTCTTTATAATAGTCCACCTCTTACCCCGAAATCCATCAGTATATATAAATTCAGAAAAGCATGTAAAGAAAATTTGCTGGCAGGTTCAGTCTAGGATTTATTACGTGTCTAATATGCAGTATGGATGCAGGCTTGAGGGCCGGTTTTTGATTTTCAAATGCTATGCTTAATCCATTCAATGTAAAAAATTTGCAAATCTATATCAGCACCTCGGAGGTAAAGTGTGTTAAGTCACATTTTTTCAGACACGAACTATCTACAATATTGTATTCACATTAGTAAATTCTAGCTAGTGGAACACATTTTTGTATGCCTGGCTATATCAAGTCACCAAATAATGGCAGTAAACATTCTTACAGTTACAATAATGTAACTGAAAAATCGCTGTTTTGTCTAATTTTGATATTGTGACTTAACACACTTCACCTCTGGGGTGCTGATATTGTTTTTTTTTTTCTAGGTGTGTCCAACTACCATAATATTCTCAGTGCTGGGGTCCTTTAATTTTTTTTTGTATTTCAGTGATCTTTCTGTGAACTTACATATAAACAGTTTTACTGCCGTAAGTCTCCTTTTTGCAGATAATAGTTTGTAGGCTATACAGGGTCTTTCACGAGGAACCTCACCCATATTTATACGGGAAACTACTGAACGTATTTTCATGAAATTCAGCACTTATAAGTATTTCACGATGCTGATGAAATCTAAAATATTTTCAAGGCATGAGCACCTCCGGTTTTTTCGGAAATGACGTCAACTTCCGTTTTTCAAATTAGAACACCATTTTTTTATTGCAGAAATAGATTCCTTAGAAAATTTTAAGTTATTTTGATGTAACATTCTTCAGTTTTGGTTGGAAAATTCTCTCTGAGCGGGAAAATTCGAAAAAAAACTGTTTTTCGTCTTGAATTTTCAGCTATTTCTTTTCCCTTCACGCCAAAAAGATGAAATTTTCAGGAACTGTTATTTGAACCATACTGTAGATTTTTCACCTCTTCTTGAAACCGACTTCAAGTTACTATTAGGAGAACCATGGCAAACTCTCGGAGTTATAACTAGAGAAGATGCTCAAAGTTTTGACCGTTAATTTCTAGACATTTATTTATACGTCTCAGGAATGCTTCGTGCGTTGCTCTTCTTATTTCATCGGGAGGAAGAGATCTGCAGAAGTGTTTAAAAACCAAATTGAGTTTCAAAACTATGAATCTAAAAATCTAAACAAACCTGAACGCATTTCTGACTCGTTCTATGCAGTCCTCTTTATCAGTCAGGGGAGTTGAGTAGACAATATTTTTTATCCTACCCCAAACATAATAGTCTAAAGGAGTTAAATCGGGAGAACTTGGTGGCCAAAGATGTGGACCATTGTTCGCCAACCATCGATCTTCAATAGCCTTTAGAGGATATTTGACACATTGAGTGAATTGTGTGGAGGCGCGCCATCTTGTTGATACCATAAGTCATTATGGTTCTGTACTAGCGGCTCAATTATTTGAGTCAATATGTCAGATTATCTATCTCCTAAGGGAGAACATTCTTTAAATAATGCAAACATGTGTAGTGTTCTATCTTACCAGTTAAAGTCCCATCATAAATGTGAACATCGAGAATTGCATTATTTTTGATGGCGCAAAAAACATTGAAACTCCAGGTCTCTTGAAAGTTCCATTGTCTGAAGTGGTGGTTGTTCTCTTCATCCCAATAATGACTGTTATGCCTATTGAAAGAACCATTCTTTGTGAATTAAGATTCATCTGTCCAAATTATACAGTCCAAAAAGTTTTCATTCTCTTGAAATCGAATCATCATAGCTTTGCAAAACTCTGTTCTCCTGACGAAATCAGTTTCCTCCAAATGCTGTACCCTCTTGAATTTATATGGGTGCATTTTATGTTTTTTTAATATTCTCCAAACACTCGATTGAGATAATCCCAGATCAATCTCGGCATCTTTGAGAGAATTTTGAGGATTCACACGAAAATATGCAAGAACTGTAATTTCGTTGTTCTTATCTTCTACTACACTTTTTTCTCTTTTCTTAACTAAAGATCCGACATTTCTCAAGTTTTTCATGGTTCTGTTAATGGTATCTCTCGTTGGTCTGGGTCGGTCAGGAAACCTCTCAATGAACAGTCGAATCGTTCTATCTACAACTTTATTACATTCTCCATGAAGAAGAATGAGATTTAAATAATCTTCATTGGTAAAATTAGGCATAGTGATCGATTTTATAACTTAATACGAATTATCACCAAATTAATAGTAAACACAAAATGCTACTGAATAAAGAGGAATTTGGCAGATGTAATTAATGATATCTATCATTAAAAAAAAAGAATGTAAAACATGGTAAGTTTTTGCATATGGTTCATAAGGAATTTATAATCATATTATCACTGGAGAGAAAACCGATGGCCGATTAGTTGAAATAAAGAGGTTTCCGATACAAATTCGAATCAAAATTCGCCATCTATTTAGGAACAACCTGTAACTTTTTTCTCTTGCATATTAGGGTAGTAAAATCTAAAACATGGTTTAAGTAATAGTTCCTGAAAATTTAATTTTTTTGGCGTGAAGGAAAAAGAAATAGCTGAAAATTCAAGACGAAAAACAGTTTTTTGTGAATAACTCAGAAAAGATGCACTTTAGGGCAAGGGTGTGATACTTACACTCACATTATTTTTTAACGTAGATTCAATATCTGCCATAAAAAAATGGGGTTCTAATTTGAAAAAATTGATTTTTCACGATTTTGTCATCCCTAACTTTGAAAGCGATTTTTTCACCCCCTGTATCATGAATCGCGATTTCGATTTTTAAAGTGGATACATCAATCTTACATCTTGAAAAATCCCAAAACTGAAAATTTTCCATCCAAAAACCTCGAAGTTATTCTTGTTCCAGCGGAGCTCTATTTTCGATTTTTTTTTCGAATTTTCCCGCTCGGAGAGAATTTTCCAACCAAAACTGAAAAATGTTACATCAAAATAACTTGAAATTTTCTAAGGAATCTATTTCTGCAATAAAAAAATGGTGTTCTCATTTGAAAAACGGAAGTTTACGTCATTTCCGGAAAAACCGGAGGTGCTCATGCCTTGAAAATATTTTAGATTTCATCAGCATCGTGAAATACTTATAAGTGCTGAATTTCATGAAAATACGTTCAGTAGTTTCCCGTATAAATATGGGTGAGGTTCCTCGTGAAAGACCCTGTATATACTTTTTCTGTTTTAAAATATTTTTTTTTCGTTGTATATTGTCTGCAAATAGAGATTATTATTATTAAAAAAATTATTTTCGAGGAAGAGCTGAATTCTCGAAACCTATTTTATAAAGAGTTACAATCTCTGCAGGGTTTGACTATAATAAGTGGAACTGAAGTTGACTATGAAATTCCTGATGACTCTTCAGATGTCAGCTCAAGTATTGACAATATTTGTAATTTTGAAAATCATTCATCACAACGTGAAAATAATTGTAAGTTTATTTAGGATGGAAATGTAACAAGTAGTGATCGAATTGTAAAGAAACCAGAATTGTATGTTTGTACATAACTGTAAAATTGTTTATATGGGTTATGGAATTGAATGTACTTCATTCGTTCATTTTATGTAATTGATATTTTCTTGTTTTCTTTGTTTCTTTTCTTGTTTTATTTATAGCGAAGATGTATCGGGGATATCACGCATGACCGATAGAACAATTAATTGTAGATCGATGTATACAGCTAGTGAATAAAGAGATATAATAAACACAACAGGAAATTTGATTGGTTATTGGAACGGTGAAAAAAATTTCGATAGGATAGAGAGAAATAGCCGAGAAAAGTTATACAGAAAACAGAAAGACAGTTAAATCAGAAGACGACGTAAAATAGTTATTTTCCTATCAAGTGGAGAAAGTTTTACTTTCCTGTACGAGATTGCTGTTGCCCGAATGACGCGGAGCGGAGTTCAGGAAAGCAATCGAGTACGGGAAAGATACTTTCTGCACAAGATAAGAACATTATTTTTTCAACGACCCTACATTGAAAATATATATTTTATTTCAACATACAAAACATTCCATGAAAATCCATAGAACACATGAATTCTACATGTCGTTACCATGGTACTCTCATCGCTGACGTTCCATGCATATAGAGTAATGGTCCCTATACATGATCCGGCGGCCTGCAGTCCAGGACTGTTGATTTAAACTGTATCTGTGCATGTGTAGTGATAACAAACCTGTATATCTACATTTCTGCAGTCTCGGACTGCAGTTCGCTGGTTCGTGTATAGGGAATTTAAGATCCTAGGGCCTCCAGATGTTTCTTATTTTTGAAGAAACGAATTATACAGTATAGATAGTCTTATATGTGTTTAATAGTGTGTGCATACTCGCTAGTTTGGCTAGGGGGCCCGTTCACAAGTAGCAGGTAGAAAAGATAGAAAAAGTCATACCGAACTCTTCTTAAATTCGAAGAACTGATTTTTATATAGGTCTCGCAGAATATTATGAAAAATAAATATTTCATATTGCCAGACAGTTTCCGTGGGCCGTTATTCCTCCCAGACGCTTTAAATTTCAATAAAAAAAATCACAGTTAAAAACATTGTTGCGAAATGGCCAGATTCAGCACTTTTGTTGAATTCGAAGCACTGATTTTTATGTATGTCACGCAGAATATAATAAAAAATGAATATTTCATATTGCCAGACCGTTTCCGTGGGCCGTAATTCCTTCCAGACGCTTTTAATTTCAATAAAAAAAAATGAGTCAGAAACATTGTTGCGAAATGGCCAGATTCAGCACTTTTGTTAAATTTGAAGCGCTGATTTTCATATATGTCACGCAGAATATTATGAGAAAAAATATTTCATATTTCCAGACTGTTTCCGTGGGCCGTAATTCCTCCCAGACGCTTTAAATATCTTAAAAAAAACTTCCTACATATAGTCTTCAATAGTGAATATAATCCTTGGGGGATTATTTTAATACCATTTTTGGAAAGCTAGACCAATCCCCAGGGCTAAATATTCTGCCAGACACAATCTTGATTTTCATCAGGTCCCTAGAAACTATTAATTTTTTTGCCTATAAAGTGTATGGGAGGAATTGCGTGACATATATAAAAATCAGTGATTCGGATTTAACAAAAGTGCTGAATCTGGCCATTTCGCATCAATGTTTCTATCTGTGATTTTTTTTATTGAAATTTAAAGCGTCTGGGAGGAATAACGGCCCACGGAAACTGTCTGGCAATATGAAATATTTATTTTTCATAATATTCTGCGCGACATATATAAAAATCAGTTCTTCGAATTCAAGAAAAGTTCGGTATGTTTTTGTCTATCTTTTCTACCTGCTACCTGTGAACGGGCCGCCTAGCCAAGCTAGCGAGTATGCACACACTATTAAACACATATAACTTCAAAAATAAGTAACGTCTGGGGGTCCTGGGGGCTTAGAGTAATAGGGACATATCAGAATTCAGTTTATTCTTTAATGAAAGTGTGCGGGAAAACCCTCTACTAATACTTTCCCGCACTATTGCGGGAAAGTGACACTTTCTAAACTAAAATGAGTACGGAAAAGTGGGTAAAAACGCACGGTCGTAGAAATAAGTAATTTTGGTTATGAAGAGGAAAATGATGCTCATGACTTGAAAGTTGAAGATATTGTCGAAATGAACTATTCTACAGACAACACTACCTTATACCACAAAAGGCTTGTCACAGAGCTACGATCCGTCAATTCTGGGTTCAATAATTGACCAAAAAGGAGAACTTCAGATAGATATTGGAAAATTTTCCATAGTTTGGGGATCATTTCACTAGATGATCTGAAAAACTTGAAGAATTGAACAATGCTAACCTAAGTCTTTTGCCTAAAATATAACAACAAGCACAATATTACTTACACTCAAAATATGAGTCACAATATCCACGATCAAAGAAGAAATTTCGATTTTCAATCTTCAATGAACACTAAAACCAAAAAATCTCGTAAATACAAAGAGAAATCTAATGATTTTTCGGACACAGCTGATTCTGCGAATGCATCGCCACCATCGGTAATTATTTTGTCCAATAGGGAATATTCAAACGATGAAAATCGTTAATGAATAGAATGATCAAAAATTTTTGTACATGGAAAATGAGAATTGATAAAAAATGATTATCATAAACTGAAGAACAAATCCACATCTAAACTGAGGGTGCCATCAAAAGAGAAATAAAGAAGGGATAGAGATATTTTGCAGATCCGGTTCTGATTTTCCAGATCTTTCCTTGCTCCACCCTAGTTTCGAACAATACGAAATATACAATCCACTTATCCGAACATTGAAATGAAATTAGGGTCAATCAAAATGCTACAGGAATATTATCACAAATTAGCTCATACACCCTTAACTTAGTTCTAATGAACTTGTTAACACCTGTTTCCCGGTTAGAAATACGATTTATTTTCTATGAATTTCAAATTACAAAGTAACAAGTTTTAATATATTTCATAAAGTTGAGAATTGGTTATTGAGGAACGAAAATTCGAAGGGACGAAATGAATAGAGCGATTAATCCTGCTAGAGTTCTCTGATAGTTATTTAAATTCGGTGTTGTGGAATTTTGATTCAACCCTCGGAAATTTTATTCAATAATTTTTATAACAAGAAATCGAAGCCTTCATTCACCGAAAAATTTGAAACGTTCTCAAGATACCAAAAAAAATTAAAAAAAGTAGTTGCATTCATTATTCCAGTTCTCTTCTCTTTGGTTCAAATCTGGGGGCACTACCGTGCTCCAGATATTCTCAGGATATAATGCCAGTAGTGAACTTATCAAACGTGAAAAGTTTCAAGTGCATAGCTCATACACTTTATAGATATCTAAACACCCCCGATTTCGTCACTCACTCACTGATGATCATAAAAACTGTTAGAGTACTTCCCGATGTCCTATCAAGTTGAAATTTGGTATTTTAGCTAGTTTCAGTACACAAACAACGGAAAAATTCTTAAACTTGAAACTTTCACCCCCAACCCTTAGAACCAGGGAATTTAAAAGTTTGTATGAGACTGCCACCAATTTTGATGCTAGTGGTCTGAAAATAGATATATACGGAAGGCTGCTTGTTATAAATGTTAAAAAAAATCCAAGAAATCTCAAGGTAAATTGCCCCCACATTTTGAATGATGGGATGAAATGAAGCCTTCGTAAAACGCCTGTATAATTTTTCAATGGTTTCTCTATTTTGTTTTTTTATTCAAATGAGAGACTTGAAACTTATGGAGTTTGAAGGACCACTCGATTACTCGAGAAGAGCTAATTGACCGTAATTGAATCCGTAGTCGGGCTATGGGAAGTATTATAGGGCGAATGAAAATCACAATATTGTACAATTCGACAATAAAGGTACGACTTACCTTATAGGTACACAATGTGAATACTTGCGCTGGCCAGCGTGATGGATGATATCCTATTTGTTCCCAACTTAATTCTTCTTTGTGTCAGCGAGAAAAATACTTGGATCAGTGACGGCTCTAGGGGGTGGCGAACGGGGCAATCGCCCGGGGCCTCGCTCTTGGTGGGGCCTCGCGCACAAAGACTCGAGCAAATTTTGATATTGATTCAGATCTCTAATTATTTATAAAGGTTTGAACATAAGGGTAAGTTCCAAAAAAGTTCCATATCGAATACATTCATTCAAAACAAAATTGAAAAAAACATAATGTAGTTTTTGAATGTTTTATGTAATTGAGGCACCAGATGTCTGACCCACCAGATCAGTAGGAAGAATAGAATGTAGAATCACACAACACAATTAGGGTAAAAATTATCTAAGTATTTAGATACAATCTTTTCTTATCCCAGATGTTGGAACCTCATAAAATATTTATAGCCCTGTTGACCGTTCTTTGGCGGTCCCTTTGAAGTATTCGTTCAATTATCGTCTTATGCACGAATTTATTTCATTGTAGATAATTACGGAAGGAGGAGCACAAAATCTGTGTTTTTTTTACGAATATAGTGATTAGGTATGCGAAAACTGGGTTCAGTTTTGTTATATTCTATTTTTTCTGATGAAAAACTTCCATTGTTTTGGGTTCTTCATTCACATTTAGAGGTCATTTTAACACTTTTCGAATAAATTCAAATTTTTTCTTGTTATTGAATTAAGAAATTAATTCAAGTTTTTGAAACCTATTTTTTCAGTGGGGCTTTTGTAAGTTTGAATTTGGATACCAACAATCCAATGAATTCATCCAATACAGAATATTTCAGTATCGAGAACTCAAAAGTATCCAAGTGGCACAACACTAATCCAAACTGTTCCGAGCTTCAGGGCTTGATACAACTAGGACTTAACGCCCTCAATCAAACTGACCATTAGTGGCTCCTCTATCGCTCGGGCAATCCCAGAAAAAGTCATATATGGTGGATTTTGCAGAGAAAATTTCGATACAAATATTATAAGAAACCACTGTTTTCAATAGAAATATGTTCACAAGATGGTGCCATTTCCCATGGAACTTTCTCTTCTGTTCATCTGGATGATAAAAATGAATAGTTTATTTTTTATGATCTCTTTTTCGAAAAAGAAAATTCAACACAGCTGGGATTGAAGAACATTTCATTGTTTTTTACGCCGTCAAAAAAACCTACAGCTGAGCGTTTGACTGATTACATAATAAAAGAATTAGTGAGGTTGGTTATATCATTGCAAAAATGCAGAGGTCAAGGATATGATAACGGAGTCAATATGCGTGGTGAAAAAAGTGGTATTCAAAACCGTCATTCTTGAAATGTATCCACTTGCTTACTTCTCACCTTGTGGGACTCATAGCTGGAATCTCATCCTAGAAGATGCAGCAGCGTCTAGTGTCCAAGCAAAATCTTTTATTGGTTTGCTACAAAGGTTGTATATTCTGTTTGCCGGCTCAACTCAGAGATGGGTGATTTTAAAGGATCATGTGAAAGCCTTATCACTAACACCGCTTTGAGAAACTAGATTCACGAAGGAAAAAGGGCCTCGCGGAAACCCCCCGCCCAGGGCCTCGCAATGAGTAAGGCCGCCCCTGACTTGGATGGTAGCGATGTTTAAGTAAATTTCAGCGGTTTTCTAAATAGTCAATTTTCACTAGGAAATTAAGCGGAGCACGAACACTCTTGTCAACATCTGAGGCGATACTGATGTTGTCCATATGTGCTATGTTCTTATTCAGCGGAATGTCGCAAATTTATTTTTCTTTCACGCGAGAATGAAAACAAAACAAAAACCACAAAATAATAATTACCAGTCACCCGTAAACCAACGAGAATAGAAATGAAAAATTAATAATAATGCAAACGTATTATTGAATGAAAATAAAACTAAAAGGTATACGTACATATAAATGCACCAAATTGCATCTATATATACAGGTGCTCATAAAAACTTGTTCAACGCCTCATGCGTATTTACACCAAAAATAATTTCCCTGTATTAACCTCAACCACAGTTTCCATTGTGCAATTTCCCGTTGTGATCATTATATAATGATATGGTTCTTTATACGATGGTTGTTATGACAGCTCTCAATTACATCGCCATCGCAGCTTGAACCTAGGTAGGTAAAGGTATATTTCTCTACTTCGTACATTGTTGATTTTGAAAATGAACTATGGATTAGTTTGACATTAAATAGATCACCCAATAATCATATTTTTTTAATCATTATTGGAGAAAAATTAACAAAATTGAAGGATTACGATGAAACAATTTTCAAACTACTCAGTCTCATAACATTATTTTCCAAAAGCCTTCAGATAATTCTTGCGGATGGATTTAATTTCTTTCAGAAATTGAACGTACTGAGCAATAAACATCATGGATTCACTAAAGGGAAAATTACTGAAACTGCCAAATTTGAGGTCATACAGAAAATCATATAAGCTTTAGACAATGATGTTTTACCATATGGTCTCTTCTTCCATTTATTCAAGGCCTTTCATTCTATTAACCACCCTAAACCACTGAAAAAGTAAGGCCATCAGAGGATGGCCTCTTAAACAGAAACATTCTCTATGTTCTCGAACTTGATTCAAAATGCTCACGGAACTGGGATTGTACAGGGTACGCCAAATTGCTTCATTTTGACTGTTTTAGATATTTCTGGACGAGACAGGTAAAAACTGGGCTCGATTTTCGTGAAAACACCATTAGTGAAAACTGTTTCACGATATCATCATTTTCTTCTTATTTTGATATATTATCAATTTCGAAAATGTGCCATAACTTTTTTATTTACCAAAATATCTTCTTGAAGCGCTTTTTCACCGGAAATGAGAATGTACTATATTCAATTTCTTTCTCGTGGAAAAACCACTTTTATATTTTGAATACCAACGCATCTCATATCATAAAAAAATTTTTAAATAATGTCTTATTCTCAGTGAAAAAGTGCTTGTTGAAAGTTTCTATCTTTTTCCGATATTTTCGAAGATGAAAAAGTTATGGCACACCTTCTGAATAGAAAAAATTTCAAAATGTTGTTATATCTTCAAACCAAATGAAGATATCATGAAACGGTTTTCACTATTGGTGTTTTCACGAAAATCGGGCTCAGGACTCCTCTCAACGTTTTTACCTATCTAGTCTAGAAGTACCAGAAACAGCCAAAATCATGCAATTTGGGATACCCTGTACTCAAGCTTGTTTTTTTGTGGTTATTCCTTAAGAGCAAAAATCCAAGAAATGGACGGAACAATAACCGCGGTCATTACGTGATTGAAATTTATTTAGGTCTTGTAGTATAATATATTATGTATCTAGTGATGGAATACTGACATTCACCGGTTAATTCGGTATAAGAAGATTTATATTCTATAGCCGTCGCAGAGTTTTCGAGACTTTTATTAAACTAGAAGAAAATATGCGCTTGGGATCCATAAACATCAGTTTGATGGTTAGTTTCAGGCCTTCACGACCAGATATATTGACATTAAGAGAGTCTTCCGGGCTTATTGGCCGTGGTCTATTAGGAATTATTTCACCTAACGTTTCGCCCACAACTGCGGTAGGCATCTTCAGAGGATTCTTGGTCTTAGATTGTAACTCGACCGCTGAATTTCCGAAAGTGATCACTTTCGGAAATTCAGCGGTCGAGTTACAATCTATCTTTCCGAAAGTGATCGAGCGGTCGAGTTACAATCTAAGACCAAGAATCCTCTGAAGATGCCTACCGCAGTTGTGGGCGAAACGTTAGGTGAAATAATTCCTAATAGACCACGGCCAATAAGCCCGGAAGACTCTCTTAATGTCAGTTTGATGGTTATTCACTAAAATTAGGCAACGGCGAAATGACTCAAAATAATATGGTTCGAATTGAATTGCCGCTGAGTATAATTTCAATCAACATTCTCATGGATGAAGAATTTGGTAACTGCTTGGAAAATGGAATTATGAAGGTCTGAAAGACAGCAATTTATGTAGTATAGCCATGACTCAATGAGCGATCGACCTGAAGGAGCAGTCGAACTTACAACTGACTTGAAATTGGAAAAAATGTGTAAATAATCTTATTCAGTAATTAAGACCTGTTAGGACTATGCAATGGTGTAAGACTCATTGTATCAGTCTCATAATAAAGGTCAACCTTTTTACTGATAAACAACGCGCCTAGAGGTGCGTAGAGACATGCTTCGAATGACGTACCGCACCACGTCGCGTACATCGGCAACAAAAGTTCGCCAATATCGACACCGTGATCGTGGCGAGGTGCGATACGCTGTTGCACCCCGCCGTCCACACTTAGATACGCGACGTGGTGCGGCACGGCATTCGGAGCATGCTCGGGAGCATGTCTGTACGCACCTTGAGATAATATACCAAAGATAACCCGTGACTCGTCACAGGAAAAACTGGGATGCACAATGCACGCACAGTGGCCCTTCTTTCCTCAAGATCAAAGATTATAAAGTATAAAGATGGGAAACGAAGCGACTACAGTTTTCAGCGCCATCTGAAGAGTCTTGTGTTGACTAAAATTTAGCACGTGATCGATCATGTGCCAGCCTCGTGGCTGACAAGGCGCCAATCAGCCATTCCTTGCTTGTCTAGTTTCGAAGTGTGCTTGTTTTTGGTGTCGTGTGATTTTTCGGTTTTTACTTATATTTTTATTTATTATTCTTCAACTTTAAGATGAGTTCTGGATCGTGTTGTATGGTGAAGAACTGTTTCAATAACAGAAGGATTAGCATTTTTCACATTACCAAAGAAAATGGAAATGTAAGTAATGAAACACGACACATGTAACTGTGTTATTCATTCCTTTCATTTTCAGTGCTCGGAAATGGATAGAATTTTCAGGGCGAGACGATATAGATCTCAATAAATTTTACACAGTATGCAGTGAGCATTTTTCTCCAGAACAAATCAGGTACAATTACCCTCGAAAATTGCTGCATCCAGGAAGCATTCCATTCCTGAAGGGGCCTTTTTCGAACGAAAACGAATCAATTTCTGAAAGTGATGCAATAAATTCTGTCGGTGAGTCTAAACGAATATTAATATAATAAAAACACATATATCTGACATTGAATTCGTTCATTAAAACTTCTCCTTTTACAGAAATTCCAACATCGGGAGCTTCCAAAACAGATGCTGCACCACAATTGAGAATTGCCGAATGCTCAGGATTTCGTACATCTACCATGTCAGGAATGATACTGTTATGAAATGGATGCAGAAGGATCTGGAAATACTGCAGTGTATTAAAATCAGGAAAGTGTCATATCTGGGACATGTATTACATAATGAAAAATATCAACTGCTTCAACTGATTTTACAAGGCAAGATAGAAGGAAGACGGTCTCCAGGGCGCCAACGAACATCATGGATGCAGAATATCAGGCAATGGACAAGGATGACGACCATTCAAATATTCAGGACAGCTGTAAGCAGGGTAATGTGGACTGACATGATTGCCAACATCCACAGAGGATATATAGGCACCGATAGAAGAAGAAAATGGCAAATCCTAGTGAATGCTCAAATAATAATTGTAAGTCTCTCCATTAACCTCATAGCTTCATCTTTAAATATTTCTTAAATGTCTTACTGATTTCATTCACAATAAGTTTTGAAACTTAACCATTTTCATGAATACATTCTAGCTTGTAAATGTAAATTCGAGATAATTTTCAATCAAATTATTGAATGACCTAATATTCCTCTTTTTCAGCTTTTTCTTTGAGTGAAACTGAAAAAAAAGGGAAAAAATCATCTATATAAGAGTCCCCTAAGACAAAATCAAGAGGATGAAGGCCACAATCAACTCTTTGCGGTGCAAATTTAATAGGATGAAAGTGATCCGTCACTCCTTCAAAGGTCAGCCTCTCATATCCAGTAATAAATTAGCAATAAGTAAATTGATTAGAGAATCAAAAAGTTATCTGTCTAAGGAGGCACATGCGTTCAATATGTTTCCAACCTATACCGCTTCCGATAGGTAACAGTATCGCTTTGTGCTACGTCTGCTGAATACGACCATCTATTGCTGGATATACTGTAGGTTATAACGGAATTAATTTGCACTCATGAGTTGATATGTTATTATTTTTTGATGTCTTCTTTGTTCATTCATTATTCAATTTAAATATTGTTTCATAAAGAAATACTGAATACTGAACGGAAATTATTCCTTTTCAAAGCTTTCATACCTGATCCTGTATGCGATGCAGGTATGTCGTTGAATGGGATCGGATAACATCCTGAAGACCTCTATAATTGTAGTTCTGATTATTCTGTAACTAATATGTTTTTCTCTAAGTATGTGTCAAATCCTCGTAAAAATGACTCGTTCTTGAATTTTGAACTCGTGTAAGAATATCAGTGCTTTCTGATCTTGTATCATAAATAACTATTCTTGAATTGGTAGTTTATTTTAAATTGTTCTGATACTGCTGTACGATATTCTTGAAATGTATTTATCTCAAATAAAAATATAAGAAATTTAACGGCGTGTTTTATTAATATGAATTGAGTTGAAGTCCGAGTGTAAAATAAAATCCCGAGCAGTAAAAGAAAGAGCATTGGTTTTTTTGTCGCTCAGGATGTTATATTCTGGGCCTGATAAAGTCGAAATTCAATTTAATACGTATGATTTCATTCATATTTCGAGCTCTTCGTAGAATGCAGAAATCTGTATTGACAAATTTAATAAACATGGTTTCAGCGCCATCTAGTCTGTCGTGTGTTGACTTAATCGAAAATCATTGTCGGTTTTTAGTACTGGATATATAGGGTCGTTTCCTATCTTGATACTCTATAATCTTTGCTCAAGATGAAAGAGTCAGTCCGATGGTCCCACTAAGATAGAGCAAGCAAGAAGGAGCAACGACGGGTCCGACTCTGCTTCAGATAGCACTTTTCTTTCGTCGTTGCTAGATTTCGTGATTTGCATTATGTTACTCAGGAGGCTCCTACTATATTCAGTTTAAGGAAAGGGTAGTTTTCTAGATGTTTCTTCTGAGATAAACTAGATATAAGACCGAAATCGGTATAGTCTCAGTTATATCATCTGATTAATATCGTTCAGTACATCTGTTGAAAGTTTCGCTAGCCTTAAATCTGTTGATGAGATAATCATTTCGATGACACCTATTTTCAATTTTTCATTTCTCAAATTTTACGGAATTATGGAAAATAAGTGAATTAATATGCGCAAAATGCTTTGCAAACATTCTCTTTCATATTCCAGGACATTCCTGCGGCGGATATTAGATATTCTGTAAAATTTTTATTCATGTATAAACTAAACATCTCAGTGCTTATTCAATGTCCCGAAATCTATTATTCATCACAAGACAGATAGACAATATTAAAGTTCAGATGCATTTTGTGTTGAATTGACTCTATTAATTTTTTCAGAGCTAGAAGCAGATTTTAATGTTTAAATATTTCGAGTCATATTACCCAATTAATCACGATTCTTCTGGCATTACTCGGTTCAATTCCTAAACAATCTCCTCAACTTTTCCCATCGTGCGAAACTCAAAAATATATTCCAAACCGATTTAGCATCTCCATTAGCTGCCCAATCGAGAGGCCCAATAATTCCAACTTCTTCTTCAGTGAACGCTTCAATAATTCAACCTCCCTCTCTCGGAAGTTCCCTGTGTTTCTACGGAATGCAAATCAAGTTTGATACTAAGCAGAACCCTTTCTAAGCCCCTCTTGAATATTGCAACACTTTTTTAACCTCCCTCGTTATTTTCCGAATATCAATGAAACTTTTCGCGTATTCAATTAAAATTTACATGTATTATGTAGAAAAAATACGATACAAGAGATTTCCATTTATGAAATGGATTTCAGGATTTATGGTTATATGCGTTTTGATAATTTTTCACTGTTCGAAAGGAAGCTGACTCGGAAGCTGAGGAGTAAGAGATTTTCGAGTGTTGAATGACAGGGATTTGCGGGATTCTGCAGGAAAGTGGCTGGAACGTAGAGTCGAGGTATCCGGATTCTCAGATCGCATTCACGAATTGTTTATTTTTTTATAATTGTAAAATTATTATTGCCAACTGATCTGATGATTGCCAACATTTCGTGGATTTATTTGCATTATGTCTGTAGTTGGCTTCTCTTTTCCAAATTTTACCGAATTTTCATATATAAATGAAGATTATTAATTCGTAAATTTGTTTTTTCAAATTCCATACGATTCAATTTAACAACGAACAAATCTTATCGAGTGTGTTTAATTTCGCTTCCACTAATGCAAATTCAGAAGTAAGTCTCACTTATCCTTTCTATTTGTGGTTTCTTATTCTAGAAGTTGAAGAATGATTCACGAAGACGGTCGAAGTGCTCGAAAAAAACAAGTGCCATGGAATGATGGCCGCGGAAGCCTTAACCAATTCTTTGGAGGATTATGTTAACCCTTGTTTGGTATGGCAGGATCAAAATTGACCCAACGCAAATTAAATTGTACCATAGCCAGATACGGAGAGATTCTAATTCCTTCCTATTCCAGCTTTTCTCCTAGTGTATTGATATGACTAATATACGCCAGTAATTATAAAACCGTGACAGCGGGCTTGGGGTCAAATTTGACCCATTAACGACATAAAGGATGTGGAACCAACCGACGATAGTAGGTATCTCGCCGAACTTGCCTGGGCAAACTACGAACTACGCACTGTCTGACATAGGTGGTCTGCTATAGTTCGCGGTCCGTGGAGCCTGGAGTCCGAGGTTCCATCGATTGTCGGTAAATTTATGCAAGTCAAAGGAAGCGAACCGACCGGGTGTCGATTTTCGGGATCACTCGCTCGATTAACGTACGCAGATTGCTTGATTTTGGCTGTTTCTGGTACTTCTAGAATAGAAAGGTAAAAACGTTAGAAAGAGTTTTGAGTTCTGGGCTCGATCCTCGTGAAAACAGTAGTAGTGGAAATCGTTTCAGGATATCTTCTTTTTTCTGAAAGATATACCAAAATTTTGATATATTATTCATTTCGAAGATGTGCCTTAACTTTTTCTTTTTCGAAAATGTCTAAAAACAATTAAAACATTTCAGCAGCAATTTTCTACTCAAAATAAGGCACCACATTCCATCTCTGATTTTGTTCTGTATGATACGAGATGAAAAAGCGTTTGTATTCAAAATGAAAACGGTGTTTCTCCACCGTTTGAATCTCAAAGATAAAAAAAATTGAATATAGTGTTTTATATTTAGAGAAAGAGTGCCTAGAGAAAATTTCAATCTTTTTTAGTTATTTTTGAGAATAATAAAGTTATGGCACATTTTTAACCCAGATACACCCACCGTTCTTTTAGAAGACATCGGAAAGATTTCTACAAAACTCACGTTTCAGAACTATTTGATAGATGGCACCGTATCTCATTATTCAATGCCAATATTTGTAAGCAGACTAAACGTTAGTACTTTCAAATCTCACCATATATAATAGAAAAAAGTGCGAATTCTCCGAAGAATTTTTTTGTGACCGAACATGGCTGACAGAAGGTGAGTAAATTTGCTGCTATAATGAAATTTTATGCAAACAGGGCTGTTATATCTGTGAAGTGGTGTACTAATACGATGTTCATACGGAATTGAGGTTATATAAATGAATATGAAAGAAACCAAACTAAGAAAACATGCATGTTCTTTTAAAAGAACGGTGGGAAAATCAACTATCATTATACATTTTTTCAGATATCGGACAAGACCCCTGAAACTTCGTGAGTTATTGGAAGAAATCGAAAATGACAACTGGAATATTAAAGATGATATCGTTTTATTTCCGCCAACGAACGATATCGATACAGATGAGGATTCGGGGGAGGAAGATAATGTGAATTTGAACAATCTACCCGGGGGTCAACTACTAACTGAAACAGAAGTGGCTGGTACTGGGTCAGATTCTGAACGCAATTCAGATAGTGAAGATGATTTGCCATTGTCAATTTATGGAACGAAAATAGTGGGAGATAAAATTGTAAAGAGAAAAAGAATAAACAAGTGGTGCAAGCAAGATTTGAATCGTCCAATAATTCCCTGGAAAATCGCAAATGGACCGAAACAGCAGTATACCCCTTTCGAAGCAATCTCTTAATTTTTTAGTGACGAAGTATTCGATTTGCTCATACAGTATACGAATATGTATGCTCAATATCATAATCGAAATGGGGATATTACAAGAGATGAAATGAGATGTTTTTTTGGAGCTCTTTTATTCAGTGGATATACATGTCACCCCAGACGCTCGATGCTTTGGAAAAATTCCAAAGATACAAATAATGGTATTAGTTTCTGAAGCTATATCTAGAAATCGCTTTGATTTCATAATGCAAAATATTCATTGCTGCGATAATAATACTTTGGTTCAGAATGATAAATTCACAAAACAAAGACCTCTTATTGAAGTTCTGAATGAAAAATTTATTGCAATGGCCCCCATGGAGGCACCACACAGTATTGATGAATCTATGGTGCCATACTTTGGTAGTCATGGATCAAAACAATTCATTAGAGGTGAACCAATCCGATGGGGGTACAAATTATGTACTGGAACCACTAAAACTGGATATATTGAATGGTTTGAACCCTATATCAGGGCGCAACTACTGGTATTTCTAACAAATATAAAGATTTAGGTCTACGGATGGGTGTTGTATTATATTTCGCCGATATTCTTCTGGATAGATATCCTAATATTCCGTTTTATCTCTATTTTGATAACTTTTTCACAACTCTACAGTTGATTGAGGAACTGGATATAATGGGGTTGAAAGGGACAGGTACAATCAGAGAAAAACGTATCGGCAAGGAATGCACTCTTCCTCCCTCTATGGTTATGAAAAAAAAAAGATAGAGGTTCATTTGAGTATGTGACTTCAGATTCTAGCAATATCGTATTATGCAAATGGCATGATAACAGCGTTGTTACTATCGCCTCAAATTATGATAAAGTTTTACCAACTGTTCCAGTGAAACGATATTCCCAAAAAGAAAAAAAAAATATTTTAGTGCCACAACCTCAAATAATAAAAAATATAATGAGAATATGGGAGGGGTGGATAGGGCAGATCAGAACATCAGCCTCTACAGTGTGAGGGTGGATATCAATATGGCTTGTACACAGATTTTAACAAAGTCTATTAGATGGATATTTAAAAACAGTTCACACTTTACAATAAATCAATACACAATCAAGGAATAGCAATACTCAACTACTACCTCTGGGACACCTTTATCTATCCACATTCCTGAAAAGAACTAGCGTCCATAGAAACTAGTACCTGAGCATGCTTTTGTTGCGCATGCGCAAAAGGCCAAACATAATACATTAGTTGTCATCAGGTTGTTTTATAGAAGTGGACTGGTCCCAAATTTCCTTCGGCCAGCAGTTCTTACTTCAACACCCCCCCCTGAACTGAGGACCTGACAACTAATCAACAGAACATACATAAACAGAAAAGTTCCAACCAACTGACTCAAATGGAGTGAGAAAATATATAAAGTGTTCAATAATAAATAATATTTTGGTTGAAGTTATATAAATCAAGCCTTAAACCTACAACAGAATTGTCAGTGGAACCGTATAGAGCTGTTTCTGACAGATATTGGTATAGGGTTCCTTATGGCGAACCAACTGTCCTTAATATTTTGTGTATGGTATCAATACATTGTGTCCAGGGACCGGAGACCCTTCCCACAAATGATATTATACCATCATATCAACTGAAACTTATAAATGATCAACAGATTCATATGACATAGCATACATATCACATATCTGATCAACATATACATACAAGAGATCAACATGACGTACATAGAATGTTTCATCATATTGTACTAACTTGATTAATTCTTTGCACACACTACATGTGGTCAGAATTTTGTTTTCGCATCTATCATTTCCAGGGACCGGAGACCCTTCCACATCGAGACACTAGTATTTCAAAGTATGTATCCAGGGACCGAAGACCCTTCCTACATGACTCAAATAAACACTTCAACATGTATATCTATTAAAGTATATTTCCAGGGACCGGAGACCCTTCCAATATAAAATATAACTCCAACAAATACACAACATATTTAAGTATCATCAAATTATGTTTCCAGGAACTAAGAACCTTTCCACAATATACCGATGAATACTCAACAGACATAATATTATCAAAGTACTTAGGGGATCGAAGATCCTTTTATGATTCTGAGATAAACAACAGAGTTAACTTTCAAAGTATGTTTAAGATCGAAGATCCTAAACTATTCAGATAGAATACCTATAGGTAATTACTGAAAAAAAAATAAATAAACATCATCATCATAAAGCTGAATGAATAAATGTTTGATCAAACACAGAATGTTTTGAGTTTAGTCGTAGACTTTTCTCATTTTCTTACCATATGATTTAATCATTATTTCTGTCAACTGAAAATCAAACCTCATAGAATACAAGGTGTTCTCGAAACTTACTGAGCTTGGCTGCACTCAGCGGTTTCGTGAGAATGTCTGCAATCTGATCATTGGTATTGATCTTCACAATATTAATTTTCTTGTTTCTTACATGTTCACGTATCAATAAATATTTACGCTCAATATACTTCAGGCGACTTTTACTTGTGCTAGCTAGACAGTTTTGTCTTGCTGCTTCATTGTCTTCATATATATTAACAGGAAATGCTCTGAGACCAACAGTTTCTTCTAATAATTGTGCTAAAAATAGAATTTCATTAGTAGCATGAGTAAGTGCAATGAATTCAGCTTCTGCTGAACTTTGTGCCAGGGTTGTTGCGAATATTCGCATCCGCATCCGCCAATGCGGAGCTTCCGCAAAAGTTTGAACTTCTGCATCCGCTTCCGGAATTTCGCCGGGAGCGCAATCCGAGCGATTTGATTCTGATAATCAGATGTGTTTTTCCGAACTGAAGTAATAAAAATACAGTGATCCTACACTAATTGCTTTCATGTTGATAGAAGGTACTTTCATCTGGACTGGGGGTTATTCCTCATAACAAAATTAGGGTTGTTCTTTCAGGTTGCTTCTTTCTTTGGGCACTCCAACCTCTTACCGACCGAATATACAGGGAGTTTGTACTACAAAGAGAATATTGTTTATTCATAGAAGGAGAAAGTATAGTCCCATGAGCCTCATAGTCATAAATGTTGAAATTGCGAATTGTATCTGAATTATTTCAAATTAGACAAGAATTTTATTCTTAAGTTTGAATTTATAATAATTTATTTTCACTTTCAATAACTTTTATTTTTTGTTTTTTCCACATGTTTCGTTTTTTATGAAAGTTTCATTTTATTTATATTTTATTGAAATAAATACTTTCAAAATATATTCTCTGCTCAATTATTTTGTGTGGGAATATGTCCGCTGAAAACAATGAAGAATAACGGGTTAAGGCTAAAGAATATGGTATTCTAATAGTCCAATACCTCTCCAAAACTTGAAAGTATAATCAGGATGATATTATCATCTTTAGATAAAACCATTAATATTAATAACATCCAGAGATCATATGATCTCAGTTCATGTTGAATTTATAAATTGTAATGAAAACAATTCGTTCCTAAACTAACACACTGTTTATAATATACTTCAAATTTTTGTTGAATGAGATTATATTATCACGGTAAGTTTCAATTATTTCGTATAACTATATAACTTCATATTCGGTGTAATTTGTAATTTGAATCAAAGGAATATTACGCGACTTTCCACTCTCACCCGCTCACCGTCGCTCCATTTTCAATACAAACTTCGAACAGTTGTTAATACACATTCTGAATTAGAGTGCCTTCTGCCTTCCCCACCGCTTCAACTCTAACTCTAACGTCTAACAAACGTAACGACGTTCGACGTTATCCGCCTTTCTTTTGCTTGCATCGCCCCAGTTCCCGTTGCGAGCGACACAGTATGTAGTAGAGCAAATTTTGTCTCGACTGCCTAACGCATCATGAACGCCCAGAAGTCCCGGAACGCCTCGCCTCATTGGAAGTGGTACACTTTACCGCTTGAATACGAAAGTAAGGCACCTCCTACAAACTCAATTTTAAACCGTGTACTACCCAACATTAGTTTTGAGCAGCATAAAACAGGATTACCAAATGCATAAATCACAAAGCCTGTAGACTTTTGACTGTACTTATCACATGCAAAATTTGCATCACAATAACATGATAAAATTGGAGAGCCTACAGCATATTTTAGACCTAACTGACTTGTACCTTTCAAATATCTGAAAACTCTTTTTACTAATGTCCAATGATACTGTTGTGGATTAGCTTGGAATCGAGCCAAGTAACCTACAGCAAAATATATATCAGGTCTTGTTGAAACATTATTTGGGCTGTTTCCATTATCTATGTTGTTGGTTGTTACCGACGTTTCGGCAAGCATTCGCCTGCCGTCTTCAGGGTGTTGTTGGTCCTGAGAAGGACCGGTTGTTGCCAAACTTGTTCTGTCTGGACTTGTGCGCTCCATACTTTTTTCAATTTCGCAATTACAGTGTGGGGATTCGAACGCGAGTTATCCGAGGTGCAATTTCCGAAATTCCACTCACTCTAACCGCTAGTCTACCAAAGCAGGGAATTATACGATTTAAGTTATATATTAATTATACTTTTTGTGTTAGAGGTCACCTTGACTTTTTCAACCTGCGCAGTTGGTATGCGCAGTAGGTTATTTTTAGGTCAGGTCTGGTTCATGTTAAGATTAATTGCTTCCTTGGGTCGGGTTCGTCCTCCTCAATTCAGATCTTAGTATGGGCACCCAGACATTCTTTATTTCCAGAGAGGGCGTGCTGATTGGGTTAGGAGTTACTGCCATGAAAGCTGCTTCTTTCAATTTTCTTCTTCTCCATCCTTCTTCCTTTGATATTATGGAAGCTTCATCCCATTTGACGTTGTGGTCCTCGTTCCAAGCGTGTTGGACTAGCCTGGCTTTATCTGTTTCCCCCAGTTGAGCTAGTCTTTGGTGCTCTTTGATTCTGACTTTCAGGGGGCGTTTAGTTTCCCCAATGTAGGTTCTGCCGCATTCACATGGTATTTCATAGACGCAATCTTTGGTTCTCTGATCCTCGTTGTCAGGTTTCACCTTCGTGAGTTTTCCCCTGACAGTATCCTTGGTCTTGAATGTTGTTCTCACCTTGTATCTGTTACCAATTCTTCTTATTTTCTCGGATAATCCCTTCACATATGGTATGACAGAGGTTATCGTTTCGGTCGGCTCATTGTCTGTTGGTTGTTGCCCTACTGCCGCTTCTCTTGGTTCTCTGGCTTTCTGAAGTATCTTCTTGGGGTAGCCGTTTCTCTTGAGGGTTTCTGTTATGTTGTTGAACTCCTCATCACGATCTTCTGGACTAGAGCAAATCTTGGTTGCTCTGTCGTATAAGCATCTGGCTACTCCCAATTTGGTGTGTGGTTGGATTCGAAGTGGAGATATTGGCCCGTGTTTGTTGGCTTTTTGTAGACTGTGGTCTTAGGAATTCCATTCTGTTTATGAACAAGTACATCGAGGAAAGGTAGTCGGTTATTTTCTTCGATTTCCATTGTGAATTTGATTGATTCCTCTATGCTGTTCAGATGTACCAGGAAACTGTCTAGGTTTTCCCTCCCATGTTGCCAGATCAGGCCAAGATCAGGCAAGATCAGGACCAACAACACCCTGAAGACGGCAGGCGAATGCTTGCCGAAACGTCGGTAACAACCAAAAACATAGATAATGGAAACAGCCCAAATAATGTTCCAACAAATACACCATTATCAAGAATATCTCGTTCACAATTAGAAATTCGGTATGGGCCCGAATTATATTAAGAGGTCAGGAACTATGAAAAAGCCTCTATCAAACTTGCCAAATAAACGAACCATCTAACGTTTCTACACCTTGCCAGAGATCGCAACCTGATCCCCAAAGGCCTCAGAGTCAAACTCCCAATAAGCGGCAGAAGGGCGGACAGAATTTCCAATAGGGCAAGCCTAGCACTGGTAAGGGAAAGACTCAACCAACATCGGTTCAACAAAGCCACACTAACACAGCAATGTATGGACATCAGGACGAAAATACAGGAAAAAACTAACGCAACGGACTATGAATGCATCGTGGAAGCAGTCAGAAGGAGCTATGAGAGAACAAACGACCAACAAAAATTAGCACAGAAGAGGAAAATGGAGAAACTAATGAGAGACTCGAGGAAATATACACCAAATGATCATACAAAAACTGTGATCAACCTCTCGAGTAAGACTCTTAGTGAGGACCAAACCTTCATCCTCAACAAAGGAATGAAATTCTCTGTAGCACCAAAGACTGTTCCGAAGATGGAGATGTTGTTAGCAGCGGAGGAGACAGCACTAAGGATGAGAGAACCTGAAAAAGCAGAGGAATATCGTTGGAAAATAAGAAAAATACTGGATTCTACAACCAAGAGACCAGAACACAATATCAACAGAGCAGAACAGAAAGCCCTGAAGGAACTCCAAACAGATAATTCCATAAAGGTGCTCCCAGCAGGCAAAGGGAATGCGACGGTCATTCTGGATGTGGAGACATATAATGAAAAACTCTAAGAGGTCCTAGAAGCAGGAGAATACAAGAAATTGAAGAAAGACCCCACATCCTTAGTGGAGAACAAAGTCTACAAAATTCTGCACAAATACAAAGATGAGTTTCCTGACAACTTTACAAGAACTAAACTCACACCTCACTACAGCAAACCTCCACACCTATATGGTCTCCCAAAAATACACAAGGACAACATTCCGTTGAGAACAATCGTCAGTTCAAGGAATTCCCCATGTCATCCCTTGGCAAGATTCCTCCTGAAAATAATTTCTCCACTCAGAGGCCATACACCATCAATGGTCAAAAACACTGATCACTTCATAGAAACCATGCGTCAAGAACAAATCTTGGACCAGGACATCATGGTTAGTTTCGACATCAAGAGCCTGTTCACTAATGTCCCTACTAAACGAACCCTCGAAATCGTCAAGAATAAACTCGAGGAGGACACAACATTGGCTGAGAGAACCACCCTGAGCGTTAGAGCAATCATGGAAATGCTTGAAACCTGTATCAACACCACTTACTTCCAAGTAGACAAAAACTTCTACCAACAAGAATTTGGTCTGGCAATGGGCTCACCGTTATCTCCACCTCTGGCTGATATATACATGGAAGATTTCGAGAGGAGAGCATTGGAACAATTCGTGTTCAAGCCGAAACTATGGCGCAGATATGTAGACGATACCTTCGTAATCTGGCAACATGGGAGGGAAAACCTAGACAGTTTTTTGGTACATCTGAACAGCATAGAGGAATCAATCAAATTCACAATGGAAATCGAAGAAAATAAGCGACTACCTTTCCTCGATGTACTTGTTCATAAACAGAATGGAATTCCTAAGACCACAGTCTACAAAAAGCCAACAAACACGGGCCAATATCTCCACTTCGAATCCAACCACACACCAAATTGGGAGTAGCCAGATGCTTATACGACAGAGCAACCAAGATTTGCTCTAGTCCAGAAGATCGTGATGAGGAGTTCAACAACATAACAGAAACCCTCAAGAGAAACGGCTACCCCAAGAAGATACTTCAGAAAGCCAGAGAACCAAGAGAAGCGGCAGTAGGGCAACCACCAACAGACAATGAGCCGACCGAAACGATAACCTCTGTCATACCATATGTGAAGGGATTATCCGAGAAAATAAGAAGAATTGGTAATAGATACAAGGTGAGAACAACATTCAAGACCAAGGATACTGTCAGGGGAAAACTCACGAAGGTGAAACCTGACAACGAGGATCAGAGAACCAAAGATTGCGTCTATGAAATACCATGTGAATGCGGCAGAACCTACATTGGGGAAACTAAACGCCCCCTGAAAGTCAGAATCAAAGAGCACCAAAGACTAGCTCAACTGGGGGAAACAGATAAATCCAGGCTAGTCCACCACGCTTGGAACGAGGACCACAACGTCAAATGGGATGAAGCTTCCATAATATCGAAGGAAGAAGGATGGAGAAGAAGAAAATTGAAAGAAGCAGCTTTCGTGGCAATAACTCCTAACCCAATCAGCACGCCCTCTCTGGAAATAAAGAATGTCTGGGTGCCCATACTAAGATCTGAATTGAGGAGGACGAACCCGACCCAAAGAAGCAATTATTCTTAACATGAACCAGACCTGACCTAAAAATAACCTACTGCGCATACCAACTGCGCAGGTTGAAAAAGTCAAGGTGACCTCTAACACAAAAAGTATAATTAATATATAACTTAAATCGTATAATAATTCCCTGCTTTGGTAGACTAGTGGTTAGAGTGAGTGGAATTTCGGAAATTGCACCTCGGATAACTCGCGTTCGAATCCCCACACTGTAATTGCGAAATTGAAAAAAGTATGGAGCGCACAAGTCCAGACAGAACAAGTTTGGCAACAACCGGTCCTTCTCAGGACCAACAACACCCTGAAGACGGCAGGCGAATGCTTGCCGAAACGTCGGTAACAACCAACAACATAGATAATGGAAACAGCCCAAATAATGTTTCAACAAATACACCATTATCAAGAATATCTCGTTCACATATCAGGTCTTGTAAATAAACATAAGTACAACAGAGAGCCTATGGCTTTCTTGTACAGAAAATCTGCTTCATTAGTAACTTCTGGAACTTTATGATTTCCTTGAGGAACTAATGGAGTATCAACTGAATTTGAGTTTTCCATTCGAAATTCCTTCAACATTTCCTTCACAAACTGGGTTTGATGAAGAAACAACTGATTTTCTGATCAAGTGATTTCCAAACCAAGGAACTTAATTGGAAAGCCTAACTGTTTGACATTAAAACGTGACTTCAACAAATTCACATTTTCTTGAATAAGTTTTCCACAACTACATGTAATTAATAGATCGTGAACATATATACTAAAATCAAAATAATCTTACGATCTTCTTCTTTCTTATATAAACATGGTTCACGTAAATTTGATTCAAAATGAGAATTCTTCAGAAATTTATCAAGTGTCATAAACCAACATTTTGGTGCTATAGATAATCCATAGAGAACTTTTCGTAAATTCAATATTACCTTTGTTTTATCAAAATTGATTCCTTCAGGGACACTCACATATTTCGGTCTATCAATTTCTCCATGCAGAAATTCTGTTTTGATATCCAACTGTTCAATATGCCAATTCCTAGAAACTGATAATGCAAACAAAAGTTTAACAACTGATAGAGCTGGTGTAGGAGATGCAGTTTCCTCAGAAGTATACTTTTCAGTATCTTTGCATCCTACAACAACTAAACGAGCCTTACATACACCATTGTCTTTCGTTGTAAATACCCATTTTAGAGGAATACTTTTCATACCTTGTTTTCTTTCCACGATTTCCCAAACATTATGTTGGTTTATCGCTTCAAGTTCTGACTGAATGGCTGTTATCCACTTACTGCTTTCTGAACATGTTGTTGCTTCCAGATACGTTTGAGGTGTTTTGCTTGTTTCGTATATTTTTGTATCATATTCAAAATCAAATGCATTCAAAATTGTAGCATTAACTGAAATTTGTGGTATATCACGGCCATTGCTTTCATCACCATCAAAATCATCTAACTGGGATATCTCTTCATATTCTATCTCATTATTTATCTGAGAGTTAACTGAAACATTTTCTTACATATTTGTAGCACTTGTTTTATTAACAGAATTATTTGAGCTACTCTGTACTGGACTTCCAGTTCTTACAGAACCACACTTTTCATTAACTGATTTCATTTCAATAGGTTTGTTTGCAACAGAATTGTCAACAGGTGACTCAATAGATCCGTTATGGACGCAACAGAATTGCCAACAGAGGGCGTTACAGAAATGTCCTCACTGGACTCAACAGATTGGGATGAAACTATAAATTCATCTCTAGAGACTGATAACTTTGATTCACTTGACTTGTAGGTCAACTTTTCATTTATTAAAACATTACACGATGTAATCGTTTTACAGGTTTTAGGATCATACAATAGATAGCCAGTATCGGTATACCCTACTAAATACATTGTGCTAGATCATGCGTTCAACATTCTGCCTTTTGGAACATTTTCGTTCTTAACTACGGCCTGTGAGCCAAAAATTCTTATATTTTGCAGGTCGGCTTGTTTTCCATAAAGTTTTTCATATGGAGTCAGAAAATCTACTGGTGAATGAGGCGTACGATTGTACAGATAGCAAGCGGTCAAAAATGCAAAACCCCAGAACGTAGTTGGAAAGCCTGATTCAAATAACAAGGCTCTTCTTGGAGTGTTCTATTAAACCTTTCAGCAGTTCCATTATGTTCGTGTTGATAAGGTTCTGCTAACTGAATTTGAATACCAAACTGATCGAGAACTTGTTGCCACGATTCGCTGATGAACTCTGTTCCATTGTCACTACGTAACTTACTGAATTGACCAGGATTAGGAAATAATGACTGAAGAACGTTCAATGCTTTCTTTAAACAGGAAAATTTGTGCATATCTTGAATAATCATCAAGAACAACTAAAACATACTTCTTCTTAGTGAAATGTGTTGGCGGATTGATAACTAAGAGATCTGAATGAAGAATTTTACAAGCTCTGGTGGCTCGCTCTCTTTCTTTTGCACATGTTTTTTTTGTCATCTTTGCTTTCGAACAAATTGTACAATTACCAGTACTTAGATTATATGTGAGTTCTTTAACTCCCTGAACAACATTACGTAATTTTCCTAAATAAGAGGATGATATATGACCCATTCTACGATGCCACATACTACTTTCTTGAGCCAACTGTTTCAATTGATTACGAGTTGATCTTTTACGTAATTTTCGTGCTTCCCTTCTAGTATTACCAAATATTTTATTGGTTTTGATAACCGAGAGTTTCATTTCACACAAAGAATTTTCTTTCAAATTAAACTTTTTATTTATTAACTTGTTCTTATCTTCATTTACTTCTTCGCAGATCTTGCTTGTACTACTAGAATTCATTCTTGCCGATAATCTATATACGCCATCCGATACATAAAGTAGGGATATCTTTCTCCTTAATTTTCTAGATAAAATAAACCCATTATTAGCATTTAGCACAAGACTTGTCCCAAACTGAACATTAAATGCACGGACACTGAGAATATTATTCCCTACTACTGGGACATACCGAACATTAGCTAGATGTACAATGTCCGAACTTTTTCCAAACTGTACAAGTAATGGAAGAGTTCCCTGACCCATTGACATAAAGCACTCAGTTTCCGATGCCAGCACTACAGATATGGGCTCTTTATAAGCCTGATAATTCAACAGAATATTTTGTACATTCACTACATGGTGAGATGCACCAGAATCAACCAGAAATGTTGCAAACATACCAAAATTGCTCAAATCGAACAGTGACTTACCTACTAGATTTATTTCCTTTCATTCTTCTGCAGTCCTTTTTTTCATGACCCTTCTTATGGCAGAAAAACCAGAATCTCGCTGAGTTCGTACATGTGTTAGCTTTATGGAACAGCAAACCACACTTTCTGCAACTTGCATCACGTTTCTCAGCTGGTGTCATTTGCTTGATTTTTTCTAATTGGTCCACTGTGTATGGGCTGTTTTCTGTTTTTTATCCTTAAAATAAGGAGTTCGCTTTGAAGGGAATTTTTCTTTTTTGAAATTGGCCTCCTTGAGTGATCTATCTGACCTACTCTTGTTTTCGACTATATACTGACTATTTGCCACCTCTAAAAAGGCATTTTTCACAAACACATACGTCCTAGTTTCTTCTGGTAGGGTCGCCATCGTTGTAAAGAACGCCATGAACCCTCTTGCATCCTTCACCTTGTGTAGAAAATAGCCCACTACTTTTTTTGGTTTCAGAGAGCATCCTAGCTCCTTGAACTCCTGCACCCCCTTCTCGAATTGGGAGACGAAATTTACCGGGTTCATTTTTGGGTAGAACACCGTTTTCCCGAAGTTGTCTAAAACTTCCACCATCTTCTGCACATCGTTTTTCCCAAACATCTGAACTAGTTTTTGGAAAGCTTCCGATGCCGATCCTGATTTTCTATCACGGTTCTAGGGTCATACTGCAGTGACGCCTCTAGATATTGCAGCACATGAGCGTTATACATATTTTTCTCTTCGATAGTCATTGTACATTCTGGTCCGCCTAGGTCAAAATGTAGGAATTGCGAACGTCCTAGAGCCCGCATGTCTCGTTCCACTCTTTACTTCCAGGAGCGGAAATTCGAGTGTCCTCTCAGTTTATCACCACTTTCAAAATGTGGTATTATGAAAGCTGGTAGATTCACTTTCTCTGTAGGTAGATCTGATATCACACTCGTTGATGGGGATCGGATGTTTCCAATTTTTTTTGCCAACATTTGCACGAAACTTGGGTTTGTTAGCATGGCGAATATATGTTGTGGAACATCCATTGCCGACTCACTAAGGTTGGATTGATCCATTTCTTCGTTGTTGGAATTAATTGACATCGTTTTTGGTAAAAGCACGTGGTCTTCTTGTAGCACGTGGTCTTCTTGTAACACGTGGTCGACGAAACGGTTATTGAAATACTTTCACTTATAATTTCTTCACAAGCTCTGCTACCATGTGAGGGTGGATATCAATATGGCTTGTGCACAGATTTCAACAAAGTCTATTATATGGATATTTAAAAACAGTTCATACTTTACAATGAATCAATACACAATCAAGGAATAGCAATACTCAACTACTACCTCTGGGACACCTTTATCTATCCACATTCCTGAACAGAACTAGCGTCCATAGAAACTAGTACCTGAGCATGCTTTTGTTGGGCATGCGCAAAAGGCCAAACATAATACATTAGTTCTCATCAGGTTGTTTTATAGAAGTGGACTGGTCCTAAATTTACTTTGGCCAGCAGTTTTTACTTCAACATACAGAACTTCAATAAGAGGTGAAAAGTGGTATTTTCCATTCATATGCTATTGCTTAGATATGGCGACACAGAATGCATGGCAACTATATCATTATGTTGATATCTCGTTCGTGTAAGACGTGTATTGCGAATCTCCTAAATTAATGTTGAGTTACGGGTTAGTTCCGCCACCGAAGATTTTAAAACTTTCACAGTTTGTTTAGTGGACTTTATAGGTACGATATTCGTAGTTTTCTAATCTGGGTATTACTCGTAAATTGTGAATAAACAATGTCTATCTGCGGTCATTGTGATGAAATTTTCGATCGTCGTAAATCACCGAACATCATATGCTCCGGCATGTGCGGAAAAACTTATCAAGCCAAATGTGTGGGAATTCCCTCTTATAATCTGCAATGTTTGAAAACACCCGGGTTTTGTTGGTACTGTCCCTGTTGCTATAAAATACGCAATAAATACGAGGAATATATAAAAGGATGATTCGACTCCAAGCTGAACGAAATGCTTGGTGGTTTTAGGGGAATGTTTAATGATCTTTTGCTTAAAATTACTAATCAAGCTGATGAAACTTTCTCCAAAATATGTTCTACACCTCATGCAGCGGAGCCTGCTAGTTATTCAAAAGTTGTAAAGTCCAAATCAATGGTGGTCATCAAACCCAAGGACACCAGTCAAGCTAATTCCAGAACGAAACGCGTCATCATGAAGAATATTGATCCTGTAGATTTAGATCTGAAGGTTTCACAGGTCAAGCAAATCAAGGATGGTGGTCTTTTAATCAGCTGTGATGATTCCGGGGGCACTAATAGTATCAAGAAGATTGTTCGTGAGAAACTTTCAACTGACTATCGAGTGTCCGATGTGAAAAAGTATCTTCCGAAGATTAAGATTGTTGGTCTTGACGAAAAATATTCGGCCGAGGATATTGTGAAGTTTTTGAAAGGTCAAAACAAAGTTATTTCTAATAGCTCTCATCTGAAGGTTTTGAAAACTTGGGCAACACAAAGGAATTCCGAAATTTTTCAGGCTGTGATCGAGATTGATGCTGATACTCATACTAACTATGGTTATGAAACAAGGAAAGCTTTTTGTGAATTTTGATGTTTGCTCTGTTTATGATGCAACTGAATTGATGATTTGTTATAAATGCAGTGGTTTCAATCATGGACAATCAAAATGTTATAATATCACATCCTGCCCAAAATGTGCCGGCGATCATACTTTGAACAATTGTACAAGCACTGTTTTAAAATGTATCAATTGTTTTAATGCTAATTTGGAGGATTTCAAACATGCTGTTTGGGATGCCAAAAAATGCCCTATTTACATAAAAAAATTCAACAGTTTGAAGTCTTCTTTCTTCGCTGATGAATAGCAATCAATACCCTATGGGTCTTCTGGGGATTTTCTTGCACTCACTCAAGTGTCATATATTTTTACTACCAAAATGTTAGAGGATTAAGATCAAAATTATGTACTATTTATGATAGCTTTTCCCAGTATGATTACGATGTTATATGTTTAACTGAGACTTGGCTCTCCTCGGATATATCAAATTCGGAAATATGTAGTGATCAGTATGTTTTGTACAGAAAGGATCGTAGCTTTGGCCTCACAACCGCGACAAGGGGTGGTGGAGTTATGATTGCAGTGCGTTCTGATTTAATGGTTACCTATCTCGATCTAGGCTATATTACTGAGGACTTTCATGACATTGATATAGTTGGTTTGAAGATAGCAAGGCGTTGTTCTTATTTAATCATTATCACCGTTTATATCCCTCCCAATTCGAGACTTGAACAATATGAGGAACTCTTCGAGGCCCTTTCAGGTTTGCCATATCTGCTTGTCGATGATTGTAATGTCGTTATTCTTGGTGATTTCAATATTCCTGAATATGTGGATTATCAGTTATCTTCTTCCCATGTTGTTGGGAGAATGGAGGCACTGCAGGGACTATTGGATTACATGGACTTACGCCAGTTCAATGATGTGGTCAAAGTGAACGGAAGGATATTAGATCTTGTCTGCTGTCGACGTCAAGTGATTGTGAGGAAGTCTAACTCGTCTCTCGTACCAGTTGATTTACATCATCCCCCTCTAGAGTTTTGCCTAACCTTGTCAACAAATCAACCTAAAAATAATTTAAAGAGAGTTTATTCCAAAAGTTTCAATTTCAGAAGAGCTGACTTATCGCTACTCTACGACTGCATGCTGAACACTAATTGGGATTTCTTGAATGAGTATGATGATGTTGATTTGGCCTGTTCAGGATTCTATGATCGTCTAAACGGTATTCTTGAGTCTTTAGTTCCTAAAACATCAGGTGGTAGGTCCCTATACCCACCTTGGTTTACCGGTGACATAATCTTAAAGTTGAGAGCCAAAGATAGATGTCGTCGTGCCTATAAGACTACAGGTTGTTTTTCATATTTGGAGAGATTTGAGGTTCTTCGAAGAGAACTAAAAAAAGAAATCTCAAGTGCTCGAGTCAGTTTCTGTCAGGAAGCTGAGAGTAATTTATCGATGGATCCATCCAAATTTTGGGGTTATTTAAATAAAATCCGAGGAAGTTCGTCCATTCCGGGTTCGATGAATTTTAATGGTTCCATTTTATCAGCTCCCCAAGACATCGCTGATGCTTTTGCAGCTTTTTTCGACTCTGCTTTTGTAAGCCCTTCGGGTCAACGTCTAAACCATGATGGCCAGGACGGTCTGGCACAAACTCTTCCAATTCCCAACATAACCGAGGATTGTGTGTTGTGTTGTTTGAAGGAATGCAAGGTTAGCATGACTGCTGGCCCTGATCATATTCCATCCTTTTTATTGAGGGACTGCGCCATCATTTTTGCCAAGCCCTTGACTACGATTTTCAGACTGTCACTTTCGAAACTAGTCTTTCCTGGTATTTGGAAGGAAGGCAAAGTGTGCCCAGTCTTCAAGAAAGGCTGTAGGGGAAACATTGAAAATTACAGACCCATTGTTATCTTGAGCAATTTCAGCAAAGTTTTTGAAAGAGTTTTGTATGATATAATATATGCATACGTAAAATGTCAAATCAATGATGGTCAGCACGGTTTCATTAAGCGGCGGTCTACTGTAACGAATTTGACCTGCTTCACCCAGTTTGTCTCAACTGCTTTGGACGAGTCCTCTCAGGTCGATGTTATATATACTGACTTTTCCAAGGCGTTTGACAGGCTGGACCATGAAGTCATTTTAACAAAGTTGTTTTCTTTTGGCTTGACAACGAATTTCATCGTTTTTCTGGAATCATATCTTGCAGATAGAAAACTGTTTGTTCAATGTTTTGGAGTCAGGTCTTTTGAGTTTTCAGCATCTTCTGGTGTTCCGCAGGGGTCCATTTTGGGTCCTCTGTTATTTATGTTATTCATGAATGATCTGAATTCATTCTTAGCATGTTCGTCTCTTTTGTATGTAGATGACTGCAAATTGTTTAGCCGTATTGGAATCTTCAGGGTGACATTGATGAACTGATTGATTGGTGTAGGAGAAACCGGCTTTCATTGAATATAAAAAAGTGTACTGTGATGTCATTTGGCCGAGGAAAATCTAAAATTTGTTTTCAATACAACATTGAAGGCAGTGTTTTGGACAAGGTCACTGAATGTAGGGATTTGGGAGTTTTATTTGATGAGGGGTTAACTTTCGTGCCTCATGTGCGTGCAGTTGTCACTGAGGCACTCAGAACTCTAGGTTTCATACTTAGGAACTCCAGGTATCTTTTTGAGACTCGATCTCTTTTTCTTCTGTTTACGACGCTCGTGAGGTCAAAGCTAGAATATGGGTGTGTTGTGTGGAATCCTGGTTATAGGGTTCATATTGATAAATTAGAGAAAATACAAAGGCGATTCCTGAAATGCGTTAGTTTCAGAATTGATGGCATCTATCCGATTCGTGGCATATCACAAAAGTATCTATTGGATAGATTTCATGTGAACTCCTTAGAGGAACGCCGGATTTACTTAGGAATTCTCTTCCTTCGTAATATTCTTTGTTCACAAATTGATTGCCCTTACTTACTCGCGTCAGTGAATGTACACGTCCCGAGATTGCCGGTTCGAAATATAAATACGTTTTATCTACCATTTCCACGTACTAACGTGCTTCGGTTTTCGCCACTATTCAGAATGTGTCAGGATTTTTGCAATTTTAATCATGTTTTAGACATTTTTAGCTGCACTCCATCAGATGTAAGAGGAGCTGTGTTAGGCTCATAATATTAGTTATAAGCTGATTTCCATTTAGAATTATGTGTAATATTGGTTAATCTTTTCTTTTACTTTTTAACAGGTTGTTACTTGAAATTCTGTTTTTTCCCAATCTGTAATAGGCTAAGGCTGTAGATTTGTGTAGTAATTAATTAAATTATATTAATTAAATATAGGCAAGGCAGTGGACCGAAAGACCATCTGTCTTTCAGACGATCTGTCGCTCTATCCACATTAGAAACTTTTAAAAAAACTTCGAGACGAGGACCAAGTCGTCCATCTGCAAGCTTACATGAACATTCAAAATATGATAAGCTTGATCACTTATGCCGACTTGCACCGTTTTCTGGTTAAGGCACCCTTATCTAAGGCGCCCTTAAATTTTGAGTAATGCTTTTCCCCGCCTTAATGGATCAGATCTTGCACCGCATATTTAATAAAAACGACTTTGTTAAGCTCGCGCTAAGCAATGCCAAATCTGGCAACACCGTATAAATCAGTGAATTTGTTTGTTTTGACATAGAAATGCGACATGACCATATGGTTTTGTATCGGCACTGAGCACAGCAAAGTAAGAAGAACGCGCGAATTCATAGACGAACAAGATAATTATGCATTTTCTTTTTGAGTATTCTGATTCACAGAACGACATATTCTTTGGGCCGCTGACGAACTGGCATGGTACAACCAATTTTTTTCCATTTGAAGCAAATGATTTCATTCGATTTCAACAATTCTTTATTCGTTACTTGAATGACATAATTCTGCACCTGTGGAATATCATCGAAGTGATACTTTTCATATTCACAAGAGTGAATAGTACCTGCAGAATTAATAATAACATTGGTACAATCAATTGCTCCAATAACACGAGGAAATCCAGCAATTTGGTAATATTGGGTTAGGGAGGAACGTAATTCTGCTTCTCTCTGTGGCATTTTTATGAATACTGAAACTCGAACAACTATTCTTGATACTGTAGATTCGTGGATTTTTATCAAATAGTCTGCAGCCAATAAATGTCCTGCTGATGCGTAGAGTCGGAGGCACGCAAGGCGGTGATACACTCTGATTCCTACAATCATCAAGGCTTAAACTCCTTTCTTTGAGGTTTTAAATCATCATACATAGATATGATACATAGATATGTACTTACATATCACTTGGCAATTCTGAATCATCCTCAATTAATCTCAGCAGTTGCAGAGTAGTTTTTTTGTCAAATCAAATCGCCGAAAAAATGCGAATTCGTCCATATCATGGTAGTGATCGGCCCTATTAAATTCTAGGAAAGCCATAGTCAATGATATCTAATATGTCGAAATCATCCTCATAAAGATCATCAATTTAATTTAATAAAAATCTATCCATAATAATTATTAAATTCACGCAATCAAAAACAACACGTCAAAACTGAAGCTCGTTTTTGACGTTTGAATATTTGAGACGGGCTAAAGTCTTGTTTAAGCCATGAATATTCGCTGCTCAAAATAGTCATCACTTATGTGGCACTTAAACTGCGGTGCAAGAGAATCGGCGTCTCAAACCTAACTTAAAATTTAAGTTGGACGTAAGTCAGACATATATTTGACGGTGCAAGTGGGCATAAGTCTTTTATAAGGAAAAACAGACCAGATGCGGTGTTAAAAATTGAGCCCCTCAGACGTCATCCTCAACTACGCCTATGGTTCGAACGCACCGAAACGTCAATTTTTTCTTGGTAGTATGAAAATATATTCTCTATCAAATGCATCACTCAAAGTTCTTGGCCGGACATCCCAAACACGAAAAAAAAACCTTTGATACGAGGCAGAGTCGAGAAAGAAACGGAAGAACACTGCGTTTGATCCTTGGAGCTGGGGCTCAAGGGTTCACAGAACTGGATGAAATTTTTATTGGTAGTATGAAAAGATTTACTCTATCAAATGCATTTCTCAAAATTCTTGGCCGGACATCCCAACCAAGAAAAAAAACATTTTATACGGGATAGAGTCGAGAAAGAAACGGAAGAACACTGCGTTCGATCCTTGGAGCTGGGGGTCAAGGGTTCACAGAATTGGTTGAAATTTTTTTAAATAGTATGGAAAGATGTACTCTATCAAATGCGTTTCTCAAAATTCTTGGTCGGACATCCCAAACACGAAAAAAAAACATTTGATACGGGATAGAGTCGAAAAAAAAAAGGAAGAACACTGCGTTTGATCCTTGGAGATGGGGGTCAAGGGTTCACAGAGTTAGATGAAATTTTTCTTGGTAGTATGAAAAGATATACTTTATCAAATGCATTACTCAAAATTCTTGGCCGGACATCCCAAACACGAAAAAAAACATTTGATACCGGATAGAGTCGAAAAAGAAAAGGAAGAACACTGCGTTCGATCCTTGGAGCTGGGGGTGAAGGGTTCACAGAGTTAGATGAAATTTTTCTTGGTAGTATGAAAAGATATACTCTATCAAATGCGTTTCTCAAAATTCTTGGCCGGACATCCCAAACACGAAAAAAAACATTTGATACGGGATAGAGTCGAAAAAGAAAAGGAAGAACACTGCGTTCGATCCTTGGAGCTGGGGGTCAAGGGTTCACAGAGTTATATGAAATTTTTCTTGGTAGTATGAAAAGATATACTTTATCAAATGCATTACTCAAAATTATTGTCCGGACATCCCAAACACGAAAAAAGAACATTCGATACGGGATAGAGTCGAAAAAGAAACGGATGAACACTGCGTTTGATCCTTGGAGCTGGGGGTCAAGGGTTCACAGAGTTAGATAAAATTTTTCTTGGTAGTATGAAAAGATATACTCTATCAAATGCATTACTTAAAATTATTGGCGGGACATCCCAAACACGAAAAAAACATCTGATACGGGATAGAGTCGAGAAAGAAACGGAAGAACACTGTGTTCGATCCTTGGAGCTGGGGGTCAAGGGTTCACAGAATTGGTTGAAATTTTTTTAAATAGTATGAAAAGATATACTCTATCAAATACATTCATCAAAATTCTTGGCCGGACATCCAAAACGTAAGTGAATTCGGCCTAGCATGGTCCGAGTTTTATTCATGTTGAAATGACATGATAGAATATCTGATCATATTCGAATTAAATTATTCGTTTTTCCCTATAGAATTTATCACTTCCATGTGATCAAAACGAGTCATTCGAGGTTTTTTAATCGCACAATTGAAGTTTTGTGAAACCAACCCATAATCTGCTAGTTCACAAACCAAATAATTGAAGTTAACAGTTCAATATTTATATCATTCAAAATATTAAATCATTGTGTTTTCTTTATTTTTGAGTTTAATTAATCAAATGTTAATTTTCACTTATTCGGAGTTTATATGTCTTGTTTTGTTTTATGAAATACCTAGTTGATTTATATTTCATTTTCACTCTATGTTCATTTTTATAATTTAATGTGATAATTTTGTTAATGAATGTTATTGTACAAAATATGATTCTTAAAACTGTAATTATTTTTTTTAAACAATGTTGATGGTATTTTTCTTCTAATTTCACCTAGTAAAAATAATCAATGCATTATTATTTAGTACCGCTACAAAAATTCATATATATACAAAGATATTACTAGCATATGGCATGGACAAATCAGGAGATAAAAAGATATTGCCAGCATATATGTAAGGGAGATATTTTATAGATGAATATGTATGGCATATGCCATGGATAAATTTTGGAAGTTCATAAGATATTGCTGGCAGATCTTTCATGGTGACCTCGGATATGCCTGCAATCTGCCAAGGTTATGCCCTGGGAGATATGGAATATGTTTGGAATATTTCAGAATGCCAGCGGTATATGCACTGAATATGAATGGACTATTTCTTTGCCTTCTGGGTTTAGTTCTTCGTGACGTACTATCAGAATAGATCAACCACTGTGGAATAAGAGGTCTGACGTGCAGCTTGTTCGAATCATACCTACACGATAGGTATCAAATAACATTCTGTAATGATGTGATATCAACCAGAAGACAAACATCACGAGGCATACCCCATGGCTCGATACTTTCGCTACTGTTGTTTATAATACATATAAACCATCTCCCATACAATGTGCAATCCAGGACATCTGTGTTCTATGCAGATGACACTAACTACCTTACCAATAGGAAGGAACTCGAAGATGTCGATCGACTCACGCTCAGAACAGGTGGACAGTCCTTTCAATGGTTTGAAGCAAATGGACTTAAAGTAAACACGGACAAAACTCAGCAGATAATGTTCACCACTCGACATAGTGAAGAAAATCAAAATTTGAGGATGCGTGGAATTATCTTAGATACCACCTTATCATGGTCACCTCATATACAATTGCTAGCGAGTAGACTAAACATTTCAATATATTCGATCAGAAGAATCAGATAAATTATTGATGAATCAGCAGCAATACTAACCTACTATGCTCACTTCCACAGCTTGGCATCATATGGCATACTTCTTTGTTGTGCGGTAAGTGAAGCAGCAAGAATATTCCTAAAACAAAAGGAGGTGATCAGAGCAATAGCGTGTATATCGAGAAGGGAAAGCTGCGGAGAACATTTGAAAAAATATAAAATACTAACCATTCCATCACAGAATCTGAGGGCACGGTAGTGCCCCCGCCAAGACGAGCCAAGCGGAGCGCTGCGCCGGGGCACTAACTATATTTTCTCGAAGTGTTTCGTCGTATTTTTCAACCCTCATAACTTGAGTTTGGAACATAGTAGATGAACAAAATTCTCAGGATATAATGCCAGTAGCGAACCTATCAAACATGCAGAGTTTCAAGGGCATAGCTTGTACACTCCAGATTTTATAGATATCTAAAAATCCCCGATTTCCTCACTCACTCTCTGATGATCATTAAAACTGTTAGGGTAGTTCCCGATGTCCTATCAAGTTGAAATTTGGTATGTGAGCTAGTGTCAGACCACAGACGAAGGAAAAGTTCTTAAACTTGAATTTTTTACCCCTTAACCCTTAGAACCACGGGATGTAAAAGTTTGTATGAGACTTCCGCCAATTTTGATGCTAGTGGTCTGAAAATTGATATATACGGAGGACTGCTTGTTATAAATGTTAAAAAAAATTTCAAGAATTCTCAGGGTAAATTGACCCCATACTTTGAATGATGGGATGAAATGAAGCCCTCGTGAAACGCTTCATGCGTATTTACACCAAATATAATTTCCCTGTAATAACCTGAACAACAGTTTCCATTGTACAATTTCCCGTTGTGATCATTAAATCATGATAGGATTCTTTATATAATTGTTGTGATGGCAGCTCTCAATTACATAGCAATCGCAGCTTGAATCTAGGAAGGTGAATATATTTCTATACTTCGTGCATTGTTTATTTCGAACATGAATTGTGAATAAGTTTGACTTGAAATAGATCTCGTACTAATTATATTTTATTTAATTTTTATTGGGGAAAAAATGAATAAAATTAAAGGATTTTGTCATAAGCAACGTACAAAAAGAATTGAAATACAATCAAAAACATTTTCATGTAGAATATTGCCAACACGAGACCGTATTTCTAACACTGTCAAAAAAATATCAGATTCCATGTAGAGCCAAGCTGCTAACACTCTACACTATCTAACTCTACACTCTTCATCTTCACAAGTCCTTATTTCACAAACTCTATGCCTTGGTAAAAGTGAGTGACTTGGCCGTTTCGTAACTATAAGAACTATTGTATAGCAGAAAAGTTATGACCAGCGAATAAATTTTTCACCTTACGCTCACGTAGCCAAAGAGAAACAGCCAAGTCACTTATTTCGACCAAGGCATAGAGTTGGTGAAATAAGGACTTTTGAAGATATGTCAAAAAGTAGTAAATACATCGTAGTAACACCATTATTTTGTTATATCTTCGCTTACTCATCTTCAGCGGTTTCTGAGTAATTAAAAGATTTTTTGTGTGCGCAAAACATAACTTTGGTTAAAAATCTATAACTTCCATACTTCAAATCTTAGGAAGCTGAAATTTTTGTATACAGAATGCTAAGATTCTATGCATCATGAAGGTGTTACGAAATGAGCTTCTTTCCATACGTGGTCATTTAAAACTCATTGTTTTAGCGCGGAATACAAAAACGGTTAAAAGTGCATTTTTTCTAATGGAATGCAGTGTATATTTTAAAAATTACTGCCAAAAAATTTAATTTCCTTTCATATGATATATGACATTTCATTGAACCTTCTGCATGTTCTTGTTGTCATTTGGTCACATTGCACATGCTGAATGAACAAATTCATCAAAATTTCATTTGAATAGGTATTTCTTTTTATACTATGACGAATCAGCGAATGTATTATTATTAATAAACTAATTGTCAAATTGTCAATTTCCAAGGACGGACCGATGCCAAATTCTTGGGGGGGTATACATCGAAAATTTTCCAATTGTACATTGAATTAACAGAATCTGTTATAATAATATGGTATAATATTTGGTTTGGTAAAAAAATTCTAAATGATGAATTTCAACAGAGTGGGGAGTAATTAACCATTTTTCCATCTACCGAACATTCAATTTAGCAGATTTTATGGAGTCTGTTTTTTCGGTGAAGAGTATCTTCATGTTGCTTGAAACATTGAGAAACACTACTAGATTGTTTCTTCAGTTTTGAAGCTTTTCTTTATTTCATGGAATCTGGGGGCGAAGGCGAGGCTTATTTTCATCAAAAGAAATATTTTTTCTGAAAAATCTATTTTTTTTATTCTGTAAAAAGAGTTAATATTGGAAATGAGCAGTTTCAATACGATGTATCCCATCAAAGAGGTGAGAAATTAACATTGATTTTCCAATTACCCAATATCGAATTATGTGAGTTTCTTCATTTTATTATTTTTTTTTTGTGAGGAATACCTTGAAGAGTATGCTAGAAACATTGAAATATGTTTGAAACTTTGAGACACACTTTTTGTTTAATTCTTTAATTTAGTTGAGTTTGAGTATTTCAAAATTTCAAGCATCATAAAAAAAGACATTTCTCATAAAAAAACAGATTCCATAAAATAAAGAGATATTTACATGATTGAATGTTAGGTAGATGTCAAATCGAAATTAATTTCACCACTTGGATGAGATTCATAATAATGAAACTGCCCATCCCTAACATGTAACATGTGCCCATTTCACAGAATAATAGGAACAAAATTTTCAGAACATTTATCATTCAACATTCATTCCGTTTGATGAAAAATGAGCCCTATTATTGCTTACAGATTCCATGAAATGAAGAAAAGCAACATAAATAAGGAATAAAACATATTAATATGTGTGTCAAAGTTGTAAGCATCATGAATCAAGATACTTCCTAAAGAAGAAAACATATTCCCAATCTACTACAGAAACGGTCAGTCATATTGAGGAAAAAATTTTGAACATAATTTTCAAATTTTACTTGGCGATTTAGAACTTGCAGTGTTTGGAATTGAGGATACATATTTAGTGTTTCGTTGTGTTGGATTTGTGTTTCGTATCAGTTATTATAGTTTTCAACTGCTATGAAATTTTTCCAATTGCATTGAAATTATTCCAACTTCTTTGGAAATATTCCGACTGCTTTGAAAATTTGCCAACTTTTATTTCATTGCTATCTACGATGAATTTTTTTTGCTGGAACCACCGAATCGTTCGAAGAATGAACATTATTATAACTCATTTATTATTTGGTAGTTTTTAGCTCATAATCATCATCAGTAAATCATAGCAATCCACTGAAGTTAGTATGTATGAACCGCTCATTTTGAGCTTGTTTTGGTTAGCAGTTTCAGGAGGTTCGCAACTATAAAAATGTGCGCAACTATAAAATTTCAGTTCAACGGAGAATCTTACAATCTAAGAATAGGAATTTTTACAATTAATAACTTTCATAGATGGGATTTCACTTCCAGAAAATCGAACAATCTGATGAAATTCAGATACCATCATAAGTTTGATGTTGAGAAAATGAATGTTTTAGGCATATCAGATATATCTCAAGTGAATAATTACTTTTTTTCGTTTCTACCTAAACTCATTAGTGTACCTAATTGGGCAGATTTTGAGGAAACCTTTCATCGTATGCTGATGATCTATTCAAAGAATCCCCAAAAAATCTTTTTCATCTGAACGGTTTGTGATGAAAGGTGCCAATATTGGGAGAAGGCGTTGAAGGAGAACAAATAATGGACCTGCCAGATCCCATTTCAGGCTTCATAATTTATCAACAGTCAATTTACGATCATAGAGCGCGAAGCAAGAGATGAATAGAGAATACGTGGGTGAAGCGAGACAAACAAATGAAGCAGGTGCTGGCTGATGAACGTGGGAAATACCATTCATGCCATCCAGTAATACGGAGAAGAATTTGCAGATTATCCAAAGTGACCAAATGGATTACCTATGGCTGAGATTTTTCTGAACCTTCTGAAAATGTTGAGTAAATGGCTAGAAAAAGTTACACATCGACATGCTTCATTATTTACTCCAACCAAAATTACCCCCAGATAACCATTATATTGTCTCGCAATTAATTTTCGATGTGTAATCCGTGCCGAAGGAAAAATCTTGAATTTTATTATTAATTTCTCCAAGAATTCAACGGAAGTATTAGTCCATTTCGGAGTCTCAAATGATTTGCTGTACAGTCACAGTCTGGAATTCAATTATATTATTCGTGAATAATTCTCACTGGCATGAGAGGTCAACGATTACAGTCAACAGATACATCTTACTGTTCTGACGTGAGTCAATGAAGTATCATTTGTGCTGTATTCCATTTATTGAATTTTTCCCCTGATTCTTTTCCTTAAGGATTAGCTTGTTGAACTTGTAAATCTGCGATCCCGTCGTCATCACGAAATCGTTTCTGAACGTATGTTTCCCTCATTAGATTGAAAATCTACTGATAATTTGATTCACATAATTACATTCGTTATGTGAGATCTCAAAAAATGGAGAATTGCAAGATTCTTATTTATAGACGAACATTTTTTCAAATTCAAATTGAAGAATGCTTTCATGACAAATCGAGAAAACTACATATTGGGGTCACATTTTGTATGTATCCACCTGCATAATTTTATATGAATTTACACTTAAACGAAAAACAGACATATAATTTCTATATAAAAAAAAAATGAAAAAACAAAAAATTCTTCGCCTTTACGGATGCAATACCGAGAGTATTCCTGAAACAGATAAATTCAAAACAGTAATAATCGGTATGAATACCATCTTCAATTTGAAGGCTCACAGATCTTTTTTCATCATATAATTGGAAAAAAAGAATCCTACATCCTATCTTGTCACTGAGAGAAGAGATAAATCAGTTCCGGTTCCAAATCTCAAAGACAAATGGTCTGCTTCCATCTGTAAGCAAATCAATAGCTTTTCATAAGCTTACAGAGATGCATTCACAAACTCAGAGAGTAGAGAGTAGAGTAAGAGCATGGCCATATGATCAGATTATACTTCGATCTCTTACTCCTCACTCGTCGTCGACCTTAGATTGATAGTTCACAATCTTAAGGTGGACTTTAAAGCCGGGCGTCTATAGCGACAGTGACGAGGCGACAGTAGAAGGACAATGAATTTGCATAGAGTAGCATTCGAGCAAAGCGTTACTGACGCCGCAACAGTGACAAACGTCGAACGGCATCGATACAGTCGAGCTTGTTTTCGTAGTTGATAGACGCCGACGTCACTGTCACTCGCTCGGCTCGAAAGTCCACCTTTACTCTGACAAATGTCATTCAAAGATGTGAACTAAGGTGAAGGTTATAAATAATACTTGTGTACATTTATATATCAATTTGATATCGAATTGTTACTAATGCATATCAAAATCGGGGGTTGCAATTATGATATCGTCAAGGTGATAGAAAACATGAGGACCAATGACCATATCCATTAATTTACACATTGCCTGTGCCGCATTATTGAGCACAAAAGGTAGCATTAAAGTAAAACAGGCCTCTATCATGTAATGAAAAAGTTGTTTTAATTTTTGTCTCTTCAAATAAAGGAATCTGAAAGAAAGCAGACTTCAAATCGATAGAACTCAAAAAGCCAATAAACACACACACGTAGACTGAACGTTTATTTGTGGTATCTGAAGTTGATTCAACGTTACACGTTGAATTTCTCAACGTTATCTTAGAAACCTGAATTCAACCAAACGTCGACTCTACATATAACTTACGTTCCCGGTTTAACCGGTTGTTACAGCAACCATTATGAAACGTATCCTTATTGTATTTTCGAAACGTGTGTTCAAAGAGAGCTGAGCAACATTAAATAAACGTTCAATGGGTCACTATTAATCAACCTTGAATTCAAGCAGCCTTTATTCTACTTGAGTGTCGCAGTTTTTCTTGGAATTTCATATTAGTTCACCATGATAAATCCACTTATTTTACATATTTACAAGTTTTCTTTCCTAATAAGGCATTCTTCTCGTTCTTTTCGGAAAAGTTCATCAATATTAACAGTTCATGTTTCATAATTCCGACGTTTACATTATCCGATGAAGAACTTTCAATATCAATATGAAGTTGATAAGTTTATTGGAACTTTGCAGAGTTTCAATGAGACAACTGTATTATGCTTCGGAAGGAATACGTTAGCAAGTGAGAATTCCTTATTAGGTATTTTCGTTCATGGAAGGCCCACTTTATTTTAACGTATATTTGCAGTAGATTTTCAACGTATTTTCGCAGTAGACATTCAACGTATTTCTGCAGTAGATATTCAACGTATTTTCGCAGTACATATTGAACGTTGAATCACTTGTAGTGATAGTGCGTTTATGAAACCTGATTGCCAAATTGTGTTTCGTTTCCCCAATTCTGATCATAATATCATATCTACGGAATTCGTTTTCTACATCCCTTATTTCGAATTTCTGATTAGTTTATAACATGAACTTCATGATTATTAGTAAAAGTATAATTTTGTACCATACTTCGTCTCTGCTAAAATCCTTTTTATATAGAATCCTATGTTATCTGAAACGATATTAATAAATTTCGCTTAACAACGGTGCACTGTACGTAATAAGCAAGGTTGGGTTGGAATAGTGTTGGAGATCTTTTAATCGTGTCGAATCCGGCATTTTGCAAGTGGAGTACTCAGTGTGAGCCACCAGTTGTTTTGTTTCGTGTTATGCTTCATTCACAGAGGACGTAACTCACGATAGAAAACATACTCAATGAGAATAGAAGTGTTAACAATATGTTGCATAATTTCGACCTTAACATTCAACTTATGTCATTCAACATTCAAACGCAAAAATGGACCTATTGTGAATATTTTCGTATTAATTTTGGTAGTTTCAACTTTGATTTTTATCTGTTTAGTTACGTCGATTGTGAATCCAGCATTAATTTATGACTGACTATAAGTGAATCTTTGAGAGAAGGATAATAGGGTTAGTAGGTACATATCACTCTACCAACTTTCTTTCATATTGATTATTAAACTTTCATGATACAGGTATGTGATATTTATAAGTAGTGCCAGTATCTTTTTCAAAAAGTTATTGACTATACATATATGATTATGTTAGCTGGAGTTCCAATCCACTCATATTCCTGTTCTTTGTTGTTTAAAAGTCCCGTTTCCAATGAACATATAATTTTGCAATTTCTTATGGGACATATTATATTGAGTTCAGCATACTGAGTGATTTTATTGATGACAGCTAATAGAACAAGAAATGTCATGGCAAACTTATATACATTTTTTCGAGCCGAAAGCATTTAGAAGAATTACAATCTATATTATTAACCTTTATTTCAAGGTTGCCCGATCGAAGTCTATCGGAGAAACCTACTTGTCTAGAAGACCACACGAGAAGAATACTGAGATTTCTTTCGCAAATGATTCAGCTTGGCTATATACCCAATTGGAAAAGCAGGAAGAAGAAGAATTACAAGAAACAAAGACAATGCAACCTATTCATGGTAAGATTCCATCTTCTACTATACTTATATTTTCAAATTTTTTGATGTAGTTCATGTGTTTTCAGTGGCGGCTGTTGAGAAAGAGTATGGGGCAGTAATTGATCTGCAGATAACAGATCTAGACGCAACCTAAGAAGAAAGACGGATACATATTATATTCTGACTGTTGGAAAATCTTCAATTTTTTATATGTATATTGTTTTGTCTATATTGATATTAATTTTTCATAGATGGTACTTGTAAGTTTATAAAAAATATGAAGGAGTCTGTGTTTGATTGCCAGCATTATTATTTTCCAATTCAGGATTCAATTGAAATATAAATAATATAAACCAACATTCGCGTTCAGATCGTGAGACGTGCATGTGACGACGTCCCAGCGGAGATAAGAATGTTTACAAAGCGCATCAATACAATATACCTTGATTTCAAATGTGTCCGGAAAAAACCAATCCCCCTTGTAATTCATCGGTGGATTAGGGAAAAATTCAAATTCAAAAACGAAGATGTATGTGGGATACAATACGATAATATAAGGGCGAAAATTTACATCAAACTGGCGAATATAGACGTGGTTAAGAATGCACTACAGAAATAATATGAGAAGGAAGAATTGAAGTATAAAGATGAAGAAGATAATATGGAATATGTTGGTCCAATATCTGAAGAAATAGCGGAGATGATAGTGAGAATGTTATAAAAAGAGAAAAATGGAGTGGGCATGAAGATTTATTTCCCGTGGAAAATGGTGTAAGATCCGCAAAAATGATTATTAATAGAAATATTCCTTCGTATATAGCTATAAATGGCTGGAAAACACTGGTAACCTATAAAAATCAAATCAGAACCTGCATGATTCGTGATGGAACTGACCATGAAAGGAAAGTTTGTCCAAACAAACCTGCGAATAGATTGAAAATCCTGAGGGGTGGTGAAACAAATGAAAGGAGTAAATCTTAATCTGAAATAACTGCAGCAAACAAAAGTGCAAATACTGATGGCAACAACCAAATATACGAGTATCAGCAAAAGTTCACGGAACAAAACATGAAAGGCTCAGATGACGTAACTGAAACGGGTGAGAAAAACAACGAAAATGAAATTGTGAAAGAAATCGAAACTGATGGAGAGAATTCGAGTAATTTGGAGGAAGATATTGAAGGAGATATTTCTGGTATTGAGAATTCGCCCGAGATTATAGAAGCAACACAAAATCAAAAAGAACCCATAAATTACGCATACCGAAGTGAACAGAACAAACCGAGAGAAAGGAAACGGAATAGGAAAATAAAAAAAAATAGCTCAAGCGAGGAAGAAAGAAAAGTTCCGAAAGTGAGAATAAAGCTGAAAGGACCGGACGGAAAGATCATTAATGAAAGCATAGGGGAGGTTATGATTGAACGGTAAACAGTGAGTAAAATATCTAACTAAAGAAATAAAAAATTGGAAAATTTGAGAAATAAAGGTGTTTATAATTTGTTTTCTCTCCTTAACTATAATGTAAATAGTTCACAAGATTGCAACATTGAATTGCAACGGTATTAGGGCAAAGTTTAAACTAGAGTGTTTATCGGATTTCATTTGTAGCAATGATTTGGATATTCTCTGTCTACAGGATGTAATAGTCATTTTTTTATATGTCCGTTAGGATATACTTTGTTCACTGATATTGGGGAAGATGAACGGGGTACTGCAGTAATCTATAGATTACTATAGAACAGGCTTTCAATTAGAAAATATTTTGTGCTCACCAGATGGTAGAATTATTTCATTTGATTTCGAGAATACAAGATATGTTAATTTATATGCACCATCCGGTACAAACAAGACTAAGGAAAGAGAGAATTTCTTTCTTTCTGAACTAATGATTCATATGGAAAATAACCGAAGTAATATAGTCTTGGGTGACTTTAATTGCATAATCAGGGCCAAAGACACGCGGAATATGATCAAAAATATCAGCAAAAATCTGTGTAGTTTTGTAGATAGTTTCAAATTGAGGGATGTATGGGAACACACACACCGGAATATTGTTGAGTTCACATTTTACCGGGGAAACTCGGCAGCTCGGCTTGACCGAGCGTATATTAGTTTTGAAAATATTGAAGCGGTGCACCGATGCGAACATAGGCCGGTCCCATTCTCGGACCATAATGCACTCATTGTTAGCCTCAGAAGAAAAGAGAAAGCGGAAATCATGAACCACGGCTGGTCATATTGGAAATATAAACAATCATTCATGTCGGAAGAAGTTTGCGATGAATTTAAAATGGAAATTGAAAGAATGAAGAAACATAAAATGTACAAAGAAAATATTGGAAAATGGTGGGTTGATATATTCAAAAAACGGGCAAAATCATTTTTCAAAAGGGTGGAATATGAAATCAACTCGCAGGAAAGAGAAACCGTAAGATTTCACAATAATGTACTTTTTGACCTGAAAGACAAACTCAATCAAGAGTCTGATTGTCTTCATGAATTTCAAGAAGTAAAAAGAATTTTGCTCAAATTGAAATATAAAAGAGTTGAACGGAATTTTCGCGACAAAAACAAGGATAATTTTAATGGAAAACCTTCTCTGTATGATTTCATGAAACAAAGAAATAATAAAGTATTTATGATAACGAAACTCATTAGTGAAAATGATAACGAAGTAATGAAGAGAACAGGGGAAATTTCGAACTATATATACACAAAATTCAAAGAGAAGTATTCAGATAACAACCTTTACCGGAAAACAAACGCAATGAAGTTTACCAACATGCTAAATGAACGGGTTAGTGAAGATAACTTAAATAATATCAATGCGGAAATTACATTAGAAGAAGTTCTCGAAACATTGAAGAAAGCGCAGAAGAAAAAGACACCTGGATTAGACGGACTTCCATACGAATTTTACTTGGGGTTTTTTGACAGTATAGGTAAAGAGTTTACCCAAGTTTTGAATCAGTATTTTACTAATGCATCTAAAATCCCCGAAGAATTTGCACACGGAGTTATTGTATTAATCCCCTTAACAAAAACAACCAGCGAAATTAGAACACTTTAGACCAATCACCCTACTGAATAGCGATTATAAAATTCTTATGAAAATTTTAGCAGAGCGCCTAGAAGAAGAAATATCCAAAACAGAAAAATATAATGAACAATCTAGTTAAGCTACGAGATTTAATTATATTTTCAGAGATAGAAAAATTGGATAGTATAGCACTACTTGCCAGACCTTCTACAAGCATTAGACATAGTGAAACATAAATTTTTATGGGATGTACTGGAGAAAATCGGTTTGAAAGGGAAAATTCTAGAACTACTCACTACACTCTACAATCAGAGCAAATCAAAATTGATTATAAATGGGTTCCTGACTGATTTTTTTGAGGTGAACAAATCAATAAGACAAGGCTGTCCTCTTTCAATGCTCTTATTCAGGGCCGCCGCCAGGGCCGGCAAACCGGGCAGTCTGCTGGGGCGGCAAAATCAGTTTCGTCATACTAGATTTTTTTTCCTTCGAAATCGAAAACCCGCCTCTTGTTGAACGTGAAAGCGAAAACACGACCAAACTCAGGGGCGGCTTTTTGAGCCTGGTCCACCAAATATATCACACGTGTACACAAATAACAAGATAAAAATGCAATTAAACCAATAAAAGAGTAATACTGGAAGAACGAAATCAATCGAAGATGCAGCATTCTACTCATAAATAAAAATCCCTGTCAGGTTGTAAATTTCGCCAACGCCTCAGCAGCCTCTCATTCTAGTTACACTCGCTTGTTTACGAGTTTATTTTCAAGACGGTCGGTGCCTTTGATGAACATCTGGGACTGTAAAGTTTTCGGGACGTCTCTAGGATAATTCAGTAATGATTCTTATTTTCAGTTTGCCAATTGGAAATCTAAATTTTGATATTCGGGAGGGGTTTATAATACTCGAGAAATAAGGATATGAACTCGTTAGTCCTCAGTGTCATGTGTCGTCACAATATTAAATATTTTTCCAAAACTATATAGTGCTACATAATAGAAATCTTTTATCTATCTTCGGAGATGTGATTTTCGAACTGAATTACCTTACAAAATTGAAGGTGAGTTCTAATATTCGGTATTTTTTCACCGTCGGATTTCACATTTAAACGATAATAAGTATAAAGCGCTCTCTGCTTATCAACAGTGATGTAGGTGATGTAGGTCTTTCATCGATCGCCTCAGATACGCATATTATTCATAAAGCTATACGGCGTCGTTTCAATAATTCGAAAAGGCTCCTTTAAATGAGTTGGAAATATGCCTCGCTGAAATTTGAATCAGATTAGTATTCTTAATTTATTGAATAATGGTCATAGTAAAAGAATATATCAACATTATTATAATAATCATTAATAGATACAGGTGAATACTTAAGATTTATATTGACCTCTTTTCATTTACTTAATCAGATGTTAGAGTTTAAGAACATGGCAACAGGTAATAAATGTCAAATCGCAGAACGAAAACACTAACAGTAACCTTAGTCTGATCCGGATATCATCGTCTAGAATTTTCCCTACACACCAGATCTGTGTTGCCTTTTGATAAAGAATTAGTAATAATCAAAATCCAATGCTCTCAAATTTTTTCCTTCAACATGAGTTCATTTAGTTTCGTACACTAAAAGCAGAAAGTGTTTTCATTGTATCTCGATATTTTGTATGTGAATGCATTTAAGAATTCAGCTTTTTTATTCAACATATTTTATACAAATGCATTTGCACGTGAATCGATGAATTTATTTCATTATTATTATGATACGTTACCGCCTGATTTAAAATTTTTACATACGCATATATATTTATCGGTATCTTGAATAGTAGAAACTGTCGTATAATGATTTTATTAAATATGGAAAATACTCGGGAAAATACTTTTGGGATACTTTCGGCGAAAGAAGCTTTTCAAAGTTGAAAATGAAAAATTTTCTACGATCAACAATGGCCCAAGATAGATTATCTGATCTAGCCATTATATTCATTGAACAATAATCTCGATATATCTCAAACAACTCATGAATTTTGCGAGATGAAGGAGAACAGGAAGAAATTTGTTTGAGTTCAAACATTCTAGTCTGCTGGTTCTAGTTCACTTTTATACATGCGATGGCCGGTATATATGTTTCTTTTTGTTATCTTTTATTTAATATATTTTTTGCATAATACATATTTATAGTTATATTTTCTTCGTTTCTGAATTTTTTTGCCCCTTGATCAAATTGTGAATGAGTTTGTTATGAGTCCCAAACTCAATACATCACAGCAAGTTGGCAAAATATAATTTTCCCGGGGCGGCAAAATGTCTGGCGGCGGCCCTGCTCTTATTTTGTCTAATAATAGAACCACTGATCAAAATGATAGAAAAAAATATCAAAGGAGTGAAGATGAAGATAGAAAAACTGAAAGTTTTAGCTTATGCTGACGACTTAACCGTAATTTTACGAGAGGAGGAAGAAATCGTGAACATCGAAAAAATTATGCAAATGTTTAAAGAAGTGTCGAACCTAAAAGTGAGCAAAGAAAAAACCAAAATCCTTGTAATTGGAAAAACTGAAAAGGAAAAATGGGATCGGATATTTCAAACAGCAGATGAAGTCAAAATTTTGGGCATATGGTTTGGGAAAGAATTCGATAAAATGATCAACACGAACTGGCAGAAAATATCAAAACGACACTCATGCTAAACTATGTGCAGAACCTGGACTTGATTAGAAGAATCTGGTTTGTTAACCTGTATGTTATGTCTAAAACCTGGTACGCAGCGCAAGTACTACTGTTGCCCCATAAATACGGACAAAAAGTAGTTAAAATAACATGTCATTATATTTGGCAAGGCAATTTCTATAGAGTGAGTAGAGCTCAGTTGGAATTGACCGAAGAAAAAGGAGGTTTCAAACTTTATAATATAGAAATGAAAGCTCTAGCCCTATTTATTAAAACGATGAGATCGAACAAAATCAACTATGACATCATATTAAACGAAATTACAGAAGCTGGAATAAGGAAATATACTGGTGGAAGGTTTTTTGGGAATTTAAGAAAGATCTATGAGAGGCACAAGGATTATTTCAGAACTAATAATCAACTGAAGTGCAAAGAAATATACACGAGTTTAATGAGTTTGCAAGAGGAAAAGAACACAATCGAACAAAAATACCCGAATATAAATTGGAGAAACATTTGGAAAGCACTAAACGAGACAGAAATAAATACTGAATGGAAAGCGGACCTATACAGATGTATCAATGAAATTTGGCCAGTAAACAGCAAGATGTACAACCATAGAATTTCAGCAGAACCCAACTGCCTTATATGTGAAGATCCAGAAGATTCAATAATACCTCGTTTGAAGACTTGTGAAACCGGAAAAGAGGCATGGAGTTGGATCAGAAGAAAACTTATGAACAAATTCTCAATCGACATAAACGAACGAAATCACTTGGAACTAATAGCCGACGCACCGAAAGAGAAAAAAGAAAGGAAAACATGGGTATGGTTCATATCAGCCCTCGTCCACTATAATATGAATCGATTGAAAACCTTATCAACAGACTTAGAGGAAATCCTTAGAATGGAAAGAGATCACCTTATTGAAAGAAGGAGAATTGAGTATTTCTCAATTTCTCTGTTTCTGATTGGCGTGCATGTGTGCTTACTGTAATATTATATTTTATTTATCTTAGAAATGTATATATTTTCTGAATGAAGGTTTAAAAAAAAAAAAAAAACAACTCGATAACTTCATTGAGTTCTTCTTGTTGAAACGCAGGCAGATCATTTGCGAATTGAATAGTATGGACAGTAGAGACTTTATTCTAGTTTTTTGACAACTCTTATCATATGAATATCATACAATATCTACATAAATTTTGAGTGGCTAAACGAAAGACAAGAATACAATATCAATTCAGAACATCTTTACAATTATGAAAAACACCTGATCTCTGGTTTTTTTGTGAACTTATCTTTCTGAATTCAGTCGAAAATTCACTCAAGGATACGATCCGTCAGCTTTCCTGATGTTCGGTCTGCGTTCCGCTGAAGAAGTCGATGTCGATCTGCTCCAAATCCGTCAAGATGCATCTTAGCTCTCGTGAAATCTCGTCGATTCTGACTCTCTCAGAAATGTTTGAAATCGCTCCAAAATTGTAACTCTTTCCAAAATGGCTGTTGAAAACAGTGTCAAAAGAATCTGAATGGATAATATCTCACATTTCCCAGCGATCTCTGACAATCTTTCACATAATGAATAGTGAAGAGAAGGAAAACAATGTCCACGTGCTCGGAAGAAACGCACTGGCACAAATAATTCGAGAAAGGACATATCAGAGACGTTCAGAAAATGTGACCTTCAAGGTCAATTAGCAAATCTTAATTTTGAAAATAATAGCGCAGGAACACTGATTCAGCTGATATATGAATCCTACATTAACTAAGATAATCAAGAGAGCATTTCGATTCACTAGGTATTTCTTGAAGCATAAAAAGAAACTACGTGACAACTAAGAAAGGCGATTAAAAAAACTTACGGCATTTTATCATTCTACTGAGAACAAACGAATAAAAAATCAAATTGAAAATGAATCTTGTCTGATCAACCTAATAGGTACCGATTATATTAATCGTCATATACCTTAAATTTTATTCGAGAATGAGGGAATGGTATAAGGACTTCTTAGATGTAGGAAGTGCAAAAACGAAAAGATGTCAATTGAATACTGCGTATAAGGAAGTAACCTAGAATTAGGTACGAGAGAAAAATGGAATCCTCCAACGAAAAGATTGCAGGACTAGTTTTTTGTAGATGCCGATTTTTTCAATTGATCCTTGATACAGGACGTTCCGAAAATCTTTGAAATTGACATCGGCAAATTATATCGTTATGCCTTGACATAAATACTATTTTTTACAATAAAGTTACGTTTTTGTATGATGATTTTACCTATTTCTGAATTCGGGTAATGTTTCTCTATATAGAGGGTAAAGTCTCTCACCCAGGCGGGAGAAGTTAGCCAAAATTTTATTTGTGAGAATTCGTATATAACTCACAAACTATTCGATGTTCACGAGTCGTTCCAGAGACAAAATGTAGCTTAATAGTGCAGTTCAAAATTAAATCAACAAAAAATAGCTATATGTGACCATAAAAAAAATATAGGCATTTTAGTGGAAAGCGGGTAAACTCTCCCGGACTCCCCCTGAGCATATTTCTTGGTTTGTGTGTTTCTTAAAGAGGCGTTGTAGTTTATCGAACATTTCTTGCGAAGTTTCACAAGTCATCAGGTGTAGTTTTATATTTTTATCAACTGTTCTCAATATCACATGTTGAGCTGCTGTGTTTTGCTTTCCATTTAGTTTTTTTATCTTCATTCTGCTTGCTTGAAGAAAGTTGTGATGAACCATCTACAATAATCATTACTTGTTTTGCTCGGAACATGATTTTAATTTCGGAATGCCACATTGGGAATGTGCTATTGGGTTTTGAAATTTGCACACTGTCGATATCATCTCCATCCATTTTGTTGGACGCCATGTCGTTTTTTTCTTTTTATTTTTTTTGTGACAGCACTTCTCTTAGTGTTCTTAGTTTTAATAAATTTTTTTCTCGTGGATTTCTTGTTCCAGTGGTTATTGGGTTTCGGTGGTAATGAAACCTTGGATCGAGTGAGAAAGTAACTTTTATTCTCGATACATACTTTCAATTTTCTACCGCAGCAACCGTTTCATTTCTAGAATGTTCTTCCACCGCCAAAAATTAGTGACACTGTCATTATGTCGAATATGAAAAATGAACTACCGACCATAGAATATAAAACAACATTTGTAACCTAAAATCTCCATAAAAAACTTTTACTTTTGAACTTACTAGTATGTACCTACTGAGTAACTGAATACAAATGACGACATCTAATAGCGTCGTAAGAGATGTTCCACATTTCCAGTCACAAACTAAAAAGAACTGCTCACATCCTCTTTAACTTTTTGAGATAGCAGCTTTGTGATTCTGAGTGGGGGAAACGCTCAATTATTTTCGCGACCAAGAAGCCAAGACAAAAAAATTAATTAACAATGCTTTGCCTTCACGGAGTTATAGAACATATCATCAATCCAAAATATTTTTTGATACATTTCTTTCAATATGCCAAAACATAAGTCATATTAAATACTGAAGCACCTTTCTTTTAAAAGAGTGATTTCACTCTTGAAGAGCAATTGCAATCACCACAGTTAGTACCTAGTTTATTTTTCTCCTAAGTAGGCATAATTTCCCTAATAATGATCAGATAAATTCATGCATTTCATTGAGATAGATATTCAGAAATAAAAAGGTAGATTTAAACCTTGAATGTAATGTATTCGCTGAAAGTAATTTATCTGAAAAATGTTATATCGATGCATCACCAATGTCGATCAACCCCAATTCTGCTACCTATTCAGAAAACCAAAACACTCATAAATAAACGAGGTGTTTTACGAATGATTTTACCAGTTTTCAGAGCAGCAGCAGGACATTCAGGGGAGTCTACATCAGTGTTAGAAATATGTTTTTACTTTTTCCGGATGTACAGGATGTTTTATGTATGTTATCAAAATCTTTTACTCTGTATAACTCTGGAACGCCTTGATGGATTTCCATGAAATTTTCAAGAAATAACAATGCACATATCATGGAAACTAGTCAGCGTAGCGTGTTTTGCACTATATGTTTATTGAAAATAGAGAACATGACATGTTTATTACTTTTTTTTGTTTCTTTCTTAATTCAGGAGATGTAGTACTAAATCAGCGCAATCTAACCATCCTGTGCAAACTTCGGCTTTTTGAAATTTTTCCTATTTTATAGAAATTCATACAGAACACATCAATTTCCATCATAGTGGAGAAAAAAAACTTAATTACGAGCAACAGGAAGTTGATCCTGGACTGATTTATGTGATTAGTCTATCTGAGCGAATATCGCAGAAAATTTGGGTCATCCAAATGAACGATTATAATACGGTAGAGGGGAAACAACAAGCCGACTAGTGAAGAACTGCCTGGAAATCTATTTGATAAGTCCTCACGATATGAAACCCATTTTGAAGTCGGAAAATGTTGCAGCTATAAGAATCTCGCAGGGCCGATCCTAGAAGGTGTGGAGCGCGGGCACCGCACGCGGGCGGCCATAGGCCGCCACTATGATTTTGAACGAATAATTCATAGAGCCGTTTCCCGAGAACTGCCAATTTCAGAAATTTTCAACAACAACAATTTTAACATTGTCTTGTTCTTGAAACATAGAAGAATTCAAATTGGTAATCATCGAAATGAATGCCAATTTCAATTTCCAGGCTCACAGATCTTTTTATACAGGGTGTCCCGTAAAGACCACGTCAAACGAAAACGGAATGTAGTTCAGAATGTGCTCTATCTGTTCATATGAAAGTCTCACAGTTTTCGAGATATTTGATGTTTTATGAAAATGTTGAATTTTTACACTTACAATGCTTTCTCTCTTGCAGAAGCTACAATTGAATACTATTTGAATCAGTTTTTTCCGTAAATATTGTCGAATGATTACTTCAATTCATACAATGAAAAATAGCACAAAATATTATACAGGGATTCTGAAAAACAAAAATTTTAAATTCATGTTTTGAAGGAAGTGTTTTTTGTACTGAATTCTATCTGACGTTGAAAAGTTGCCCATTTTGTGAGGATTCTGAAAAGGTATAATACAGGTGATAACCTTCTTCAGAAAGAAAGATATTCGAATATTTATCGAAAATGGAGCATTTCTATGAAAAACTGATTTTTTCACCTTTTCCATAAATACTTTCATTTTGCACTTCCTGCTGAAAATAATCAATCAACAGATCGATAAAATGTTATTGAGATGCCAATTCACTGACTGAGTTTTTTATTTCTTTTTCTTCGCCTAAAGAACTTTCGAACATCGATATGATGTGGTGCGATTCAATGATTCAAACTCAAGGTACATACAGCAAATCCCGATTTTTTTCAATAATATCCTTTGGACTGATCAGTCTTCCTGTACTCAACGCGGGTATATCAATTGGCATAATCTTCATAGTTGGAACATCGAGAATTTATGAACTGGAATACAATAATTTATGGACTGGAATATACGATGGCGAAATATTCGGTCCGACAGAATTGCCGCAATCATTAAACGGCACCAATTGTTTGAATTTTCTAAGGAACAGTGTACCCTTACTCTTAGAAGATATAAGACTGATATAAGACAGTACAGTCGGAAGGGGCGGTGACATTTTGTGGCCTCCCCGTTCACCAGACTTAAATCCTTTGGATTTTTTTACTGGGGTTTTTTAAAAAACGAAAATAATTCGAATCCCATAAGAGATGAAGCACCACTAAGGGACCGCATTCGTATTTCAGCATCCAAAATAGCGGGGAGAAGTTTGAATGGTTTGAAAAGGTCATTTCTCAATAGATGCAGGGCATGTATTAGCGAAGGGGGTGTCATTTTGAGCATTTGCTCTAACACGAATCCTGAATTTTTATTATTGATATTTTTAAAGTTTGTTCACAATAGATTTGTTGATGTTGAAGGTCCTGTGCGTTATTATATTATATCATTGCAATTAATGAATAATTTCACTTGATAAGTAATTTAAGGACTAACTGACATTTTTCAAGAGAATTATTCAATATGTTACAGCAGAATCTGCAAAATGAAAGGATTTGTGGAAAAGGTGAAGAAATCAGTTTTTCACAGAAATGCTCCATTTTCGGTAAACATTCAAATATCTTTTTTCGAGAAGGAGGTTATCACCTGTATTTTATCTTTTCGGAATCCTCACAAAATGGGCAACTTTTCAACGTAATATGCAGAATAGGTCTAGCGTCTTTTTCTGATACCACGTCAGATAGAATTCAGTACAAAAAAACTTCCTTCAGTTCTGAAGGAATTTTAATTTTTTTTTTCAGAATGCCTGTATAATATTTTGTGCTATTTTTCATTGCATGAATTGAAGTAATCATTCAACAATATTTACGGAAAAAAAACTGATTCGAAAAGTATTTAATTGTAGCTTCCGCAAGAGAGAAAGCATTTTAAGTGAAAAAATTCAACATTTTCATTAAACATCAAATATCTCGAAAACTGTGAGACTTTCATATGAACGATTTTTTCACATCAGGTAGAGCATATTCTGATCTACTTTCCGTTTTCGTTTGACGTGGTCTTTACGGGACACCCTGTATAAAATAGTGACATCCAGTTGCGTCAAAATGAAGTTCCACATCTCAAATCAAATGTTGAATAAGAAATCTGTACTTCCTCTTTCACTGAATGAGATTTAAGCAGCTCGTGTACGGTACCTTCTGGAAGTGCTCATAGCTTACATGCTAAAATCAGTATTCTTTGAGTCTCCCCCGTGTTCGAAGGAGGGGGATGAATGGGGGCATCATCACCACGCCGTTCTCTCAATTGCTCATTACTCGAAGCCTTTACTTGCTAGATAGGTCCCCGTAGATTCCTAGGCCTAGGGTCGCCTAGACACCAGCCCTGGAATTAGGAAGGATTCGGGTTCGTGAGGTCAGCTTGGTGATTCGTTCGGAACCGGCATGTCTTCCATTCTTTCTCCGTTGCTCTTAAGTGACTTTGAATTGTTTTGAGAAACTCCCAAACTATATTTTCAAGGGGACATAGGTAAAAACGTTCTGGTCATTCTTGGTTCCCAGGATTGGTCAAAACTAGTTGGGTTTGCACACCACAACAAGGATGGCCAATCAGGAGAACACTGATGACCAAGTGGTATGAAATAAACCTCAATTTTGCAATTCACAAAATAATCATATACTAAATTTCATGAACATTTGTGGAGTGAAATAAGAGTTTTATATATTAGCGATATCGGTTGTCCATTTAGACGAATCTGCGAATAAAAAAACGAAATGCAACATTCAAAAATATTCTTCTTGATGATAACCTATTACTTTTACTAGACAAATAAACTATAAGATCGACCTAAAATTCTGAAAGATACTTTTTTGAACTTGTGTTTCATTTTACATAAAAACCTATTTATTATTTTTCTGGAACGTCTCATTAGGCACCTACTTGTCAATGAAGCACAAGCAGGGCTAATAGCCGGTTTCTGAGGTATTTTTAACGGTTGTTCATCTATTCGATAACTTTGACGGATGGATTAACTAGTGATTTCTGTTTTGAATACCCCTCCTAAAGTTATCCATTCGATAAACTCAGTGTTTTCTAACGGGGCGATTTTGACAGTTTATCTATTCGATAACTAACTGGCGCATGGGCAAAGACGTAATGTTGGATTTCCAACCTCACTTCTGCTGTAAGTTTTGTCTTGAGATAAGGTACTCTCTTTTGCGTGTTTTGGTTTAGAAAAATGTATGTGATCATTTTATTCTGTTGTGGAATGATGGAATATATGGGAAGAATTATGATCTGGTTTCAAGTTCCAGCGATCATCAGATGAACAATATGTCTGCAACCAGCTTCATAAATCGAAATGTTTACAGATGATTAATTTGGAAATAGGTACCGGTTCAACAAAAAGCAAACAGTTCTATACCTTCGAAATGAATTTATAACGTATCAGATTTATTATCGCAGAGAAAATAGAACAGAACTTATATCAAGACAAGAAATACAATAGTTGAAACAAAAGGCATTTGGTGTGTGGAAACTTAGTCAAAAGTAAGATTGTGCTGTATATCCCAGCCAGAGCAATGCTTCACGATATAGCTTTGCAAAATAGAGATCATTTAGGAACTTCAAGGTACATCTTCTTTAACCACGGATAATGAAATTCCTAGTTCGACCAAGGAAAATAATCTTCGGAGAACAACTGTTACCCAGTATTTTAGGAAAGTTATAGCTAGAATGTAATTAATAACAACAGGTTATACAATTAATCATTTATTTCTGGTTTGTTGACATATTTACTTTCGAAGTTTGAAATTCTGAATTTTAACGTTGAAATTCTATTGTTTTTGATTGGATCTCAACATTTTGCAATTGCACTTCAATCTTTTCCAGTGATATGTCCAATTTCAATAACTCTTGAGTTTCCATTCATTAAATACAATAAATTATTTTTTAATTAGAAGACCAATATTTTATTTTTCTAACTCCTCACAAGTGATTTGACAATTTTATGAATAACTTTCTTTATTTTCAGTTGGAGACATCTGCCTCTTGAAGCTGACTGGAATTGGGCTAGCATAACCCGTACCTTCGAATGAGACAGCTCATTTACATTGTCAGCTTCTTCGATTTTGGTCACACCCTAGGTTCACATTGCTGCCCTTCTTTATCTGCATCTACAATTATGGTTGCTTCCTCAATGCACCCAAGATTCAATATCTTACTGTGTGAAACTGGTGGCTGAAGTTGTACAACTTGGGCTTGAAGTTTCTGTTTACTCCGTTTTCTCTACGTGTAATTTGAATTAGTAAAGATTTCTCACATTGAGCTCTTATATTATTATTAAATTTGAAAATGTCTTCAATAAATTGTATTTCATTTACGTGTTACATAATAAGGGAACCTCTACATCATTGAGCAAAGATTTATATAAATATATATATGTATAAACTTATATAAATAAATATTAAAAAAAAATCCTATAGGTCAGAGGTGGCAAAACGTTTGACCTCTGATGTCTACTTGTCCTCAAACATATTCCTTGCGAGTGACTGTAAGGTAGAGTAAATTAAGTACTTTGAATTTAAACGTTACAAATGAAACACATAATGTTCATGCTGAATTATGTTTTTGGGCGGATAGTTTGCACTGAATTTTTTCATTAAGATAGTAATACATTTAAAATTTGTTTTTTCTTGAATTTATTCATCTCCCGGAGGCTTCCTAAACATCTTTCACGGTCGACCTCTTGACCAGCTTTGCTATAATAGGTGGTTACTCATCTAATCATCCCTCATGATTCTCTTCCCCTTTTTTATTATCAATTGATGAATTTTCTCGCTGATGAAAACTGATCAATCAAGAAGCAGATCATCAATATGTTTTCAATCAGTTTTTACAATATGTAGTGAAGAATAAGGTTGAATGACCTGTGGTCATAAACTCATTTAACAAATAAAATTCCAAGATCTTAAAGACTCATCGTTCTCCTCTAGAAATTCTGATGCCAACCCTGAGAAGTTTATTGGTAGGAAAACCGCCATCTTACAATTCGGCAGGAATCTACAATACAAAATCTCTTCCAAAACACTCTGTAGTCCCATTCATCACTAATTTAAACCTACTTAAGCTCTTAACAGATATTTGTAGAACAAACCCTCGAATCAGCCCACCCTCCGAGTATCTCGAAAGCTGGAGCGGGAGCAGGACGTCGGAGAGGTGAGCTGGCAGGAGCAGAAACAACGTAATCCGCTTATATCATCATTCCAATTTATTCCGCAGATGACATTAGACAGACAACGATGCGATCAGTTCATAAAATGATTTACCATTTATGTCATTCAATCTTGATGCAATTTATCCCTTTCTCGACTTATTATTCGACACTGAAGTTGAACGGGCATGTTTCATGTTACCGTTGTCCGGCGCCCTCGGTGAGACTTCAAATTGAAGAGTATGGATCGAGGCCCATCCATATTTGACCAAAACTTAACCTGATATCTCCCTAAAAAAATCTTAGGGCATGCAGTTTACGTCTGAGAATGCCTTTCCGGAAAATTCCGAAACGGCATAACAATAATGATTATTATGAAAAAAGTGATTCAATAAATTGTTATATAATTTTTTTGATGAACTAAAAGTCCTGGAAAACGTCGAACATGTGATATATTCAACAATTAAAAGAATCCAATTAAGACGAGAGGTCAGAGGCGTATCGACAATTTTCGGGATCCAGATCTACTTTTTCAAGTCCTTCCAAAATAATTCTTTAATGTTTTATCCAAATGAACATAAATTCAATTGATAAAATATTAGGTTAATCAAATCAAATATAATGATAATTTTCAATATAAAAATAAACATCTCTACAAGAGCGCATCCGTTGGGACATTATTTGGGCTATTTCCATTATTTATATTGTTGGTATTTACCGACGTTTCAGCAAGCATTCGCCTGCCGTCATCAGGTTTTTGTTGATCCTGAGAAGGACGGGCCTTTGCCAAACTTATTCCGTCTGGACTTATGTGCTCCATACTATCCAATTGTGATGTGGGGTTTCAAACGCGATTTTCCAGAGTTGTAACCTCCGAAACTTAAGCCACTCTGACTACCAGTCTACGGAAGTAGGGAATTCTCATTTAATTCAAGTTGTTTTGACATTTCGACATAAGAGACTGGTCCCTCTCAGGACCAACAAAACCACGATAACGGCAGGCGAATGCTTGCCAAAACTTCGTAAATACCAACAATATAGGTAGTGGAAATAGCCCAAATAATGTCCCAACAAATATTCCATTATAAAGAATATCTCGTTCTCAAAGAGCGTATTCCATACAAAATAAAAATCGATATTTCTTTTTAGAGAAAAAAAACTAAAGAGAACATGGAGAATTATTGAATAATGAAATATAACAAGAAATGCCGAAGAAATTATGGAATAAACTTTTTATTCTGAAAATTATATATTGTGTAATCATGAATTACCTGCAAAGTGAATGCTATTCTTCGTCACCCGTCGTTGGAAAGTTCAATATAACCATAAAACTATGTAGACGCCCATCTTTCTATGAATAACCCCTTAAGTGTTATATGTGCTTTGTTTGCTGCTTGAAATTAGTAACAAACAACTATGCTTTGCTGCACAGTTGAGCTCAATATTAGTTCACTGACTTTATATAAGGAAATTATCGCCCTATAGGTGTTGTTTTTCTACCGGAAATCGTCATTGAAGAATAACCTAACCTGAAACATCAGCGCCTTGACTTGTTCAGGATAATAATAATAATAAGTAATAATAAGTGTTTAGTTCCAACAGGTTTACACCCAATTACAGGAAAGAAAATAACAATCAATGAAATATTAACATGATTGTGAATTACAATATAAATAAATATACTCCTACTGCTTACAAAAACCCCTGACAGAAAGAAACAACAATATTCTTTCTCAGCCCACCTTTTCTGGGTACACCGCAAGTACTGTACCCAAGGAATCCGCGACAATATCACACCTATCAGCTATACCATTATATGTACTACACATAAAATAAACAGGTGAACGTAAGTACAAATTGGAACTTCCCGAACTCAAATAAAACAAATATTTCCTCCAACTCTCCATCCTCGGGATGAGAATTTGCAACATCCCCAACAATGCCGGACAATCCAATTTATTATTCAATAGTTTGTGCAGTGTATTCACTGCTAACATTTCCCTTCTTGTTTCTAAACTCTGACCTCCAAATCTACTAAACAACAACTTGTGATCACAGCAAACCGGAGGATACTCAGCATCTTGTTTCCAAACTAAAAACTTGTAAAATTTCCGTTGAACAGATTCCAGTCACTGTATATGACATTGGTAAATAGGTCTCCAAATAAGACTGGCATATTCAAGTTTGCTTTTCACGAATGTGTTGAACAAACACAGAAACGTGCTTAGATTCGAAAAATATTTACAATTACGAACTATGAAACCATAAACTCTACAAACTGAGGAAATGGTATCCTCTAGATGAGGTATAAAAGAGCACTTCTCATCAAATATAACACCCAAGTCTCTAGTCAGCTTAAGACGATCAAATACTTTGTCAGCGATTTCATATTCAAACTTGATTTAACACTTCTTTCTGATGTAAGAGACAACATGACACTTTTCCACATTCAGATCAAGATGGTTCCGATGGCACCAATCCACAACACTGTCCAAAGCAAACTGCAACCTCACGCAATCATCGATATTAACGATCCTCAAGTATAACTTGAGATCATCAGCGAAAAGCAATCCAGGCTAACCGACCTCATTCATTAGATCGTTGATGAACATCAGGAATAAAAGAGGGCCCAAATTGGAGCCCTGAAGAATACCTGATGATGCCAGGAAATAATATGAACGCCAACCCTCAATCCACACATACTGGCGCCTCTCATGCAAGTATGAGGCCATAAACCCAGTTAATTTTTCCGTAAAACCAAATTGTCGTCTAAGCTTGGTGATGAGCCGCTTGTGATCCACGCTGTCAAAGGCTTTACTAAAATCCGTGTAAACTACATCCAGCTGCCCAGATTCATCCACGACCTTTATCAGTGTTTCCGAAAATAAGGCCAGATTACTCAAGCACGATCGCTGTGGCATGAAACCATGTTGCTCGTATTTTACAAAATTTTTTATTTTCGAGAAAATGGAGTTGTACAATGTTATCTCGAACAGCTTTGAAAAATTTGGCAATATTGAAATCGGCCGATAGTTCGTTACCACGGATTTATCACCTTTTTTCAGTACAGGAATTATTTTAGAAATTTTCCAGATTGCGGGATATATGTCTTTTTTCAGTGCTAAATTAAAAATATGGGCCAAAGGTGATGCCAAAACATGTATGCAATCTCGCACCAGAAAACTAGGTATTCCATCCGGGCCCGCCGTGCTCTTATTTTTCAACTTCCTAGCAGCATATATCAGGTCACCCTCACTTAACTTATCAACATGAACAGTGGTTGCATCCAGGACGTCCTGAACATCATCAGCATCATCTCGACAAGGTGTCCGATATACACCCTCGAAATATTTCGCGAACAAATCTGTATCGCACTAAATTGCTGCACGCACCGCCCTCACCATCGCCCATCTCCCCAGGAATACGCGAGTGACCCTTCCGATCACGAATAAAAGACCAAGAATAGGCGGGTTCAGTTGAAATTTTCCGCTCAGATAGTTTAACATAGCTTTCATGTGCAGTTGATATGGAATTTTTCAACGCTCTCCATAACCTTTTGTATTCTATTAAGTCACAACTATATTTGTATGCTTTATACCTGTCCAACACCCTTTCCTTTCTGAACACAAGATCTATTACTTCAGAATTATACCAAGGAGGAAATCTCCTTTTTCTTTTTGATTTACGAGGTACAGTCTGCCTAAAGATCTCATCAAGCGCTGAATACAAGCAAGCGCACGCCGCATTAGGCTCATCAGTATTAGATGAAACGGCGTTCCAGTCAGTGCTCAAGATCAAATTGTACATTGTTAGATAATCTGCTTTTTTGAAATTGAACTCTGTTGGAGGATTAGACTTATCAACACTGAAGTCATTACTTCGCACAAATGAACTTTCCAAACTGAAGTGAATAGGTGGATGATGAGGATCAACATCTACAAATGAATATCCACCATCAAAAACACTACATCGTACATTTGAAAATATCAAATCTAGCAATCTATCATTACGATTGTAAACACTATTGTTCTGCTTTAAATCCAGTATTTCAGAGAACTTTTTAAGAGTCATGCTCCTACCATCATCAAGAGAACCTTCTGCGTATAAGGGAGCATTGAAATCACCTACAATAATTGTATTTTTAGTTAAAAAATGTTCCTGTGCGCCTCTAAAATATCGAAAAACGGTTCATAAGTACTTACATCTACATTCGGGGGTAGGTACACAACAAATATATGCAATACACTAGATTTGAGCCTAATTCTACAACAAACAAAATCAATGGATGGAAAAACATCTCGAATGTTCGAAAAATTAATTTGAACTGCATGCAATTCACAACAAACCACCAGCAGCACTCCACCCCCTCGCTTAGTTCCAGTTGCTTCAAAATTTCGGTCACAGCGAAAAACATCATAGTGTTCAGGAAAAAGTTCCGAACTCGATACTCCATCACGTAACCATATTTCACTCAAACACACAATGTCCAAATCATCACTAGATACAGCATCGAAAAATTCTTGCGTTTTTGAATTCAAACCTCGGATATTTTGATAATAGCAAGAATATGAGTCTGTTCTATAATTGGGTGAATCTAGTTTAAACAATTTATTCTGGGAACGCCCTTCACGAACTTCAGCTCTACATTTTCACCATCTGATTTCCGTTTTTCCACCTCTGCTTTAATCTTTCTGAAGTACGCAGATTGTCTAGGAGTTTTATCGGATGCTATAGTTAGGTGGGAAAAGTTATCAGCAGATCTGAGTTGTTTCGACTTCCTCAACACCTTGAGAGCGTCCTCCCAATTATCCAGTGAGATCTTCAATGGCCTCGGTCTGTTAGACGATGGTTCGAATTTACCCAGGCGAAACACCCTTGCACGGTCGTCCTTGAGGGAAACGTCAGCATCAATATATTGGAATATAGTGCATACACCCTGATAATCTTTCTCAACTCTTTCGACTACATTCATGGCTTCAGATTCATTAAGTCCATATATTATTACATTCTTTTTTCTGCAAGAAGAAAACGGTCACAATTCCGAACTGCGATCGTGGACTTCCGAATTGTGACCGTTTTCTTCTTGCATTTTTGCATGGTATGCTTATCCTTAAAGCGTGAAACTGTTTCTGGTTCTTTTTTCTTTTCTGGCGCTCCTCAAATTCAAGCATAACCTCCTCAAATGACTCTTCAATGAAACCATCGCTACCACGATTCGATGAGACATCCTTGATAGTCTTTTTAAGTTCCTTTATTTCATTTTGTAATAACACTATCACTGACTTCAATGAATTTATGTCATTGCCGATGTTTTCGCAGCTTTGACAGTTCCAGTTGATCGATTTCTTGGAAGTTATGACACGAGCCTCGGAGCTCGACAATCCAATACACACATTTCCAAAAGTGTTCTTGCATACGCAACAGGTCAGGAGGAGATGGCCATCGAAGGTTTTGTTGCAACAATGACACACTTTCTTGCTAGGAAGCATTTTCGGAACACACTATTCATGAAATGGTTATCATCAATGATAAAACATGTATACCGATTGTACCCACAGATAGCACATGTGCTGTCTTATCAAACAGACCCGCATGAATCACTCAGTTGATGCAGAGTTTAATATTATAATTTTTCACAATTTGAGAGTTTCCACAAGATAGTACAATGAAAGATTTTACAGCGATCAAAAATGACCCCTTAAAAACACTCTCACGAATTTTCCGGGAGAAAAACGAGCGCGAATACCGAAGTTATTCACCAGAATTCGAGGAGCAATATTTTCACGTGTTCTTAGCTTCACGTTAATCTTAATATAATTGTAAAGAGCAGTGCTATTTTTTGGATTTTCAGTTCAATTCAAAATAATATTCAATATGAAGAGAGCTCCCTACTGGCATGGAATCTGCGGCATTTATTCCTGATGAAAAATGCTTTTCAGAGTATAGTTTTCTAATGGATACTTCAAAAGTTACCGCAAGTTGGAACGAATGCGATTGAGCAAGAAATTATCGAGACTTTGCGATATCGCTTTGTCACGTAGTCATATGCATGTTATATTTTTGCTTCAGCGAATGTTTCATTTCTGTTATCCTATTATCATAAAGAGTTTTATTTTGTTGGCGGCAATTGTGTGATGTACTTATTTTTTTGTTTTGAAAGTTATTTGATTTTTCGTAATTAAGCTACAATGAGAAAGGGTGTGTGTGTATATGTTAATTGAAAGAAATGAAATATCAATGGATTTATGAATCATTTCTATGCTTTGCATAGGAAAGTGGACTTATCACTCGCTTTGGAGATTGTTTATAATAATTGTTGCTTGTAATGTTCTACCTGCTGCCAATTCTCGGATGATTCTCATCTGGGGGCACGGTAGTGCCCCCGCCAAGACGAGCCTTGCGAGGCGCTGGCCGCGGCACTACTATATTATCTAGAAGTGTTTCGTCGTAATTTCGGACCCTCATAACTCGAAATTGGAATACAGCAGATGAATGAAATTTTCAGAATATGATGCCAATAGTGAACTCATCAAACGTGCAAAGTTTCAAGAGCATAGTTCGTACACTTCAGATTTTATAGATATCTAAAAACCCCCGATTTCGTCACTCATTCACTGATGATCATAAAAACTGTTAGGGTACTTCCCGATGTCCTGTGAAGTTGAAATTTGGTATGTGTGCTAGTTTCATTACACAATCATCGGAAAAATTCCAAAACTTGAAACTTTCATCCCCCAACCCTTAGAACCAGTGGATGTATAAATGTGGATGCTTAGGATCTGAAATTTATGCATAGGTACTGCTCGTTATGAATAATAAAATAGATATTTCCAGTAACTCAGTTCCCACACTTCAAATAAGTGGGTGAAGTCTGGCGAAACGCCCCATAATATGTATTTTTAACAAATAGAATTTGGCGTCTTTTCAAGTAAAGGAATGTATTTTGTGGTTTTATATTCGTCTTGATGTGGTTCCCCACGTATAACCACAACCACATTTTTCAATGAATATAAATATAAATGCGTCGCGGTTCATACATACGGGTTTCAGCGATCAGCGAGGGAGCAGGGAGCGTGCTACTCTGCGATTCAAACTAACAGAGGCGAGAGTTGCCGAATACGACCGAACTCAATAGCCGAAAGTATAAATTCACGTAACATCATATCGGTCGCTCTCGCTCACTCAAAGAAGAAGAATCGTTGTGACTGGTTCTCTGGATTCAAAATTCGACGGATTAGAATTTGAATGCGCTGAAGTGTCTATCTCATTGAAATATTGAGTACTGAATGTTCTTAGATAGATATAGCATACATACATTATTCGTCCAGAATATCTTCCGAAGGATTGTTTGAGTTCAAGATAGTTTTATTAAGATTTGATGGGCTTGAACATAGGTAGATACCTACAGGTATTGTCTTCACTTTGAATGTTGTTGTTTTCAACAACGAATTAGTTTCCCTTGAAATAGATCTGGGACCTCGTTGTCATCGTGTGGTTCATATGCCAGGGGATGGTTCCTGCCTTTTTCATTCCTTCGCATATTTAATGTATGACAAAATAGACCTTGAGGTGGCCTTGCAAATCAGAACTGCTATTGTGCGATTTGTTGTAGTCAACTGGAATGACCTACAATTGTATACTTGTTCCGAAAATGGGGACTTCTATCGTAATCCTGATTGTTATTCACGGGAAATGTTGAATAGCAATACCTATGGCGGTACCTTTGAACTGATGGCTGCAGCAGATATTTATCCGTTCACCTTTGAGGTCTATCAAGATAACATTTTGAGAGGAACTTTGTCTCATATTGGCGGTCCTGTTAAACGTTTGCGATTTAGTGGACTTTCTTTCTCGTTCCGATTAATGTTTGTCCAACATCCAGTAATGTCGTTTTCACCCCGAAGAAGGCAGGGAGGCCTAAAAAAATAAGGGAGCACCAAAAACCTCCGAATTGTCGCTAAGTGAACAGATTCGGCAGGCTGCAACGAACTATCGTGAAAATCATGTTGAAAAACGGAAAATTACCGTACTGAGTTATTCGCAATCGCACTCTGAGCAACATCGTGAATCTGTAGCACGATATTCAGCTTCTCATCCAGAGGTAAATCGTGAGGCAGTTGCTCGATACTCTGCCTCTCACCCAGAAGTTAACCACAAAGCAGCGCGTCGTACAAGATTAAACGAAAAATTACTATTTTAAATGAAATAATAGAAAGTTTAAGTTTCAAAATGAACGATAGGCTGGAAGCTGAAAGATTAGTTGAATGGTCTCTTTGCAAAAGACAAGGAACATTAGGTAGTCTATTAAGAACTGCTGAAAAAATAAAGAATACGTGTATGTCTGCTTTAGAAAGGTTGAAAGAATGTCCTGATAATATAACTGTATATGAAAAACTCAAAATGTTTCTCGGAATACTTGGGCGTCGAAATAACCTGGAAACATTTTATAGAGAGTATGCTTATAAAGTTTACAGTGACCAAAACCCAATAGCAATTGATGACACAGGCAAAGCTGTCTTCGAAAAAACGGTAAAGCATGGTGAAGGTTTAGTATGGAGTTGAAATAATGCCATATGTGCATTGAATGAAGAATTAATATTTCAATTAAGAAGTAGATTTGAAAAGTTTTACTGTAAATCACCAGCAGAGCTGTATCCACTATATTTGAACAGACGTCTTAAGGCTCATATTTCTTACATCAACAAGGTAAAGTCCCATTCTCCACGATTAAGAACGATTATCAGAGAAATGTTTGAACTACAAATTGATTACGATCAATTGAAAGAAATTGATACTGCGTTAAGAACCGTAAACCCGAATAAAATAAAAGAATTAGGAGAAAATTCCGTACCTCAGAATATAGACTTTGAATGCACCGAACATCGAGTAATTGTGGAAGATTTTATTATCAAAGAGTTTGAAGATGCATTCAAATTACTTTTAAAAAAAAGTTTGGATACACCTAAATTGGAATGTATGGCCTGTAATAAACTTTACTGCTTCAAATATATTTCTAATCTGAATCTTTTACGAAAGCCCATTGACAGCCTGGTAAAAGCTCATTGAATACTATAGTTTTAAAAATATGGATCATAGCCCATATATATGTCACACATGTCTCACTAAGATGCGCGCTAGCCAAATTCCAGCTGTTTGTGTCCTTAATGACTTGTTTGTCGATGCAATTCCATCAGAGATAAGCCAGTTAAATGATTACAAAAAGATCTTAATACAGCGTGCAAAGGCATTCCAAGTAGTCGTATCGATGAATCCAGTAGCGATCACAGAGCGAGAAATGAAAAAAAAAATGTAACGGTAGAACTTTTCATTTACCCTTGCCTTTAGAGGAATCATTGAATGAATTGATGAATTGGAAGGAGATCTAACTGCTCTATTTGCTAGGCTGCGAAACACTGAGCAGTATTGGAAAAAACCCAGAAACGACGTGAACTGTATGACACAACACTATGGACCAGCCACTTGGTTTCTGACCATGAGCCTGTCCGAGTGGTTGTGGGACGATTTGGGAGGATAATGCTCTCATTGACATAGGGTCATCCACGTTTACTTGTGGACAAGCTTATGTAACACTCTCTCGAGTGAATAATTTGCAAGGTGTTCACCTTATAAACATAGACTATATCCTCATCTACCCAAATCTGCTTGGTTTTCCGAAGTTAAAAGTAACCGCCAGTTCATCAGGACAATATCCCGCCTCAGAAGTGGTCATTCCGTTTGTCCTCAATACCTTCATAAGATCGGACTGAGAAATAACGACCAATGTGATTGCGGTGAAGTTGGAAGCCCCAATCATCTACTCTTTCATTGTTGTAACCATAGATTCAAAATCACAAAATGTGCAGAAGATATCTCACGAATAATTGATTACTTACAGCCCTTTAATCTTGGATTTTTGTTATCTCTCAATAATATGAAGGTGAATGAGATTATATTTGAACATGCCAGGTCTTTCGCAATCGAGTTTTAGCAGCATTTTTTCCTCTGTTATTAACCTGTGTAATTTCCTATCTTTCCGTGGCTCTATTCTTGTACGTCTATGAAGAAAAAGTCGCTATGATGAGCCCCTTAGCGCTATGTGTCCCAGTGTTTTCATTGTTTTTTCTTTTCCTTTTCTGATTTGAATTCTGTTTTATTTAGTTTATTTGTTGGGTAATGCTACGCAAGCCCACTAAACTTGAGGGAAAAAAAAATAGACTATAGTTGTATAAAAGCACAACAATCAGCTATAGTTGAATATACTCGTATCGGCCTGATTTATCGATCATTGTCAGCAGGAAAACCTAAATGAGAAATGGCAAAAATAGGGAGTGGGCTATGAAAAAAGGCACATCTGAAGCTCAAGAAATTAACCCGAAAAAAAAAGGAAAACTGATCAAAAAAGGAAAAAATGAATACAACATAAATTAACAAGAAAAACGGAACCTTATAAGCAATTCATTAGAGTCCCTGAATTCCAACTGCAAGGATTATTCATGCTCATTTGTATTCCATATAATAGATGATGCCCTAATACTTTGTAAAATTGCTCAATCTCATTAATGAACCCATTTAATATATTATTTAATATTTGTTATATTATACCATATCAAATCGTATCGTATTAAATTATTATATTCATATATTATCAGAAAAAAAAGAAAAAAATGATATTGTCATAAGTAACTTACAAAAAGAAGTGAAATCCAACCAAAAACATTTTCATGTGAAATATTGCCAAGACGAGGCCGTATTCCTCACATTATCAAAAAGTTATCAGATCTCATTTGGAGCCAAGCTGCTAACTCTATACTCTTAAACTTCACAAGTCTCTATTTCACAAATTCTACGCCTTGGACAAAATGAGTGACTTGGCCGTTTCCTCACTATGAGAACTATTGTATAACAGAAAAGTTTTGAACAGCGAATGAATTTTTCACCCTACTCTCATGTAGCGGAAGAGAAACGGCCAAGTCACTCATTTTGTCCAAGGCGTAGAGTTTGTGAAATAGGGACTTGTGAAGTAAAAGAGTATAGAGTTAGCAGCTTGGCTCCACATGAGATCTGATAACTTTTTGATAATGTGAGGAATACGGCCTCGTCTTGGCAATATTTCACATGAAAATGTTTTTGGTTGGATTATGTTTTCTTCATTTACTTGCCGTCACTTGAGTATAGTGAAGAACTTTGTGTTCAAGCAGACAACGAAATCTCATCTTGAGGACTCCATAATATCTCCCCACAAAACTCGCTTTAAGAACGTATGCGACCGTATAGTCACGAGTCAAGAATACCAAAGCAGAAAATGTAGAGGACGCCATCTATTCATTGAAAATTGGCTCTGCTCCTGGAATGGAAGATTCCGTCGTTATTCCTAGTGAAGTTAGTACAGATTTTGAAGGGACCGTTGGCAGATGTATTCAATGGAATAATAAGTTCTGGTGAGTTCCCCAAAGTTTGGAAGACGGCAATTGTCTCTCCAATATCTGAAAAGGGCGAAAAACAATTAACTAGAACTACAGGCCAATCAGCCTAACTGGCTCACTGTGTTAGTGTAAATGTATGGAAAAAATTATTGATAAGGAGCTCAAAATATTTTTTCTGAAGAAATCGGTCATTCCACATCGGCAACATGCAACATGGCCTTCTTCCTGACTTCCAACTAGACTCAATGACTGGACATTGGCTGTCATTCGAGAACCTGTGGACGTTATCTACCTTGACTTTGAGAAACCTTCGATGAAATACCGATTGAATATATCAGGTAAAAAATTGAAGATTGATAGAATTAGAAGTGACCTCTTGAGGATGATCGGCTTTGGCTTCTTGTCTGGGCGTATCTTCCGGTGGCGAGTTGACACTGCTCTTTCACGACGGCACCGGGTTTGTACCGGTGAAAGATATCGAACAAATCGAACGAGTCCAGCGTCGAGTAATCAAACAACCACCAGAACTAAACAATCAACCTTATCAAACCAGATTATCCCGGTTGGGCCTCACCACATTGAATGACCGCAGAACAAGGCTTGATCGAAACCTTGAGTGGACATTACACCTGTAATCTAGGCCTGATATACTTAGCATATTAGTGACAACATAAATACAAGAGGGCATAATAACAAACTTTCTGTGAAAAAGTGCAATAAACTGCTAGGGAGAAACTTCTCAGCTTACTGGGTAGTAGGTATATAACTGGAACTCATTGCGTGATGGTATGTACTGTGAACTCTATCTCAAAAAATCAGTTCGAGAATCGTCTTTATAGAGAGAGAAAGAACTGGATTAATATACTGGTTCATTACCCCATGTGAATTTAACAACTAGGGAGGAATGGAATTTGTCTGGATATTCCCTTCTAGGTGAAGTACAGTTATGTCTGTGATTATGATGACATTTTGTATTATGTCAATTTCTTGTTTTGAGATTTTCTGAATGGCAAACTTTTATAGATTTATAGATTAGATTTATCGATTTTCCGTCTGCCTTTTTTCATTTATCAAGGGTTTTTTAAACTTCGAGAAAAAATCAAAATACTTACAGTTTTAAATATTGCATTCAGAACGTTTCCGTCAACCTTTGTTGGTTACTTGAAGTTTTTCAATTAGGTTTTATAGTGTTCCCAAAAACTGTACCATAAAATTTGTACCCTGTTACTTACTTTCCGAAACTTTCATGAAATCATTGGGCACCTTATGAATATTTCACAGCTAATACAAAACCTAAAGAATTTTATGAAACTTGGGTGTGGCACTTCCTAGTGATTAATCAATTATCGTAGTTATTTTCTATAATTCTGAGTAAATGAACATGTAGGAGAAAAACTATTTGATAAAAAAATTTAACACTCCGCTCTTCGACCTTAATGAAACCAACCTTTCATTTTCACAAAAGTTCAGATCGAAAAAATTATCAAAGTATGTGCATGCACAGGAAGAAGTTATTGTTAAGCTATTATAGAGAATAGAGGGAATAAGCAGCCAATCAATTATTACAGTTTACCTCTTAGTCCAGTCAACAAGGATATTTGTTACGAATTCTATTATTATGCATCAATTTACTACAAATTTTTACGGTGGGTAGAAAAAGGCCCAAGAAACAAAGTTTACCCTTTGCCGAAGTATGCTTTTGTCTAGGGGGTGGTTTATAACCCTTCTCGGGGAGGACATTTGTTTGTCCAACTTACCCCGGAAGTCGATAGAAGACTTGTTTCTTAGCAAAAAATGTTTCATAAAGTTTTGTCAAAAACTGACTGCTTTTTTAGTTATTCGTGATTGAATTCGTGGCATTATCTATAAAAAATTCCACTTTTTGGGACGATGATTTACGAAAAACCTGAAATTTATGCATCAAACGAAATGAATTTGAGGAAAGATATTTGTAACTTATAAAACAACAAAGGGATTGAATATAAGAATTATTCTAGGTGCAACAAAAGGCAAGATAGATTCAAAATGATCGCCGTTGTAATAATAGGTAGTTCTCACTTCTGAAAAATAATAACCACATATCGGCATAGAGTAGACTTTGAAGTAGGATTTAAGGAAAAGAATAAAACGATAAACAAATGTAGGAGGTCACTAGAGCTCATTCAGAAAATTTCATCAAAATCGATAGAATTCGGAGGTAATACCTTATTTTTGCTCTAATTGACTGGACTATATCGAGGTCTATTGAGGTGGCAGCATATTCTTGCGGTATCATCCATTTATTATTATTCGGATAAAGTTATTAGCAATTTTTCACCTGAACCGATCTCTTTATGCCATCGTGAATCAACATTGAATCAGCATTCACTCATCTCAGTTACAGGTTCCAAAATGGCCATGAGGTGAAACCGTCTTTACTTTCGGGTCTAAAGCCTAATAAACAGACCCAACGGAGGCTCTCCAGCAGCAGCATCCCGGAAATTTCTATGAGATCAATTACTTGATTGCCGACCCAGAGCAGGTCCGGAGCCAGAAATTAATAAAGTACATCATCTCATTATATCATTTCATCTGAATGAACACCGGAATCTATTGCGGCTCTGTGACTATTGGTGCGTAACACGCCGGAACTTATTCCATGGCTCCGACGAAGCGCGTCCACAAAGACCGGAATCTAGAATTTGCACCGAACCCGACCAGTAAACGTTGAATGATATATTGGTAATGTAATACAATGAGGGAACTCGAGTATTGCTGTATTACTTCCTTAAATAAACCTCCCAAATCTTCCGGATAAAAATTTATCTAGGAGACTTCTTGACATCTTAAATATGGTTATATGTACTCTATAAATACTGATTCTGGAAAAAAGTTCTTCCTGAAGTTATAACTGATTAGTAAAAATACCTATTAATGAATAAAAGACTTTGTTTACACACATATACACAAAAACGGTGAATGGGCATTATGAGATAATTATATCTCATAATGCCCATTTCAGATTTGATGAAACAGAAAAAAGTTCTCGCAAAGTAGCCGCAGTTACTTTTCTTCCAGAGTTGTATATTTTGTACTTGCAATCAATATCAACATTAAATATACACAACACTAAGACATGATAGTATATGATGAATGAGTGTTGGGATTCCTATATGATGAGTTTTCGTGATCTGGGCTAGACAATGGACAATTCTTCTCGATATAGGTTGAATGTCTAAGGGTTCATTAGGCGGACACTGTCTGCCTTGAGATTGATCTTATACCAGTTGGGTTAAAAAAATTTTTTTTTTTACTCTTTGGTATTATCCAACTATAATTATTGCTCAAAGGTATTTTTTTCTCGTTTGGATCGGAATTCTTGCTTCAAAATCATTTATGGACTCCGAAAGTTTGAGCGTATCAGTTATAAATTGGTGGATGTCAGGGGCCCGTAACACAAAGCCCACGTTACAAGTGATTTGGACCACATATTGCGGAGCTTGTTACGTACGTGTTCACAGTCCGGAAATTCTCATAATACAAGTGTTCATTAACCTAGGCTTGAAGGTTGATGAAACTTTACCTATCGCTACATTTCTTGAAAATTCCGTAACATAATTATACAAGTTAAAACTGTATGTGGCTGAAAACACTTACATATGTAGAGATTTTTCCTTAGATACTGGTGCGCACGGGTCACTTTGAGTTGGACTTTAGTTACATACAGATCACTTGAAACTTGTAGAGTTGTTACACTTGTAGGGTTTGTGTCACGGGCCGCTGGTAGTAGAACCAGTTTTTGGTTTGTTACTACCGTATTTTATCATCTAGAAAACCGTCTTATCTGAATCGAAAGATTACATTCAGGTCTGATGTACATAATCTCAACACACATTTCGACATCAAAAGCCTGCCTTTTCACTAATGTCCCTATCAAACCAACCCTGGAACTCGTGAAGAATAAACTTGAGGAGGACACAACATTGGCTGTGAGAACCACCGAACCACCTAAGAAAATAACCGATTACCTTTCCTAGATGTACTAGTTCACAAACAGAATCGAACTCCCAAAACCACAGTGTACAAAAAACCAACAAACACGGGCCAATATCTCCACTGCGAATCTAACCATAATCTGAACACCCAATTAGCAGTAGCCAGCTTATACGACAGAGCAACTAAGATATGCTCTGGTGCAGAAGATCGTGATGAGGAGTTCAACAACATAACAGAAACCCTCAAGAGAAACTGCTACCCCAAGAAGATAACCAAGAAAATCGTGAACAGAGGAACAACCAACAGACAATGAGCCGACCGAAACGATAACCTCTGTCATACCATATGTGAAGGGGTTATCCGAGAAATTAAGAAGAATTGGTAACAGATACAACATAAGAACAGCATTCAAGATCAAGGGGACTGTCAGGAAAAAACTCACGATGGTGAAACCTGACAACGAAAATCAAAGAACCAAAGATTGCGTCTATGAGATACCATGTGAATGTGGCAGATCCTACATTAGGGAAACTAAACGCCGCCAGCAAGTCCGAATCAAAGAGCAGCAAAGACTAGCTCAACTGGGAGAACCAGAGAAATCCAAGCTAGCCCAACATGCTTGGGGCGTGGACCACAACGTCAAATGGGACAAAGCTCCCATAATATCAAAGGAAGAAGGATCGAGAAGGAGGAAATTGAAAGAAGCTTCTTTCTTGGCAATAACTAAGAACCCAATCAGCACAATGAAGAATATCTGGGGGCCCATACAAAGATCTGAATTGAGGGGATCGAACTCGGCCAAAGGAAGCAATTAATTCTGACATGAACCAGACCTGACCTAACCTAACCTACTGCGCAGGTACATAGAGTCAAGGTGACCTCTATCACAAAAAGTATAATTAATATATAACTTAAATTATAAAATGATTCCCTTCTTCGGTAGAATAGTGGCTGGAGTGACTTGAATTTCGAAAATTGCACCTCCGATAACTCGCATTCAAATCCCCACATTGAAAAAGTATGGAGTGCACAAGTCCAGACAGAACAAGTTTGCCAAAAACCAATCCTTCTCAGGACCAACAACAACCTTAAGGTCGCAGGGGAATGCTTGTCGAAACGTCGGTAACAATCAACCACATAGATAATAGAAACAGCATAAATAATATTTCAACATAATTAGACGCAAGTGCGCGTATGAAGCATTCGCGTCGTTCCAAAAATGCTTTTGTTTGGTCGGAGCGAATATTTGGTCGTTAGTGCACACATTCGTATCTAAGAGTGTGTGTTTCATTTTTGATAGAAAACAATCACAACGACCTTCAAGTACTAGTATTGAATGTATTTTTTCATTACCCGCCGTCCATCTTAATCCTTTGTATGTGTACTTAACAAAGCACTTAACAACAACAACAAAGTACTCAACAAAGCAAAGAACGAAATGTGGGATAAAAAATGCCGTGAAATAGATACATACATAGGGGGAAGGAAATCTACGGAAGTGTGGAAATTTATAAGGAATATTAAATCAACTGGAAAGAAAAAATCCAACATGAACCTAATCCGGCAACAACAATGGATACATCACTATACAAATTTACTTCAAGAACGACGTCCACAATACGAGGAAGTGGAAAACCCAGTTAGAATTCAAGGAGAGAACATCGAAATTGATGCGGAAATGGTGGTGGAGAATATAAGAGGTCTAAAACAAGGTAGATCCTGCGGACCAGAAGGAATATATGCGGAGCTCATCAGGAACGGTACTGAAAAACTTTTCCACCTGCTCACAACAATATTCGGCCGATACATAAACGGAGAAGAAAGGAAGGAAAGACGTATACTCAAACTACAGAGGCATCTCAGTAATAAGTACGCTCAGTAGATTATACGGAAGAATACTAAGAACACTAATCGAAAAAGAAATTGTCGAAGAGGAGGAGCAATGCGGGTTTAGAGCTGGAAGATCTTGCACGGACAATGTGTTCTGTATGAAACAAATAATTGAAAAACGAAGTTCAGTAAACCTAGCAACGCATATTTTATTCGTAGATCTGACCAAGGCTTACGATTCAGTACGTTGGTGTATGCTATGGGAAACACTACAGAATACAAACATAAACCAAACTTTGATTAGCGCATTGAAGAATCTTTATTATCGCTCTTCATCTAGAATTAAAATTGGGAACAAATTGTCAAGTCCTTTTTACGCCAATAAGGGATTGCGACAGGGATGCACCATATCACCCACTTTATTCAAAATCTATATAAAGCATGCTTTGATGCAATGGAAACGGAAATGTTCTGGAATGGGCATACCCTTAAATGACACGAACATCTATACCTTACAGTTTGCGGAATAGTCGCAGGAGATAGGGAAAATCTGGAATACATGACACGTACACTGAAAGAAACGTGTGAATATTGGGGACTAGAAATAAACTTGGAAAAAACTAAATACCTTTGTATTGGAAATGAAAAGAGGGAACTGGACGTTGGGGATGCAGAAGGCATACAACCTTGCGAGGAATACAGGTATTTGGGAGTAAAATTCGACACAAGCGGTACAGATGACAATGAGATAAGATCAAGAGTAACAGAGACAAGAAAGATGATTGACTGTTTGAATGGAATGTTGTGGAGCAAAAACATAACCAGAACACGGAAATTCGGTATCTATAATACAATGATCAAGAGCATTTTAACATATGGATCTGAGACATGGAGAATTACAGAAAGAAATAAAAGGAGGATAGAGGCTGCGGAGATGGATGCGTTGAGGAGATCAGCCAGGATATCACGAATGCAAAGAGTAAGAAACCAGGAAGTACGTGATCAGATGAGAGTAGAAGGTACAATCATGAATGATATAAAAAGGAAGCAATTGATCTGGTATGGACATGTTCAAGGGATGGGACCAACACGACTGCCAAAACAAACAATGGAGTGGATACCAAACATAAAAAGACGAAGAGGAAGACCAAGAAAGAACTGGATGAAGGGAATACGAAAAGCAATGAGTGATAGAAATCTACAAATAGGAGAATGGGAAGATCGCAAACGATGGAATCTAGGCATCGGACAACGTCATCGCACGTATATATATATACTCGACAGTTTATCAAGACCATCCAAATCCATGGTAAGTAGGAGTATCAAATTCACAAAGAGCGGTGGAATTTTTAGAAGAATTAAATTTGAAATCATCCCTCCTTATGTTTGGTAATGACATTGCGAACATGAAAATTTACAGTATCAAAAGATCCAGATCTGTACTCACACAGTTGTATTTTGAGTAGAAAAGTAATATTCCTTCCTCCATATCACCGCAAATTACCCAATTAGACCCAAATTGACCGTGTGGGATGTTCCACAATTTGTCAGCTAATACAACACCGCAAAAAAGTGTTTTCTCCAATTTCAGGTTGACGATCGAACCGACAGGATTAATAAACTTGAAACCATAGTAGACGTCAGATAACGATAAGCCGGCGCCTTCTTGTTAGTAAACAGAGTGATCAATAACGTCTACCTGCCGAAACATGAATCGACGAAAACACATAAAACATTGTTTTCTGGGAGAAGTCGGGAACGAGCAGAAAGTTCGCAGTATCACCTCGATATGGTCATAATTCAAAGCTGTGAGACGCGAAGGGAAAAGAGAAATGAGGAAGAAAAAGGAAATAAAGAAAATTAGGCGTCAATATAATGCAGCGTTGATTTATGCCACTCATTATGCGGTGCAATGACCTTCTTCGTCTGTGTTTGCTGATGAAATTAGAAATTTTGGATGGAGAATGTGGGATTAAAAAGAAACTATCGACATTCCATATTTATTCAAACCGAATATATTGAATATACCGGGTGTCCCAGTATACCTGTTCCAATCGATTATCTCAGCCATTTCAGAAAATAATAATCGATTTGACATCCAATTAAAATAATTCACCCCAATTTCAAGCTGTTTATCTCGAAAAGTTTCCGAATTTTCCGACAAAAACTGTGTTTTAAATTTTTTGACTAAAATTCAAAAATGGTGATTGGTTTTTCGGTTTTCAGACGAAAGAGCAAGAAGAAAACTATCATTAGGTAAAGATCAATAGGAATCTAGTACACGCAATCTTTCAACTACCCCAAAGGAAGAAATCTAGCAATGTTAAATCTTCAGATCTTGCAGGTTACCTTATCGTGTTAATGAATTATCAATTATTATCGCAACCCACAGCATTTCTTCAAATTTGAAATTTCAATTGTCGTTTTCTCTATCAATTCAAATGTGATATGTTATGTGGTGTGAAATTGAAAAATTGAATGGAAGAAATTTCATCTTCCGAAATGTATATATTCTTTTGATTCAGAAAGCTGATATAATACAATACATATTGAAACTAAAAAGTATCTAGCTGAGGTTGGCGCAACACTGAGAAACCATACAGCACTCATACCTCACCCGTAGAAAAAAATTACTAGAACTATTAAATATCAGATAAATCTTGAAAGACATCAGCGTGATCTGAGAAAAGATCTTCATGTTATCCGTCTATGGACCCAGGTAAACAGATTTTTCACAAAACGACTCGCAATTCTTTATAGGCCAAGCAAATTGGCTTCAAAAAATGGTTTGCGTGGAAATAATTGGTGAAGTTCAGAAAACTGTTTCAATCATTCTTTTAGGTCTCTAATAAGAGTCGTTTGAGCTTTGCCCCAATTTCCCAGTGAAGCGTATGTCGTCACGTTCGAAAAACCTCGAAGTTTTCGGACTATTTTAGTTTTTTCTTGAACAGCTTCTAAACTAAGCACTTTATAATAATATTTATAATAATATTCGAAAGTGTTAGGCATTAAATTCTGCTTCTTAAAAGTATTACGACGTTGTATTCAAACAAGTAGTTTTATAGAACGTCAAAATACGGAAAATCTTTACACTTTTCGAAAAAAACATATTTTTTCACTATAAAACGTGAAATACCCATGACACTACGAACTTTAGAACGAAATGTCCTAGGATAATAGTTGTAGACCATCATATGGTGATAAAAACGTAACCCCACTCCTCCAAACCATAATGTTAAATCGCGCAGTAGCGCAGCAGTCCCATGAGTGTGTGGAAAACTTCGGGCAGGACACTGATCTTCTTGTTATTTTGATTGTTCAAGCCCCTATGTGTACCAACACTTTTTACTAGGGGCTGGCAAGAGGCAAGCAAGACGATGTTGTCTTTTCCCCTTGCAGTTTTCATTTGTTTCGAAAAACAACATATTATTTCTTCATGCTTATAATGGCTGCGACACTACATCATCATTTTTCGGTAAAGAAAAAAGGAAATTCCTAAAGACGTGTGAAATCAACATAAACCTTTTGAAAGGAGAAGAATTAGTTTCAGGCTTTCACTACCGGATATATTGACATTAAGAGAGTCTTCCGGGCTTATTGGCCGTGGTCTATAGGCGATTCAAGGGTAGGTTGCGTCCTCTGTAAACATTGAGTTTGCTGAAACACTTTGTGTTGTACTTTCTTGTTCATGAAGATCTTTGAGCGAGTTAATATATTCTAATATAATATAATATAATATAATATAATATAATATAATATAATATAATATAATATAATATAATATAATATAATATAATATATTATTAATTTGAATGATGGATTCATACGAAACTAGAGTATTCCTTACTTCAAATGAATATTTCAGATATTTGGAAGCCGTTCCGAATAGTAGGAGTGTCGTAGAAGGTGGGTACAAAATAAATTATCAAAATAGTTTTCATTCACTTAATATTATAGGAGAAGCAATCCTAAATGCTGGACACCCAATAATGTGTGGTAATCTGGAGAAAAGCACACATCAGGTTTTTGAAATATTTAGTTTGTGCTTACAAACATCAGCCCTCACAGCCAATCCCGATGAGATAACTGGCAAAATTCTAGTAGACGAGGGATCAGCTGTAGTATCAGCATTCCGCTGTTCCTGTAAGGCTGGTTCAGGTGGAAAATGCAAGCATATCTCGGCTGTTCTTTTGCACTGTACTAGGTTGTATTAAATTCGATTTAATTAATGTCTGAATCAGGACTTGCAATTGGACAATAATATATACACAATATAATGTTTAGTTCTTTCTCTTTTCCTGGTGTTTTCTGTTGCAGGACTGATCTCAACAAATTTGAGAAGGTATCTAGTACAGATGTGAAATGTTGGTGGACAAATAAAAAAAAATTGTCAAAAACCAAATATGAAGCCCTTTCAATACTGAAAACCTCATGCCGATCCGTTGGCCCCACTTATACCCTGATCATTGGCGGAAGAAGGTAGTGGGTTAACGCGGGCGATGTTGATTAGTCCATCGCTCCCACTTCGTATTGGCTTGATTTTGGTCTTTTCCAACACCGGCAACCATGCGCTATGTACCAAAGGAGTTTCTTCCCTCATGTTCATATTGTTCTTATGTTTATATATAAACATAACTCCTTTGGTACATAGCGCATGGTTGCCGGTGTTGGAAAAGACCAAAATCAAGCCAATACGAAGTGGGAGCGATGGACCAATCAACATCGCGCGCGTAAACCCACCACCTTCTCCCGCCAATGATCTGGGTATAAGTGGGGCCAACGGATCGAATCCAGCATCACTTTCGGAAATTCAGCGGTCGAGTTACAATCTAAGACCAAGAATCCTCTGAAGATGCCTACCGCAGGTGTGGGCGAAACGTTAGGTGAACTAATCCCTAATAGACCACGGCCAATAAATAAGCCCGGAAGGCTCTTTTAATGTCAGGAGAAGAATTGTTTATCAAATCTTATGCTTCTGCCGATAAGGTCGACGAGGCAGGGAAGAAATGCATGGTAGCCCTTTATAAAAATGATTTCAACCCAGACGGCACCCTATATTCCCGGAATATTCCTCCAATCTGCCATTAAGCCAAAAGATATTGCAATATGCGAGGCATATGCCAGATATATATCAAATATATCTGCTCTCAAAGGAATATTCCAAATATATGCCATCCCAGATATGTCTGGTATATGCTATGGGAATATCTATATGATATGCGTTTAGAATATTATTCAATAGTATTTATTGGTATATATACATGAATCTTCATGGAATATTACAAACGTTACAAAACCCTTTTTGAACGATAATTGTGTGTAGGCACTACCACTACCTCGATTTTGCTTTTGTTCCGAACTCATCAATAATTGATGAGTTTGCTATTTTCCAGTAAACTGTTAAAGAACTACAAACTTTCTATATAGATTATATTTTAGAGGAATCGCAGTTATCATCAAGTTAATTATAGTTGGATTCAAGTTAAAAAATAACACTTTCATTCGCTTAATAATTTGATCTTATTTATTAAACTGAGTAAACAATGGAATCAATGATTTGTAATTTATTTATATGATTGATACAATGAAATGAAAGAGCAGGCAACAAATTAAACGTTTTAATTTGTGAAAAATGGACATGCTATACTATATCGTCTATCGACTGAGAGTCGAGTGACTTTTTAAATGATTGAAATGTTCGATGAAACAGAAAAAGAGGTCTATTATGATTTTGATCTTATAGGAAAGAGATCAAATATATATTTTCAATAAATGGAAAAACAATATATGATATTCGAGCAGATATGTGAAAAGGGCGTAGACAAGTTGTCATAAATCATATATGATAATCAAATATTAGTCAGCAGAGGTGAGAGTAGCTTATTCCACTGGAGGATCGAATCACTTTTGCTCATATTTTTGTTTCCATGAAGCTGCCCTGTGGTGACAGAGATGTCTGGAACTTAGAATCTTTCTAGTTCAACTTAATACTTCTTGCTTTTCATTGAACCAAATACATTGCATTTCAAACATTTCAGAGCCATTGTAGGTTGAGGAAGTTATGTGGCCACCACCACCATATTTTCGCCCTTTCTAGATATTTCCTTGAATTTTATCAAAATATCTGACAGAAATACCAATGACATTATTTCTTTACAGGAATAAAACTACTCCTTTATAAATAAAAAATTAACTATTTTCTGGCCTCTACCCATTCTTAACTCCTGCAATTCTATCCCTGAATTTACCGATAAGAATATCAAATTTCGATTTTACTGATTTGAGTTTTTCTTATGGATGTAAACATTACGTCACGACGTTTTCAGTCAAAATATTCATATTTTTGTTTTGTGGTCTTGGACCTTGGATTGAGGTTATTTGTGTTCTGTGATTAGCAGTTTCAGTTTGGCGTTCCAAACTTCCAAAATGGTCGTCACGTCACGGTGGTGACATGAGTTGAAAGAGTCTTATTGAAAAATTATTAAATTGTGTGTGGAGTTGAAAATATGTTATTGTTTGAGTATTATGTGATAAATAGTTTGTGATGCAGCCGAGCACATGATAAAAGATAAGACAGGCAGACAAGAGCATGACTGTAGGAGCGTGAATATCAAATCAGCGTTGGTAGGTACTCTTATATTTGGAATGCTTGAAAAAGGTTTTCGTAATATGCCAATCACTTGTCAGTGCTTTATCTTTGGTTATGTGTATTTACGTTTTTTCAGGTCAAAGAATTGAGGACTTTACAGTGAGGAAGTGATAGAAAGGATATTTCCTATATTTTAGTTGGGTTGGGAAAAAGGCAAAAACTAACTTTTCATCCCTAATAAAATTGTGCAATGTTCTCAAAGGTATAATATAAATAATTTCAGTGATCATAAAACCCATTTTATGTTTTATTAATATTTTCAGAGGTTCTTAAACAGAATGAAAATACTAAATTTGTTACTGAAAAATGGCTCTACGTTGTGCAGATAGCTTAACCAAAATTTTGCTTTCAATCCAAACGTAAAAACTACAAGAGCATGAGTGGAGGAGCTTCTCAGGTGTAGTAAGTCTCACCCAAGCTGTATATCGTAATTTTGTTCCTGTAAGCAAAAAGGCTGTACAGGTCGAAAATATTAGTGGCATCAATACGGATTTAGGCCCTAAAAATCAAAAAGAGGGATCGTCTTCGAGAAGGAAGGTTGCCTCGATATAAATTGCCAACACTGCCTACTAAAATTCAAAGTAAGTTTATAAATATTAAATAATTAGAACAGATTCCACTATTACTATAGCAGTAGACAGCCTCTTATCTTGAAAATCTTAGAATCACTGGTTTTTTTCAGGGCCAAAATCAAAGAATTCCAAGGAAAAAGGCGAGGAAGACCAAAAGCTACCTGGATGAGCGGCATACAGAAGACGATGTCTGAGAGACCGGGAGAAGGGGTGTTGATAGAAGGGGCTGGAGACTGGGAATTGGAAGGCCTGGGATGTTATAAACACGGATATCTATATCAGCACCCCAAAGGTAAAATGTGTCAAGTCACAATATCAAAATTAGACAAATGAGAGATTTTTCAGTTCGATCATTGTTTCAAAGAATGTGTACTGCCATTACTTGGCGTCTTCATAAACCTAGGGAGTCAAAAATGTGTTCCACTAGCTAGAATTTACTAATGTGAATCCAATATTCTATATAGGTCGTGTCTGAAAAAATGTGACTTAACACACTTTACCTCTGAGGTGCTGATATATAGATATAAGGTCGGTTTTACAAAACTTTGTTAGTACCATTTAATTAACTGGAGCCACCACGATTCGTAGAAATTTCAAAACGAGTAATTCGATTTGTGAAACCGACCCATAATCTGATGAGTCGATTTCAAATGGCTGTTTTGGTTGGTTAACGGTTCATAAATGACAACGTCAAACGAACTGCGCTTTCGAATTCTGTTCAAATTTTGGAGAAACATCTGATTTGAGACGTCACCAGAATGTCATTCGAATGCGGTTGGTCCAAAACTGATGGACCAATCTATGAACCAACCAAGAACCAGTCAATCGAAATCGCCTCTAGTTCACAAACCAAATAATTGAAGTTCACAGTTCAATATTTATATCATTTAAAATATTACCTCATTGTGTTTTCCCTATTTTTTAGTTTAATTCATCAAATGTTAATTTTTACTTATTCTTAGTATTGTTTTGTAAAATACCTAGTTGATTTATATTTATATTTTTACTTTATGTTCATTTTTATGATTTAATGTGATAATTTTGTTAATTATTGTTATTGTACAAAATATTCTTAAAACTGTAATAAATTTTTTTGAAACAATCTAATCAATGCATTATTATTTAGTACCGCTACAAAAATTTACATATATTTAAATATATACAAAGATATTACCAGCATATGGCATGGACAAATCAGGAGATAAAAAGATATTGCCAGCATATATGTAAGGGAGATATTCATAGATGAATCTGTATGGCATATGCCATGGATATATTTTTGAAGATTATGGGATATTCCTGGCAGATGTTTCATGGTGACCTTGGATATTCCTGCTATCTGCCAGGCTTATGCCCTGGGAGATTTGGAATATGTTTGGAATATCTCAATATGCCAGCGGTATATTCATTGAATATGCATGGAATATTTCTGTGCCGTCTGGGCAAGTAATTTAATGTATTGTGGTACGAGATGTTTGAAAAATTGTTAACCAAACCTCAGTTAATCTTGGCTCCCTTCAACTGAAGCAGCACCTCGACAACACTCGCTAGGGACGTATTTACAGGTAATAAAAATATGTAATATATTGTTCTTAGTAACGAGTTGTATTGTTAGTTATTAGTTTATGAGTCCCACGTTTGTTATTATAATTGATTTATTTAATTTTCGACGTCTTCAGGAATTTCAGTTGTCCTCTATGAAGCCACTAGAAACATGAAGAAATAATATGTTGTTTTAAAAACAGAGAAGAACTTGTAGTGCGAGGGAGAATAGACAATTTATTGTCTTGCTCTGCCTGGCTTTAGTAAGAAAATTCTGGTTCACATAGGGGCTGGAACAGTCGAAATTACAAGTCAGTGTCCTCCCCAACAATAACAAGACTCTCATGGGACTGCTGACCAACTTCAACATCATTAGCTACGATTAAACGATCAGCATTTTCAGTGGGATGATCTACTGCGCGATTTTAAATTGTGGTTGGAAGGGGGCGGGTTACGTTTTTATCACCATTTGATGGTCTACAACTCTCATTCTATAACATTTCATTCTAAAGCTCGTAGCTCCAAAGATATACGTTTCATAATGAAAAAAATGTGTTTTTTCAAAATGTGTGAAAATTTGCTATTTTTGGACGTATGATTTCTATAAAACTACTTGTTCAAAAGATGAGATGGTCACACTTTTTAGAAGCAGAATTTAATGCTGAACACTTTTGAATATTTATTTATTTATTATCAAACATAAAATACAATGTTTTTTACACAACTATGTTTTAAATGAAACAAATGATACAATACAACAATGATATTGATTAAGTGCTTAGTTTAGTAGCTATTCGAGAAAAACCTGAATTATTCCGAAAATTTCGAGGTTTTTCGAATGTCACGACATACGCTCAACTGGGAAATTAGGGCAAAACTCAAACTACTCTTATTAGAGGCCTAAATGAATGATTAAAATTGTTTCCAGAATTCCAGCAATTATTTCCAGGCAAAAGTCTAATTTGCTTGGCCTATTATCTATGTTTAACAATTAGAGAAGGGGAAATTGATTGGGTTTTTTCATTTCTTTCAAACATTGTGACATTTCTGTCATAACTTATTTATGAAGAAAGAATTTCTGCAATGGATGGTTAATTCGAAAACCATTCAATTGGTTATTACTAACTAGTTTTATCTGCTTTTGTCTGTTTTTTTCTGCTTCCATAGAAGAACTACATGAAGATGTAGATGTCCTCCAAGATCCTTTGATATGATATTATTAGTAATACGGGTAAGGGTAAGGTCAGGATTTTTTTTCTCTGGTGTTTTTTCCCTTTCCTCATTTTATCATACTACAGGTTTTCCTGTGTTGCACTAACCCCAGCTAGGTAATTTTTAGTTTCAATATGTATTGTATTATTTTAGGTCTCTCAATCAAAAGAATATATATATATATATTTAGAATAAATTAAATTATTTTCAAATTAACCACCCATTTCAGAAATGCATTTGTTACTTTATGTATAGCCTCGAAACCATCTTGAAATTTATAAATGGGACAACTATTTATAAGATTGTCATTATAATTAGCATCCTCCATAGTAAATCAACAGAATCTGATTGCAGTAAATAGTACCAGGAAAAGAAAAGAGGTTAAAGGCTTCTCATATATGTGGCGACGTTTCGCAAAAGTAACCTTTTGCTTCCTCTGGCCTACAAATTGATTCGGCTATAGTATACAGTTCATAAAAAACGATTGAACAACTCACCAAAACATGAATAGCTCAGCTAATAAAAATGTGTGTGAATTCGCCAGACTCAACAAAACACATCCAGAAAAAATGTCAACGAATAAAAAGCAAAAACAGTAATACACAAACGCCGAGCTCACTGATGGTGCGCACCGGATGACGACAACCAAATTTACTCTAAGCTGGACCTTCTTTCCCCTATGGCACTCTGGGCAAGTGTCCAGGGCCCCGCGATCGATAGGGGCCCCGCTATCACTAGGGGCCCCGCTCAGATCAATTTTTCCGAACCGAAAGAGTCGAAAATTTCCTCAAAAATGATGACGGGAATTTCTCACGAAAAATTCCCCCTTATTATCATCGAACAGATTTTTTCGAAAAGACCTAAACGCTTTTTTATTTCAAAATTCCCTTTCGCGTACTAAAATTCCCTTCAGGTTAAAAGGGGAAGCTTTCATTCACAATAATTCCATGAATTGGAACATCAACAAGTTTTCGAAGGTTGCTAATTTTATAAATCTTGCCCATAATGGCATACACTAGATAAGAACAATTATTAGCTTGTGTTATTTGTTAGGGTAGTTAGCCATAAAACATCTGTTCGAATCGTGTTGTTGATCACATTCTTGCATTACTGTACTCATTTGGAAGCTTCCAAGGAAATACTCTTTCATTAACATAATTTCATACAGTCCTGCAAGACTAGAAATCAGGGGCGTATTAGAGGGCCCCGCAGAACTCGCGGTGCAGGGAGGCCTGGCACCAAAGATGCCCCCAAGTCAAACTGAAAGTATCAAATGGGGCCCCAATAATTTCATTCTATTGATCTTGTCGATTTGCGAGATTTATTCCATGATATAATGAACAAAACTTATACAAAAAAAAGGTACAATTATCATTCCTGAAAAATAGAGGAATACTCCTGAATTATAAAAAAAAACATGAGTTTTCCAGTAATTTCATTCGAAATTTGATTTATCCCTCAATTACTTCATGTGCTACCCTGTTTTCGAGGGTTTTTTAATATACCGTCAAGCTTTTCTGGACTCTCCTTAAACGTGCCGCAAACATGTTTTTCAGAATTTGGACAAGCTTCGGACAAGAAGTGGCCAGAAGCTTGGACATCGACAAGTTGATAGATAATGTTTGCACAAAAAAATTAATGCATTTTTCTTGAATGTTTTTTAAATTTTTTAACACATTGATGTGTTTCTAGATATTTTTATATCAGAATATATATTATTTTGTTCAGAATTTTTTGTTATTCAAAATATGAATTATTTTCATAACATTTTTTTTTATTATTTTCCTTTGAAAAACTTCAGGATAAGTCGAGAAGACCACAAACTGAGATCACAAACACACATAAATTTCATCATAGATTTACTAATCTCTCCAACCTAGAACTCAGCGAAGATGAGATCACGGTTATGAATTTGGGACAGAAGTTCGCACCGATCCCTAGATCACCAGACGTTTATAAGAATGCCATAGCACTTGAGACACAGATCAGAGATAACCCAAACTACAACATCATTGCGGCAGGAGTCGCTGAAACTCTGAAAATTTTTAAAGATGTAAAGTTAAGGGTGTGCAATAGAAAACAAGCCGAAACCAATACATTTTTACATAAGAACAAAAAAACAATCGAAAATAAAATAACTGACAATGATCTCATTTTGACAAAAATGCAGGACTAGTTTTATTAATGAAAAAACATATATTGAAAAGTCACCTAACTTTTTTGAAGATAATAAAATTACAAAAGCTGAAAATAACCCTTCCACCAAATATTCCAACAAAGTTAATAATACTCTTAAAGATACCATTCCAACAATAATAAAATACAGACAATCACTATATACCCTGAAGGAGAAAAATCCACAACTACCAAAATTGTACAGCACTATTAAACTACACAAACCTAACAAAAGTATAAGACCTATCACTACAGCAGTATCATCCCCCAACATTAAGATTTCTAAATTTATCAACAATTTCTTTATTGAAAGACTTAAATACCGTTCCTCCTATTCAATTAAGATTTCCATAGAACTAGTTGAAAAAATTAAGAAGCTCAAACTTGAATCCAATAGAAAGTATACACTTTTGTCATCCGATATCGTGAACCTTTATACTAATGTCCCCCTTGACGAATCATTACATCTAATCGAAGAACAATTGATGAACCATTACAGCTCAGTCAACGAAATAAATCTTGACACAACTGACATAGAAAATACACTCAAATTATGCTATCTGATAACCGAACAGAACCTTTTTGAATTCGACGAGACTATATACATAATGAAGGACGGCTTGCCCATGGGATCACCATCCAGTGGCCTAATGGCAGATATATACAGAGTTGGGATAAAGTATGGAACCAAGTAAATATCTTTTAAACGAAAAGAACGATATTTATGAAAATTTGCAGGTAAGTGCAATGAAACAAAACGCATCTGATGTACATTTTTTTGATAATAATATACTTCCGGTTTAACCGAAAATGCCATCAACTTCTTTAATTTAAATGGGACACCCTATATATTTTTACAGATTTTGAAAAAGCTTGTTATTTTGAATTCATACATACTGAGTTTAGTGTAAAAAAATTTGTAAAAACGAGGAATATAGCACTTTAACCAACCTCCTTTGAGTTTTTTGCATTAGAGCAAAAAACTATTTAGATAAACTAATTGATGTTGTTTGTATGCATAGTAATAAATAAACAAGTACAGTTTAGTACGTCTTTTGTTCTTCAAGTGTCAAATTCTAATTGACGGAAATAAATTGAACAATTTAGAATGGTTCAATTAAGTGAAAAAGAGCGTATTGAAATTTTAATGATGATCGGTTATGGTGATCGTGTTAGAACTCACGAAGAAGTGTGTCATATTTTTAATAATTTGCATCCGGAGAGAAATCCTATATCACGCTCAACAGTAACTAAAACATTACAACGTTTCAATACTACTGAGATGGTAAAAAATTTGCTAAAACCTGGAAGACCGCGGACTGCAACGAACGAAACTGTTAAACAAAATATTGCCATCGATTTAGAAGAATCACCTCAAACTTCCACCACAAATTTGGCACTAAACCATGGTATCAGTCGACGTTCTGTAGGAAAGATATTAAAAAGTGAAAAGTATCATCCGTATAAGGTACACATTGTTCAAGAATTGTCATACGATGATTTTGACCGACGGCTGGAATTTTGCGAACGGGTATTGGACATCTGTAATGTCGACGAAAATTTTGCTTCTAGCATAGTTTTTTTCCGATGAGGCAACTTTTTGTTTAAATGGAACAGTTAATCGCCACAACTCAAGGTATTGGTCAAATGAGAATCCTCATTGGATTCATGAAGCACATACCCAGCATCCACAAAAGTTAAATGCTTGGATGGGAATTGTCGAAAATAAGCTTATAGGCCCATTTTTTTATCGACGGAAACTTGAATGGTGACAAGTATTTGGATCTACTAAATAACGAAATTATTCCTGAACTTCAACAGAATGGGCAATTACCACAAAACATTTGGTTTCAACAAGATGGAGCACCTCCCCACTATGATAGACGGGTTAGGGATTTTCTGGATGCGAATTTTCCAAATCGATGGATTGGACGTAGAGGATTCATAGAGTGGCCTGCTCGTTCTCCGGATCTTAGCCCGTTAGATTTTTTTCTTTGGGGTTATCTAAAATCACGTGTTTACGTTAGACGACCAACAAACTTACAGGAATTGAGACAAAGAATTATTGATGAATGTGAACTAATACGTGGAGAAGTCTTGGAAAGAGTGACTCAAGAATTTGTTAATAGGATGGCATATTGTCAGCAAGTAAACGGCGAGCATTTTAACATTTGAAGTAATTTTGTTTCTCATTATTCTAAAATAATGAAATGTACATCTATTGCACTACTAACAGTGAGTTATTCCTCGTTTTTACAATTTTTTTTACACTAAACTCAGTATGTATGAATTCAAAATAACAAGCTCTTTCAAAATCTGTAAAAATATATAGGGTGTCCCATTTAAATTGAAGAAGTTGATGGCATTTCCGGTTAAACCGGAAGTATATTATTATCAAAAAAATGTACATCAGATGCGTTTCGTTCCATTGCACTTACCTGCAAATTTTCATGAAGATCGTTTTTTTCGTTTAAAAGATATTTACTTGGTTCCATACTTTATCCCAACCCTGTATGTAGACCTGTATGAAGTAACAGTTCGCCATATGTAACTTCTGCTTAGTCTCGAAAATCTAAAAAATTTTCAAAGAACGATTGCCCTCTCGCATAATGTTAGTTATTTCAACAACTAATTTCATGACATTTGATTTGACAATTTTCCACATTGCGCCTCTTGGTGAACAATACAATGTATCACAAGACTGTTGACTGTTTATGTGGTTTTATTTCAAGAGTCCTTCAAATCCGATTTCAGTTCCTGTCATAGCTCTGGCTCCATCAGTGACAATATAGGAACGTTCATGGACACCCCTTGTTTCACTAAACTGTTATGCCATTATAAGAGGTTTTTTCGCTTTGGATATTTCCAACGCCCCTCTGCGGGCCACAAAAAATTAGGTCGCAGGCCGCATGCGGCCCGCGGGCCTCGTGTTGGACAGCCTAGATATAGAGCAATTAATCATGCAACTTCCATACAAAGATGATATAACTCTGTGGAAAAGATACGTAGACGATGTGTTCTGCATATGGACAGGTACAGATGAAGAGCTTAAAAGATTCTACCACTTGATTGATAGCAAATTCAGAATAAAGTTTACCTTAGAACACTCCATTCAAACATCCTGAACTTCTGATAATATTGCTCAGTTTGTTCATGGTATACTCAAAAATGTCATCACCACTTGTGAATATCAAATTAAGAACTCCTTTGAATTTGTTGATTTTGTAAAACGTTTATCTCTCCCGCCTGGTCATATCTGGTCTCATTTGACGCAGTTTCTGTCTTCACCAACGTCCTGAACTTCCTAGACATAAAGATCACTCTGAACAAAGATAATACCTTCTCTTTTGACATATATAAGAAACCGACTGAATCTGACATCATCATAACATATTGCTCCTACCACGCATCCTCAATGAAAAGAGCTGCCATTAATTTTTTTAAACATAGAATGCTGAACATCCTCTTATCACCGGAAAATTATCAAAAAGAAAAATGAACAATATATATCAAATAGGTAAGAATAACCAATATAGTAGAGGATTCATTGACCAGATTATTACATCTCAATAAAATTTAACCCCATTACTCAATCAAAAAACGTTTTCTAACTATACCCTATTATACAGGACTCCCCGAATCAATCCACCAAATCTTGACAAAATACAATTACACGCTTGTGAACAACCGACATATAACATTAGAAAATCTATTACTTAACAACAAGACAAAGACCAAAAAAGACGAACTAAGTGGAATATACAGGATAAATTGTTTAGATTGCCCTTCCTTTTACATCGGAATGACAACGAGACCCATGGCAGAAAGATTCAGAATACATCAGAAAAACCAACCCAGATCAGCCCTAAGATGTCATTTATTTGAGACAAATCATAATACAAACTTTAACCAGCTAGAGATTTTACATAGGGATAACAACTATTACAGGATGACATTGTTGGAACAGTACGAGATCATGAAAAATAGAGAAAATCAACACCTATTAAACGAGACAACAGACTTCAACGACCGCAGTAACAGTGTATTTAAATTGATAAATTCCCGCTAATATCACATTTCCTCTGTAATGCCCCACTACCTTGGAAGACACACATGACAGCAGACAGCGCAGTTAACCAGCTCCGATTCACGTTTCCAAAAATACTATCAAACCACCCAAGTAAAACTGTAAAATAATACCATCACAACAAGAATTCCGGATTATAATAATAATTGATACATAGATAACAATATATTTCTGAAGGAAGGAACCTCAACTAACGGTAATGAAAGACAATTGCACACTCTAACTTCAAGAAATCCAAAATTTGTTTTTTTTTAATATTATTATTGTATGCTTTCAGCTGGCCTGAGGATGGTCATCTGACCGAAATCGATAGCCAAAGAATTAAATGAAATTAGAAAGTGTGTTTCATTATTCTACATATTATGGAAGCATTCATTTCAAAAATTCAGGGTAAACTTATCATGAACATCATAGATTTATAGAGGGAGCCCCAGACGAAATGCGGCCGAATCACTCGTTTTGAAATTTCAACCATGGTTATTCCTCCATTTGGAAGATGAACTCATCATTGAATTGAAAATAGCTCGCTTCGAACAAAAAAATCTTTTAATTTTAGAAAAGTCTTTTTATCTAATTCAGTGTAGGCAGGGCCTCCATCTAAGTGATAGTGAATGGAATAGATTTCCCTTCTGATAATATTGCTCAGTTTGTTCATGGTATACTCAAAAATGTCATCACCACTTGTGAATATCAAATTAAGAACTCCTTTGAATTTGTTGAATTTGTAAAACGTTTATCTCTCCCGCCTGGTCATATCTGGTCTCATTTGACGCAGTTTCTGTCTTCACCAACGTTACCCATGAGATGGTCACTCGAATAATTAATAAAAGATGGTTCACCATTTCTGTCTTCACTGAAGACTCAAACCTGTTGTTCAGGGCAGTTAGGCTAAGTGACCCCATGTATGTCCCTAACAACATTAACAGGTTAAGGTGTATTTTGAAAAACAATAACTATCCTCGATCATTTTCTGACTTCACAGTGAATAAACTACTGGAAAAAATCCAATTAAATACGATGGAATTAAGATGCTTTAATGATAATAATAAAACTTTTTACAAAATTCCCTATATACCACAATTATCACAAAAAATTAGACTCTGTTAGTATAGTTTTTTGAAATTTAAAAACAATAGGTAGAACCATCTTCGCTAATTTAAATGACAAAATTGAAAACTATTCACAATCTAGTTTGATATATAGTATTCCTTGCGCAGAATGCAATAAAAAAATATCGGTCAAACCAATAATATTTAAAGCATAGAATGAAACAACACATTCACGATTTAAAAGATGTAAAAAACAAAGAGAAAACAGCCCTCTGTTCACACTTTTTCAGTGAAGGACATGCGATTGATTATGATGGTGTCAGAATCTGTGATAGAGAAAAAAATTATGAGAAGAGAAATATTTTGGGAATGTTCTATATTACCTTATGTGACTCCATGAATTTAAGGACTGGTACAGAGAATTTGGACTGCCACTATAGTTCAATAATTTCAAAATATAAATTAAAATTATTTACTTAGAATTATTACATCGAGAATAATATTTCATAGATTCCTAACATAGTTTTTTAATTTTGTGTTTATTTTATTTTTATGCTTTTATTTATACTCTTAGAGTATGTTTGGTTGCAGTTATCTCGTGCGCACAATCAGTGAGCTCGGCGTTTGTGTCTGTTATTGGTTTTTATTTGTTGATCGACATTTTTAAATGTGTAACTTATTGACGGACAAAACTAAGAATCTTATTCGAATATTCCAACTTTTCTGAATGTGTTTTGTTGTGTCTGAAGTATTCGTGAACATTTTTATTAGTTGAGCTATTCATGTTTTGGTGAGTTGTTCAATAGTGTTTCATGAACTGTATACTATAGCCGAAATAATTTGTAGGCCTGAAGAAGCAAAAGTTACTTTTGCGAAACGTCGCCACATATATGAGAAGCCTTTTACATCTTTTCTCTTCCTGGTCCTATTTGCTGCAATCAGATTCTGTTCATTTATAATTTGTTCTATAGTCTCCTCATTTTCCCCACACTCACAACTTGGGCTCTTAACCGAATTCCATCGGAAGAGCATGCTGTTCTTATACGATTCAGAACAGACCATATTCTCCTGGGAATGTCAAAACTAGGAACTCTGATGGAAGAATCAGTAAAAAGAACTTTATTGAAAAAATTGCAGACATCCCATTCAAATTGCCAAATTTTTTTGTCGCTGATATTCATTCAAAACATCGCTTCGCGATATGCTCGCCTATGGCAAATTGTTGATAACTCTGTTGTATAACTTTTATACAATAACGAATTTTATTATTATTATATGAATTAGAAAATTTTACCAGAAAGATTTACGCGACTTCAATCTGGGGACCTTATTACCCATCTGGAACATAGGTGAGTATGGGAAATGAATTAGGAAAGGAATTAGATTTGTTCCAAAATTCAAAGCTGTTGTCTCTTTCCGAATATGGGGAGGAACAATATTTTAAAGGACTGTAGATTTGGTAGTACCAGTAATAATTCTCTTAGAAAAATTTTGTTGGCCATCAATTTTTTCTACATGAACACTGTTCAACCGAACAGGGCTACATTATTCAGCAGCAGAAAAAGCCAAAGCTAGCGCCTCCGTACGAAATATTGTTGCATCAGCGCCCCATGAGGAACCAGCTAATTTCTGAAGAATATTGTTTCGAGTTTTAAGCTTCAAACGCAGATCATCAAAATGGGCGTTGAAATTCAGAGAGGAATCCAGTTTGATTCGTAGGTATCTAGGATTGAAATTATGTTTTAAGGGAGAAGAACCGAAAGTGACACTCAATTTTCTATATTACTAATGATTATTCAAATGAAAACAGGAAACATCGGTTATATTTTCATTCGGCACAACGCCACTTCAGAAAATAATTTTTCATGATATCCAAATCTGCGGAAAGGGGAATTTCTATTGTTTGAAAATTAGAATGATGAAAAGCCAGAGCAATATCATTAGCATAAATAAATTTTTTCGAAGAAGTAGTTGGAATGTCACAAGCAAATATAAGTTGAATAGAAGGGGTGCTAAAACTGAACCTAGTGGAATACCATTATTCAAAGTTTCGAAACTACTACTATTATTATATGGCTGAGATCAAGGGCGTCGCCAGAAATTTTTTCTGGGGGGGGGTAAAAAAACTTAGAATATTGTCATGATATGTTCCTATGTGATGATTGTACAACTTATTTTTCGAAAGTAAATATTTTCCTGGGGGGGGTAATTACCCCCATTCCCCCCCCCCCCCGTATCGACGCCAGTGGCTGAGATAATCCATTTGAACAGGTTTACTGAGACACCCGGTATATTGAAATAAAGTTATGAATGCGAATGATTTTTTTCAGCGTATTTTACTATGATGAATAGAATCATCATTTTTGAACTTCATGTATGATGGAATGCGGACGACTCACATTGAATTATGTGATGTGATAAGAAGATTAAAAACGAAGAATTCGGCACGGATAAATATTTACAAAGCTCAATGCTCGTTTCATTCATTATGTACTGTATCGTTATTAGATGGTTCGCAAAAGAGCATGGGAATTTAATAATTCTTATTGTATATCATTGTATTATTCAATTATCGAAGAACTCCTCAGAATCTTGGGAATTGTCAGCTTTTAATCTTTTTTGTTGAAGAGAAAATATATTGTTCGAGAAAAAAATTAAGATTTACTCAATTCTCATTCATTAGGAGGTGCTTTGTTGTTGTCGATGTGCTGAGAAATAGTAAAAGATCCGAACCTATATCGATTTTCACTTATGAGAGAAGATTCACTTACCGACTTAAAATTCGATCCATTCAAAATAATGATTTATTTAAAAATGCTATAACTTTCAAATGGGGAGGCTGATTTATTTGAATATTTTAGCAATTTTTAGATAAAATACTGTAATTTTAAGGTTATTATTCGGACATCTAAAAGTAATTCAGTAATCGCCGCAGGGGAGAACAGAAAACGATTTTTTCCTCTACTTTTGACACACCCTGAAGGTTAATTCTGCTAGTAGATCTGCACACAATTAACTTTATCAAGAAGACTGATTTGTTTCCAACATTTTGTTTTTCTAATTATCCCGATATCTTAATTTGTTTGTGAAATGTGACGGTTTAAAGAAAATATAACATTCTTAATTTTTTCCAACATTTTGTTTTTTTATTTACCCCAATATCTTAAATTGTTTGTGAAATGTGACGGTTTAAAGAACATGCAACATTTTAGAAATGGTCATAATTCAAAGGACTGTAGAGAATAAACTACAAAATAAGTAGAGTGCTGTGACCAACTCACAATATGAAAACTGTCAAATATTCGTTACTTGGTAATTGCAGTTTAATTATCAGTATTTAATTCAACATAATGGTTTTAACACCTTCTGATGCAGCACGAGCAGTTGCTGTGGTACAAGACGGTAGGTCTCAGTATTAGGCTTCTAGAATATTGGGTGTTACAAGGTGTAGCGTCCAGAGAGCTGTACAACGTTTCCATGAAACTGGTTGTTTTTCGAGACGAAGAGGATCTGGCAGACGACGTTCTACAAATGTCCGAGATGATCGTTTTGTAACATTAAACGTTTTGCGAGAAAGAAATACTACAGCTGTCATCGCTCGAAATCGTTTGGAAGAAGTACGCCAAGTAGCTGTTAACGAAAAAACGATTCGAAGGCGATTCCGAGAACATGGATTACATCCCAGAAGACCTGCAACTGGTCCAGAGTTACTTAGGAATCACAGAACAGCCCAGCCCGTCTTCGATTTGCCAGGGAGCATCAACATTGGAATGTCGATGACTGGAGTAAGATTTTATTTTCTGATGAGTCAAGGTTTTGTTTGCGTTCTCCAGAGGACCGTGAAAGAATATACCGAAGAAGAGGCGAAAGGTTTGACCAAGCAAATTTTTCCACAAGACTCAGTAATGGAGGAGGATCGGTAAAGGTTTGGGGAGGCATCAGCATTTGATCCCATTTTTGGACCAATAAATCTCTGAAAAAATTTGAATTACTTGGAGAAAGAACTCGGTTACAAACTCGTTTGCCCATCATATCTCAGACGTGCTCAATTGGATTGAGATCTGGGCTACGTGATGGCCAGTTCATCCTTTGAATTTCTGTTTTCCCAAATATCGAGATACAATCCTCGTGGTCGAGCGTTGTCGTAAATAAACATGAATTCCTTTCCTATAAACGGTGCAAATGGAATTACATGTGGATCTAGCACATCACGAATATATCGGTTAGCTGTCATTGCTCCTCTGGAGAACGCAAACAAAACCTTGACTCATCAGAAAATAAAATCTTACTCCAGTCATCGACATTCCAATGTTGATGCTCCCTGGCAAATCGAAGACGGGCTGGGCTGTTCTGTGATTCCTAAGTAACTCTGGACCAGTTGCAGGTCTTCTGGGATGTAATCCATGTTCTCGGAATCGCCTTCGAATCGTTTTTTCGTTAACAGCTACTTGGCGTACTTCTTCCAAACGATTTCAAGCGATGACAGCTGTAGTATTTCTTTCTCGCAAAACGTTTAATGTTACAAAACGATCATCTCGGACATTTGTAGAACGTCGTCTGCCAGATCCTCTTCGTCTCGAAAAACAACCAGTTTCATGTCTCTGGACGCTACACCTTGTAACACCCAATATTCTAGAAGCATAATACTGAGACCTATTGACTTGTACCAGAGCAACTGCTCGTGCTGCATCAGTAGGTGTTAAAACCATTATGTTAAATTAAATACTGATAATTAAACTGCAATTACCAAGTAACGAATATTTGACAGTTTTCATATTGTGAGTTGGTCACAGCACTCTACTTATTTTGTAGTTTATTCTCTATACCGTCATTTAAATTATGACCATTTCTAAAATGTTGCATGTTTTTTAAACCGTCACATTTCACAAACAATTTAAGATATTGGGGTAAATAAAATAAGAAAATGTTGGAAAAAATTAAGAATGTTATATTTTCTTTAAACCGTCACATTTCACAAACAAATTAAGATATCGGGATAAATAAAAAAAAAATGTTGGAAACAAATCAGTCTTCTTGATAAAGTTAATTGTGTGTAGATCTACTAGCAGAATTAACCTACAGGGTGTGTCAAAAGTAGAGGAAAAAATCGTTTTCTGTTCTCCCCTGTATATGCGGCGATTACTGAATTACTTTTAGATGTCTGAATAATAACCTTAAAACTACAGTATTTTATCTCAAAGTTGCTAAAAAATTCAAATGAATCAGCCTCCCCATTTGAAAGTTATAGCATTTTTAAATAAATCATTATTTTGAATGGATCGAATTTTAAGTCGGTAAGTGTATATAAAATAAATATAGGTTGCCTGAAAAAACCCTTGACAATAACGATTTTTCATGATATTTTGCACCAATATCCAAATAAGAAAATGTGGCGATTTCTAGGAAATCATTCATTAAAGCACTGGAAGATGTTCTGGTTTTCCAGATAACAATTGAAACTCACGAAATTGTAAGATTCAAGTACGAAGGTTTTATATCAATCCTTACCATCTGAAATGTACGGCAGTTAGTTATTTATTTACTTACTTGAACACACGAGTGTAATACCCTTTTTTACAAAAAAATTTGAAATACATTATCATGTGTGGCAGAACACACAATCTGTAGACAAAGTTCAATAGCTATAAGAGTAGAAAGAGATTTTTGACTGTACTCTCGATTATTGCTATTCCAAAAAATTACCATAGATACAAAAACTCCCAACCCCAATCAATCAAAATAAAGCAAACATCATCCAACAATAGCCTGATAAATCCCCCTTCTTAAAACAGGAAAAAAACTGTTAACAAAGTCGAAGCTAGCGAATGCAACAATATTCACATTGCTGCAAATTCTAGGAACAGGTGAATTTCGTCAGTTGTTGAATTTGAATTTTTTTATATGAAGGAAATTATTATTTCTTGTTCTCTTAGGCGGAACATAAAAATTGAAAAGATGGAGCAGGTCAGGACAAATTAGAAGACCTAATATCAATCAGAGAATAGAATGGCATCACCTAGCTGTGATAAAAGAGGTAAATCCAGCGGATTTCAGTTGCCGAATAATTCACACGTGTAATGCCCAATATATAGGATATATGGAGAAGAAATCTATTTTGAACAATTTCAACCGAAGTGCTGTCTGAATATGTATAAGGGGACCAAACAACAGATGCAAATTCTAGTGTCGGCCTCACCAGTGCTATATACAAAAGCTAAATGTTATCAACGTTGATGAGATCTCGAAAGTGTCTAATAATAATACGTAGTAAGAGCCACTTGCCACTACTCTAATTTCGGGACTTATTCAAGCTCTTAGTCCTGAATCAGATGCGTGCGCATAATAATATCTCGCATTTATTATGCGTGCGCATCTGATTTACGACTGAGGAATAAGAGCTTGAATGTGTGCAATATAAGGTTTGCAACTCATACTGTGATCGTAAAACACTCCTAAGTCACGAATCCACGTCACTCTCTCAAGAGGGTAGTTGCCGATAGTAAAGTTGCATTCCAACCCATTTGACGTGTCCGGAGACTGCCCAGACGGCACAGAAGTATTCCATTCATATTCAGTGAATATACCATTGGCATATTGAAATATTCCGAACATATTCCATATCTCCCAGGGCATAAGCTTGGCAGATAGCAGGAATATCCAAGGTCACCATGAAACATCTGCCAGGAATATCTTATGATCTTCCAAAATATATCCATGGCATATGTCATACATATTCATCTATAAAAATCTCCCTTACATATATGCTAGCAATATCTTTTTATCTCCTGATTTGTCCATGCTATACAGGGTGATTTTTTAAGTGTTTCATTAGAAGTTTTCGGGGAAGGAATTTTAATACAAATTCCAGATTTTGCATTGTTGTTTTATACCACATGATCTTGAGTTGTAAAATATTTTCAAGCAAAATCTACTTCCGGTTCTACCGGAAACGAATGTGAACTTCGTTATTTCAAATGTAACACCCTGTATATTTCGACATATTTTGATTCTTCGTTCAATTCTACACTAATTTCAGGTATAATATGCCCAACCTCATAAGCGATTGTTGAGTTATAGCCCAATTGTCAAATTATTCGTCATAAAGATTGTCACAAATAAGTGTTTATTTCTTCAAAATCTCTCATTGTAAAATTTTTTTTCCGCAACAGTGAAATAAAATAAAGTACGCTGTTGCTGTTGCTGCTATAACTTATGAGGAAATTTCCTACAGGGTGTCCGAAACAAAGCTTCAAAGTGAGTCTTAATTAAACTATGAAATCTCCTTTTTTTCAAATGGCAACCATATAATTTTTTTCTCATAATCGATTGCTCGTCAAAAACTAGTTAGAGTATGCCAAACATTTCATGCCTTCAAAATCAGTAGTTTTGCCGTTATTGAATTGAATTCAATTTCACGACCAAAGACAGGTTTCAGTCGAATTAATTGGTACGCTCGTTTTTTTAGTAGGCTATGGTAGGAACTGTCATTCTCACCTTTTTTCATAATGATCAAATAAACAAAAAAAAATTCAATTCAAAACTTCCACATCAATTCTCTTAACAACCAACGAAAATTAAATAAATACTATTCAAATAAATTTTCAAATTTCTTCTACGACCACCTACTGTAAGGTGTTCAGGTGATAATTCCCGCAGTGCAACCTGCACCCTAACTTCAATTTTGTTCCTTGAATGACTGCTATTTTTATAAACCTCCCATTTTATAGTACCCCATAGATAAAAATGAAAGAACGTCAGGTCTGGAGAACGAGAGGGCTAATCTGATGGACTATTCAATCTGATATTTTGATACATTCACCTTGAATAAAGAACATATTTTATACATCACTGTTGACGAAATTCCGATTCATGCTTTCGAAAACTCGCTCCTTCGTCGCTCGTTCTGCAACTTGTTTTAGAATATACTATTATGATTTCAAATATGAATTTATACCATCCAGGATGATTTATTGAGTTGGTCTATCAGACGTTTGAGGAAACTTTCATTTTATTCTGAGTACTCTCCAACTTCTGGTATAGGTACTCATGGTTCCTGGACATTTTTGCAGAAAAAGTTTATTTCGTAAAAATCTTTTCCATTTTCGATGATGCCGATAGGTTGTATTATAGGACTAGGACTGTTCGCGGATTTTACTAAAAATGTACAGAGTTTTGTTACGAACCTGATTTTCATGAGTGACCGAATCACTCGAAAATGCGTCGCCTCGAATTTTCACACGAAAAACTCGTCTGATATGGGAACGACGTGTACGTGTATGTAAGTCAATTATCAGATTGTTATATTAACTCAGATTCTTTTTCGTAGTAGAAACTCTTATTTGAAAAATTATCATTTTGAGTTGATATTTTGCCATTGTATTTTGTTATGCAAAGATAACATACCTATTTTGAATTATTTGTTTTTTTCTGAATAAAATATTTCTATATCTGCCTGATCATGAAAATAGGTTTGAAATACATATTTCAATCCATTTTCAGCGCTGAAACTTTTTCATCGCATTGCAACGATAAAAAAATACAAAGTGAGTATCTATTTCATATTATGCTCAAACTGTATTGATTCGTCTCAAATGTTGTTAAAGTAGGTGGAGAAAACTCTGAATGAAACTCCCAGAAATATTATCATTGCATATATTCAGTATACAGAAATATTCTAAGTTTTAGATCTGTCAACAATCATACTGAAAATTTGGTATTTCGAGATTCGCATCAGAATCAACCTCAATATGACGAAAACATTCATTTGTACCGATATAAATTACAATTTTTTCGACAAAACATAAGAATTTCAAACTAAATATACAGCGTCATTCATTCAGAATGGTGATTGGCTGGATCTCGGAATATTATCTTATATAATCAGGAATGAATCTTATTACAAACTCGAACCTAATAACTCTGTACAATTCATTCCGATTCATGGGTGAATTTGTAAGGTGGTCACATAGGTGAAGATCAATCCTGCGTTACAGATCTGTACCCTGTACCGCACGATTGGAAGATGAAAAGCAGAATACACCCATTATTTTGTTCTTGAATTGATATATTTTCATTCTGCCTTGAGAACTTCGAAGTCACACCAAAAAACTATAACAGATATTAAAACCGTAGAATATTATATGCATTATTGAATCTTTGCAGGTGATTTTTTTCATTTGGAATTCACCTAATTCTTATTCCCTTTTTTTAAATTATCAATCTTTTTGTGGGGTGTCGAATACCATTATGCAGAGATTTTGTTCGAAACGTGAGTCTGAGGTCGGCTTTTGACTTCATTGGGGTTTACAAAAGCTCGTTTATCCGCTAACAATTTAATTAATCAAATTCAGAGTGAATGTGAAGGACTTTTTTTTCTTGTGAGAATAGTAATTTTTGATTATTCGTTTTCGGATTGTTCAACTTTTTTTCCATAATTTTTTTTTATAATTATAACAATACGAGCAATCAGAAAAAATCCATTCTATGAGCTTATTTGCTGGCTTCAGATCTGAGTGCTTTCAAGTGTCGTTGTGAGGTCCTGCCCAGTTTTTTTTCACATCTATTTCAGATCTGCTAGACATTTTCGTTTGAGTCGCCTATCTCGATCGTTGTGCACTTCAGTCAGTGGGTGAAGTAAAATATTCACGTGGTTCTCCTGCTTCATGTGGTGATTCCCGCTTTTTTTATGACACCTTTCACGTATGGTACTTCAAGTTTTCTTGAAGTGTTTGATTTGAAACGTACCATATTGCATGTGTTATCATCATTCTTCGGATGTTCTGATGGTTCGAATAATCAAACTATAACATCTCCGATATTTTCATTTTATTTTATTTATGAAAGATACGAATACAAACACAGGTTCCAACCCAAAAAAGTATTCACAAATTAAGTGGAAAAAATCATACAACCAAATGAAAAATTTAATTTCACACTATGTAGTTCCAAAATGAAATTGTACAAAATTAAATTTTTTTTCTGATATTTATTCTGATAGCGTTTGTTCTAGCAGTTTTTCAAATTGAGAAATGGACGTATTAAAGGGATTGATATCGCTAAACTCCAAATTAAACGTCGTCGAAAATCTGCAAAATTTTGTTGTTGATATACTGAATATCAGTTAATACTGCTAAAGTTATAGATTTTATGGATTTACATGAATTAGGTATCTTCACAGTTGTCCTGAGAAATTAATGCATGTAAATATAATCCCATTGAGATCTACCTCTTCATACGAGAGCTAGAAACCTCGAAAAAACGGGAATTTGGGTGCAGCTGCTTCTTTGATAGAAGTCATCTGGCAGTTGCCAACATGGCAAGATTGACAAGTGCCAGTCGCACCTTTGAAAGTGCAGATTGAAGACAGTATTTGAGTACGTTTCCTTTTCATTGCATTAGATCTTGAAACTGAATGAAACAAGAAAATTTGATTACCAAACCTATCATTAATGCGATCATTCTACCGATTTTGATGAAAAAAAAACAATTTTGAAACACCCGGACTCCACCTACGCACATAACAGCATTTTTAGTCCTTCTTTCCAGTACTTCAACGCTTTGCGCTTCAATAATTTAATCGATGAACAGAGGAGAATTTTTCGAGGTAGAATGTGAAAATATGAATGTCGATTCGAAAAGGAAATTACTTTTTATATAGGATAAATGGATGTATTTGATATCTTGGTTGTCAGTTTTCATGCCAGTGGGAATTCTATACGTTTTGATAACTCCAATGGATAAAGCAGGATTGAATAGTTGCACTAAATGTGCACAGGATCCTGCCTTTTTGTTGTTCAAAATAACTATGTGTTTCTTTCATTTGCAATAACACATGCATAAATAATTATTATTAATTATTATGTTATTCTGAGGATCATCTTCGATATGCCTCGAAAGGTTTGTGGAATTTTTTTTAGAATACGTGATATGAAAAAACACATCCAGAATATTTATATCAAAACACGGAAAAATCTCATTTCATATATAGTTTTCAAACCCAGAAGTCTATCAAATTGAATCTTTACTTCTCCATTTCTGAATCAAAAAGTATCCAAAAGTGAGGCTTACTGATATAAGGCGTTGAAAAATTTTTGTATATTCTGAATTACTGTGGGCGAAATCCAAATCAGAGCGAATAATTGAACTTTTGAATCTGGAAAACATGATTATCGCATAGATAAACAATTACCAATTACGCAATTGGTAACGAAATAAAAAACTATTCAGTCAAGTGTGACTATTACTTTCAGCCATTCGATAAATCAAATGAATAAACATCTTGAATGACTTCCGATCACGAACATGAGAATTAAATCGAATTGGCAACATTGCTGGAAGGCAGATTACCTGGAAATAGAATATATAGAGGTCGAACTGTTTCCTACTTGAATCAAAATATACGGATGTCATTCCATCCGCTGGATATAACTGGAAGTCGGAATGTACGGTGCAAACTTTCTTGAATATACACCAATATACACGAGGATGCAGGCCTATACCGTTTCGGAAAAGATGCCAGTTTGTTCGTTGGATATATATATATATATATATATATATATATATATATATATATGTAAAGTTTTGTAGTGGTACTAAGTAATAATGCATTGATTACATTATAGAAAAATTTATTACAGTTTTAAACATATTTTGTACAATAACAATCATTAACAAAATTATCACTTTAAATTATAAAAATGAACATAAAGGAAAAATATAAATATAAATCAACTAGGTATTTCTCAAAACAAAACAAGACATATAAACTCCGAATAAGTAAAAATTAACATTTGATGAATTAAACTAAAAAATAGGGAAAACACAATGAGGTAATATTTTAAATGATATAAATATTGAACTGTGAACTTCAATTATTTGGTTTGTGAACTAGCAGATTATGGGTCGGTTTCACAAAACATTAATTGTGCGATTAAGAAACCTCACATAAATGTGAGCACCTTTTTCAGAGCAAGTTGGGAATTTTTTGATCTGACTTTCTCTCAACTAGCAGATTTGGCCCTGAAAAAAAAACAGTGATTCTAAGATTTTCAAGATAAGAGGCTGTCTACTGCTATAGTAATAGTGGAATCTGTTCTGATTATTTAATATTTATAAACTTACTTTGAATTTTAGTAGGCAGTGTTGGCAATTTATATCGAGGCAACCTTCCTTCCCGAAGGTGATCCCTCTTTTTGATTTTTTGGGCCTAAATCCGTATCGATGCCACTAATATTTTTGACCTGTACAGCCTTTTTGCTTGCAGGAACAAAATTACGATATACAGCTTGGCTGAGACTTACACCGGAAAAGCTCCTCCACTCATGCTCTTGTAGTTGTTACGTTTGGATCGAAAGCAAAATTTTGGTTAAGCTATTTGCACAACGTGGAGCCATTTTTCAGTAACAGACTTGGTATTTTCATTCTGTTTAAGAACCTCTGAAAATATTAATAAAACATAAAATGGGTTTTATGATCACTGAAATTATTCATACTATACCTTTGAGAACATTGTACAATTTTACCAGGGATGAAAAGTTTGTTTTTGCCTTTTTCCCAACCCAACTAAAATGTGGGAAATATCATTTCTACCACTTCCTCACTGTTAAGTCCTCAATTCTTTGACCTGAAAAAAACGTAAATATACATAACCAAAGATAAAGCACTGACAAAGTGAGGTATACCCAAAGTGATTGACATATTACGCAACACTTTTTCAAGCATTCCAAATATAAGAGTACCTACCAACGGCGATTTGATATTCACGCTCCTTCAGTCATGCTCTTGTCTGTCTCTCTAATCTTTTATCATGTGCTTGGCTGTATCACAGCCATCTTAAACACATAGCTATGAACGAAATGTGGCAACGCCGCAAATGAGTTATCCGGAAGGCCGACTGGGACTTCGGACGGCCGCAGTAAATTTCTTATAATAGGAGCGCGATTTTCAAATATATTATAATTAATTGTCGAATAATCGATATGAAATATTTTAAATTCAATCAAATACCCAGAAGCAACAATACTAAATCCTACTTGGTCAATGAATTGGTTCGATTCATCATTTTTATCATTACTGGAGATCAACTGAACAAAATTATTTGATCTGTAAAAACACAAGAACTGAATGATTATCAATGTATTTTGACAATACAGCACATTTCAAATTCAATTTGTTGTTCAGCAAGAACCAAAGAGAAGGTATAGGGTCATCTCTTGCCACAAAATTGTGTATTTGAATAAATTCAATCATCACATTTGGGAAATTTGAAAAAACTCGAGATCTAAGTCATTTTAATTACTTCATGTACAAAATTTAACAACAGAACTTACATAAAATCTCCAAACTTAATAACCGTAACTGAAGATAAAAAATTGGGGGAGATGAGAATATAGAATAAATGACAAAACTATGCTAAATGACATGATGAATATTTCGGTTTTTTACTTATAATTTGTCGCATTTGATCCACCAGCATTTCCATTGTCAGAGTTCTTCAAAATTTCCATTCGCTTCCTCTTTCTAAAAGGTTTCTAATAAATATAAAGATTTTTTCTGTTTATACAATTCAACATCTGGACCTTCCGAACCTCCTTCATCTACATAATATTTATTTATAACGCGAAAGTTAAGCTACAAGTTGAAATCTTGAGATCATAAGGCAGGATCCATTTCAAATCATTAGATGATTATTCAGAATCTTTAATGAAAATTTTTACCTGAAGGTTTCCACTTGTTATTATTGAAGCATTTACTGTTATAGGCTCTCCAGGATGTGATAAAAAAAAATTGATTTTGTTATCGAGATATTTTTAAGATCATCATAATCTTCAATCATATCAGAATTAAAAAAACATTAATAACATTATTGTTCGAATCAATCGTTCCATTTATTCTAAACTGGGAATTGGTCCTTTGTTTGAGAATTTTTTTGATGAATAAGACGGTAAATTTGGGACAAAATTTTGGAACTGCTTCTTCTTTAATGTGTGGTTGTTGCTTGTTGGTTCCATCAGCTAAAACTTTATAAAATTTCAAGATATCGTTTTCATTGAAATGAATTTCGCAAAACGAACTGTATTTATCGTAAACGTAATTTTCTCTTGGAATGGTCTAATCCAAGATATTGCTTCAGTTCTTCATTTTTGGGAAACGAAACGACACAAAAATAAATGTTTTTTGAAGTCTTGTGATTGCTCTTGCAGCCGAGTACACAACATTCATTTGGCATGATTCGGAATAGTCTTGAGAAGTTTCTTTCACAGGACACCAGATGAAATTTCACTGTTTTTATGTGGGTTTCAATGTCGCTTTTTCCACTTTTGCAATAGAAAATGAAAATTTCGTGAACTAGTTTTGTTTGATGACCAACCACGACTTTTCTCCGAAATTCAATACTGTATTGGTAAAATCAGTACGAATGGCCACCATTAACTCACACCATTAACAAATAACAAGGCGTCCACAAATGGCGTTAGAAACTTCTGGGCCTTCCGCTGCGTTGCCACATTTCAGCTGTTCACGGCTTGTTAATTGAAGGAGGTTATGGCTGCATCACAAACTATTTATCACATAATACTCAAACAATAACATAGTTTCAACTCCGCACACAATTTAATGTGTGACGTGACCACCATTTTGGAACGCCAAACTGCTAACCACAGAACACAAATAACCTCAATCCAAGACCACAAAACAGAAATATGAATATTTGGACTGAAAAAGTCGTGATGAAGGAAAATCTTTATTTACATCCATAAGAATCGTATCTCAGTAAAATCGAAATTTGATATTCTTATGGGTAAATTCAGGGAACGAAAATGCAGGAGTTAAGAATGGGAGAAAGCCAAAAAATAGTTAATTTTTATTTTTAAAGGAGTATTTTTATTTCGCTAAAGAAATAATGTCTTTGGTATTTCTATCAGATATTTTGATAAAATTCAAGGAAATATCTAGAAAGGGCGAAAATATGGTTCAAAGTGGCCACATAACTTCCTCAACCTACGATGGCTCTGAAATGTTTGAAATGCAATGTATTTGGTTCAATGAAAAGCAAGAAGTATTAAGTTGAACTAGAAAGATTTTAAATTCCAGACAACATCTCTGTCACTACATGGCAGCTGCATGGAAATAAAAATATGAGCAAAACTGATTCGATCCTCCAGTGGAATAATCCACTCTCACCTCTGCTGACTAATATTGGATTATCATATATGATTTTTGACAACTTGTCTACGGCCTTTTTACATACATACACTGCTCGAATATCATATTATAATGTTTTTCCATTTATTGAAAATATATATTTGATTTCTTTCCCATAAGATCAAAATCATAATGGACCTCTTTTTATATTTCATCAAACATTTCAATTATTTAAAAAGTCACTCGACTCTCAGTCGATATAGTATAGAATGTCCATTTTTCACAAATAAAAACGTTTAATTTTTGCCTGCTTTTTCATTTCATTGTATCAATCATATGAATAAATTATAAATCATTGATTCCATTGTTTACTCAGTTTAATAAGTAAGATCAAATCATTAAGCGAATGAAAGGGTTTTTTTTTAACTTGAATCTAACCTTCATTATAACTGCGATTCCTTGAAAATATAATCTATATAGAAAGTTTGTAGTTCTTTAACAGTTTACTGGAAAATAGCAAACTCAGCAGTTATTGATGAGTTCGGAACAAAAGCAAAATCGAGGTAGAGGTAGTACCTACACTTTTAAAAATTATCGTTCAAAAAGGGTTTTGTAACGTTTGTAATATTCCGTGAAGATTCATATATATATATATATATATATATATATATATATATATATATCCCAATAAATACTATTAAATAATATTCTAAACGCATATCATATGGATATTCCCATAGCATAATGTAATAATGTAATGAATTGAAATATACCTGTCATATCTGGGATGGCATATGTCTGGAATATTCCTTTGAGAGCAGATATATTTGATATATTTTTTGCATATGCCTTGCATATTGCAATATCTTTTGGCTTAATGGCAGATTGGAGGAATATTCCGGGAATATAGGGTGCCGTCTGGGTGTCGAATGCTTACATTGACTAACATTCAATTTTATTTTATTTACCTCACACAAACTCAATAAATTATCCAACTCGTCCTGAAAAGAGCTAATTTCATCGACCGTGTTGACCTCTCGAAAAATGTTTAGATCTGTGAATAGTAAGCAATCTGAAATATCGAAATTTTTATGATTTTGAATGAAGTATGATCTTCCATAACAGTCCTGAATAATCTTCATTTCTCACAAATGTTTCAAAATAATCAGAACAAAGTTTTCATTGATTCATCAATTTATTTGTGTCATCAAAATTGCATGACATATCACCCAATATGCAACAAACTGTTATATGTATAAATAAACAATAATTGTATATGAACGACCAGTATCAGCAAACATATAAAAGGCAAGCACTGAGATTAACAAAATTTTTGATTAAGGATCTAGGGTATAAAAAAGATGATCTTTTCCAGCCCAAGCTTCTTCACTCTCAATGGAATTGCATCTTTCCCAGGCTCTGTATCTCTTCTGGTTGTTTGTTATATAACTTGAGACCGAGCTTAAAGCCCAGGAAATTTGAACCCAGTTCCTCTTTCCCTATTCTTAGACGCGGAAGGGCGTACTCATTCTTTTCTCGGTTGTTGTAAGAGTGGTTATGGAAGTGCTTAGTGTATCTTTCTGTGCTGGCGTTGACATGTTCAACACACATGATAATAGTGGCATAACTTATCTCTTTTAAATACATCTCATATCGAATAAAGTTCTTATCGCTTTCTTTTGTTTTAAGAGAATCTTTTCTGCATATTTAGGTACTGTGCCCGAAAGAATTATTTTATAAACATCCGAACTATGGAATGCGGAGTAAAAGGTATGTTTCGCAGTTTTCAGGTTCACTATTTGTTTCATACAGCGGATGATATAAGTATATTGCAGTAGATAGTTTTTTGGGTAAATATGAATTTCTGGGTCTTATGCGCATTGAACACTTAACCCATTTGCTGAGAACCAAACACAAGCCTCCTTTTCGGATCTAACCGACATTCTCTGGTTCCTCCAGGTATCTGGATCTATTAATGAAGCCAGCGCCATCGGCATAACAGACTCCTCTTTCAGATTTGACATTTCAGAACAAGTCATTTATATATAATATAAACAGTACTGGTCCCAGTATTGACCCCTATTGTACCTATTTTTCCAAGTTTCTCAACCCAGACACTGAACCATTTCAACCTACAGCCTGTGTTCTATTCATGAGGTAGGAACGAAATATATTATTGGCATTTCCTCTTACTCCATAATGATGAAGCTTATTCAACAGTATGCCTTACTCAGATCAACACGTAAATTGAGCCTCTTCCCCGTTTTCACACATCGTTATGACCTTTTCGAGCAGTCCGATCATAGCTGTTACAGTCGATTTATTTTGTCTGAAACCATTCTGGGAATTATGAATGATTGAAAATTTTGTCAAAAATTCGACAAGACGTTAATTTCGACATTCCCGTAAGACAGATATAGGGTCGGTTTCACACAACTTTGATTGTACCGTCAAATTTATTGGAGCCATCGCGATTGGTTGAAATTTCAAAACGAGTGATTCGATTGGTACGAATTTAGGTGAGGTTTTTTAATCGTACAATTGAAGCTTCGTGAAAACCGGCCATAGGCCTGTAGTTTGAGTCATCATGCACATCGCCTTTTCGTAAATAAAACAGACTCTAGCTTTTTTAATTCTTCTGGAAAAACCTCCACCGTCATACAGCCGATACGTCGATACATATTTTGCACAATGGAGTTGCAAAGGAGTTGATTGAGAAAGTCAACAAATTCCTACACGAACATCTAGAAAATTTCTGCACACTTCTGATTTTATCTTGAAGTTTCTTTCATTTCTTTTTATTTATAGGTTTATGAAGTGGTCTTCCTTGTATTAAATGGTTTACCTAATCTTACTGACGCACCGTTTCTTTCTCCGAAGGCTCTTCAATTTTTTAATTATAACTCTTATTCTGAACACTTGAGAAATCTGCAGATGCATATCCCCACCTCGAATAGTATACAATGAATTTTTTTCGCAGACTTTTCTTACTGCATTTTCTTGACATTCATACTCATATATTTATAGGGGAACCCCAATTTCAGTGGTAGAATGTGAAATGTACGTGGGGCAACATGAGGTGATCATTATCGCAATATTCGGCATATGAAGAACAATATCCTCATACAGTTAGCCCAGACCCGAATACAGTCTAAGGCTTTGGTTTCCTCGAAAGCGGTACCGACAAATTACGATCGCAATAATAAGGCAAATGACGTCATTTTGCGATGGGAAAATCAGGTTTCTTGATTGCACACAATACTTTACCACCGCAATCATTGACGAACTGTTTCTCGCCGTAATTCCACTATGCCGAAATATAACGTTGCGCTGATCGTCAACGCATCCTTAAAAACCACTGCTGATGTTATGCATGCGGTTTTCTATGTCAGGATTTGCCGGTAGTAATTTATCGGTACCGCTTTCGAGGAAACCAATGCTTTAGGGAGTCCATTTTGTGCAAACGCTCTCGCAAACGCTTAAAAAATACAACCTTCATCACACTTAGGGCCGGTTTTATAAAGGATAGTTGACTGCCGGTCGACTAAAACCGATAGTCAACTGTCAAATTCCGTATTATAAACGTCAAACTAATGGTTCAACTCGGAGTCGACCGGAAGTTGACCCAACCGCTAGAATAGGTAGTAGTTCGGCCTCGAACCGATAGTTGAGGGTCAAGAAACTGCACGGTCAGTTGGGGGGCATGAAAATATCATTCATTTGTCATATTTCAGACTTTATCCATTTGAAATTTCAATCAATTGTAATTTGTGTTGTGTTTCGAGTCATTCAGAGTTGTTTTAAGAACTCTTTACAACGGTTGCATTTATTTGGTGTTCAAACCAATTAATTTTATTTCATTATGTTATCACAAAAAAAAATATTTTGCATTTATATTTATGAATAGGTTAATTGATGTATCACAACCTAACCTAAAATAAATTTAAAAAATCAGAAAAATCCATATATATGTTGTTTTTTTTCGTAAGACATGAATTCTTCATCACATGCATAAAAAAATTTCAATATGAACATTAAAATTTTTTTCGTTTTCAACATTTTTAAATTTATGTTAGTTTGTGATACATTAATGTATTCAGAAAAATAAATACAAAAATTTGACGTTAAAAAATACGGGGTGTTCCATCTTAAAGCCTCTCTTTCCTTCGGAAACAAATGCATATTATATAAATTAATGCTTTTTTATTATCAGAACGATTGACTACCAACAAAATATTACAAGGAATTCAATGAAAATAATGAGTGGGTTCGATACAATGATGGTAAAATTATTTGAAATTGAAAAAAAAACCAAATTCTCCAAGAATTCAGTTCAAACGCAGTGTGTCTTTCCCGTGACTTTCGTCTTCGTTCCTTACGACCGCATTTGAAGGTTCGACTCTCTCCAGCTGTCATTAGTTCACTGCGAAACTGAACGAGCAGTGTAGCCAACTGAAATGAATCGGCTTGATCCGATAGTTGGTCGATCGACACCCCGAATATTTTTATAATACCTGATGAGGTTCAACCTGTAGTTGACTCCCAATTGGCAGTTGATCGACTGTCGGTTCAACCGTATTTTTATAATACCGGCCCTTAGAGTACAGGTTATTACAAACAAACAGTTTCTTCTTCAACTGTGCTACTTTTTTTTTCAAAATTCGCCAGGAGGGGAACTCATCAAATTCTGTAGATGGATATTGAGATTAGATTTATAATTACTATCATTATAATCCAGATTACAATTAATAGATCGAAATGTTCTTAGTTACGGTTGTCATGCATTGTCACTTTTCTCTAAAGCGTAAAAAGAGTTCATCAAAAAGGACAGCAGAAAATTTTTCCGCAAGCATTTGCAAAAGTGTTATCGTTTAAACGTCAATGAGTGTAGAAAGTATTACTTTTCAAACGCTATTATGAAAACATTATAATGATAAATAGTCAATCCGAGATCGGAGAATCTCCATGATGAATTGTGTCCATGATGAAGGTTTATAAACACGAAAAATCAATTTACCGCTTCCCTAATTCCATCGGAAAATTCACGTGATGCAATCGTGAAAATATCTCTGCTTGTTTCACCAACCAGCGATGTTTCCACTGGTCGAACAATCAACCCAAATATCAGCTCGGCAAATCCACAAGTTGCGATCGTTTTTTCAGCGTCCGATAAAGGATCAATCGGGTCTTCCACCTCGACACATTATTATAAATCGCTTTGTTTTTCTCGCTGAGCCAGAGCCGATTCCAGGTTCGGAATGAACAGCAATTTTTTACTGAGGGCCACAATAAGAATACTTAGGCTCTACACCAGTCGTATTGGAAAAGTGGAATTCAATTTTGATCTCATCGAAAAATGCTTTGTCCAATTCATTACTTACTCACGTGAATTTTCACGTAGGGTCTGTTACTTTTTCCATTTTATTTTTGATGCTCAGGAGATTTATTTTCAGGATTTAAATGGTGCTTTCACAGTTTTCGAGTTATTTCGTGAGTTTTACTATTAAGTCGTCCGTATCTCTTTTTTTGACTGTAAAAAATAAAACCTCCAATTCACCAAGTCAGGTAATACTTTGTCATTGTGAGCCAAGTCAAGAAATTTGTAGAGGTGAGGAATTAGCCTCGATAAAGAGAAACCTTTCCAGATATTGGATTTCATTAGATATCTCTGGAACTGGAAGAAGAGCTGTAAAGGGGCTTTGTCAGGGGGTATAACAGACGATAGTATCGCAGTGGACTCTAATCCCTTTTAAACTGACTGACTAGTCCGTATTTCAGTTTTTAGCTATGTGAAATGCAACCACCACAGGTTTCATAATAAAAAAAATTTGTTGCGATTTAAATACTCTTGTACCTGTGTTAGAAATTGCAAAAGTCGTATTTGACCTTTTCTCAATTTGAATACTCTACAAATAGGTATTATTCTAAAAAATTTTAATGAAAAGTTTGTAAAATGAATTGCTATATCCTTCCCCTCCCAGGAGTCGTTATGACAGACATATATGACTATATAGATAACGAATAGTCATTGTATTAGAGCAGATTAGGGTAAAGCAGAGCTGTGCCAAGCACTGAATATTAGTGCTTCGAGAACTAAACACTGAGCAAGGGCTACCGAGTAGCGAGCACTAAGCACCGGTTTCCACAAAATGCTCGCGATTATTAAGCACTATGAAAGTAATTCGATATTTCAAGCACTAAGCCCTAAGCACTTTTCTAGAAAGGGTTGCACGGGAGGTTCTTTCAGTCGGAATGAAAATTGTGCTTTTTTAGCTAAACTGTAATATGTGAGATTATTGGCAGGACAAAAAAGATGTATAGGGTGTTTCCCTGGCTTATAACTTCTGATGAAAGACAATTAGGGTGTGCATGATATCTCTATCTTCAAAATTTTTCTGATAGATGAGCTTTATGTGCCGGAAATTTATGACAAAAAACGAATTTTCGACAAGTCCAAAAAAAAAACAGCTAGATGCAATTGGTGTTAGACGCTTATACTGAACCCCTTTCATCTGTCCGTTTCCCACTTAACCGCGTTCCTGACCGGCTGCAGTTCTTTTCTCAGGTGGGTCACTGAAGATTACCGCATTGATTCCTCTCGATCATTCTTCTCGGAAATCATGTCCTTTTTCCAATCGAGCTGAAATTCCTCCAGTTAAGATTCTAGAAGCAGAGTAACTCTTGGTTCCATTCCGTTACCTGTTCAATATTTCCCGATTGAATATCTAAGCACTGGCGGCTCGTAGGCCTAAGAAGCAGGGTTTTCACAAAAATCAAAGAAAGCTATTGATTTAATTTAACAAAAATATATTTCTCTATTTCAGTATCGTGATGGGTTCATTACAGTACTAAAAGTAGTGCTGTAATGAAACCCATTACAGCATTGTTTTCAGTTATATTTTTCGTTTTATGATTGTCAGTACTGACCTCCGATCGAATTAAGTTACGAATCAAAACAATTCAAATTCCGTGATCTGTCAAATTTCGTATGTCACACCAACTGCCAAGATACAAAACAAAAGTCACTGATCTGAATTTTCATTCGAATTTCGAGAATATTTCACAAAAATTGACTGAAATAGAGAAAATACTGTCTGATACTCGTTGCAGAAGGCAATTTCAACACTCATGCTATCGAAAACTCGCCCTTCGTCGCTCGTTTTCGAACTTCGCATTCGTGGAATGGGAGCTCATTCTGCAACTTGTTTTAGAATATACTATTCTCTATTTCAGTATCGTAATGAGTTCATTACAGTACTAGGAGCCGTGCTGTAATGAACTCATTACAGCATTGCTTTTTGTTTTCAGTTATAATTTTCGTTTCGTGGTTGTCAGTACTGACCTCAGATCCTACGAATTTTCAAATCATATCAATTCATATTCCGTAATTTGTCAAATTTCGTAAGTCACACCAACTGCCAAGATACAATATAAATATCACACCAACTAGCAAGATAGATACAATACGAATGTATTCTATAAATTTTAGTTTTAATTTCGAACGTACTTCACAAAACTTGGCTGAAATAAGGAAACTCTTCTTTTTTTCTTTGCAGCAAACATCATCGTTGAAATTTGGTAAATTTCTACTGAATTTCTCTTCTATAGATAGCATTGTTACTCATTTTCGTTAATCGAATTTCCTCAAAAGGGGTTCAAAAATATGATATTTATATTAATATCAAAATATATCGATATATATTAGACATATATCAACTTTTTGATATTTAATTTTATAAACAATTCCTCAAGTTTTTTTCTTAGAAAATCAATGAATCAAACGCACATATCTAGAAGTTCATTTACCGAAATTATGGAAAAAACTAAAGGAGATCCTCAAAAACAGAAAATAACAAAAATAAAAAACTCAGTTAGTTGATAAAGTTATTAAAGGTTCGTCATCCGAATCATTAGGCATTTCCTATGCATATGCAGTGGCTTCATCCCATTTCTATCTCAAATTGCTACTACTGCAAGCTTCAACTGTAGACGTGAACGCATGCTTTCCGTTCAAATATTTAAACAAAAAACAAAAGCACAACGAATAGTGCACTGACGATTCCACGGCGAAGTGATAATAATGTCACCATCTAAAGATATTCTGAAGCGAAGTATGGGATTCCCTGAAAATATGCTGCTTCTTCAATAGTACAAACGGTCGGTATGTCGGTACCGTAAGCATAGGTGTGCTCTTAAATCGTGATTGATTCTGAAATTTTAAAGCACAATCGCAAATTTCAGTAAATTTATAAATATCCTTGATATACAGGGTGTTCTACAAGCTCTATGACAAACTTTGACATATGGTAGCTGTGCTTATTCTGAACATTTTTTTTTCCTATGAACATATATCCGATTCGTTTTTGTTTAGAAGATACAAGCATTTGAAAATTATTTTTATTATGTTAAAATCCTAATAATAAATGGAAATTTTGAGACTATAAAAATTGTTCAAAATGTCCACTTTCGATTTGAATGCAAGCTTGATATCGACGAACTGAAGATGCCGTTAATCGGTGGATCAGATTTGTTTATTTTCGCATTTAACTCGCTGCATGTTGAATTCTATCAAGTAATTGTTGATGAGATTGGATTTAAATATGACAAATGAGCTGCTTTCTATCACACCATGAAAAAAATCTAAGGTATTTGGATCAGGCGAAGGAGGTGGCCTTTGTATTGGTCCTCCTTGACTTATCCATTTATTCGGGAAATGTTCAGTCAGCCAACTGACTAATTGTCCACCTCTATCTGGTGGTGCACCATTCAATGCTTGTTACTCCGAAACGAAAACGAATCGGACCTATAGTCCGTTTCAAAATGATTGGCATCTCGGGCGGCTGTGGAATCTCGAAAATATGTTGGTAATATCCCATCAGTAACTTTTGAGTTCTAGGATTTAGGTTGGTGTTGATTGAAAACACTAAGTTTTGACATTTCAGTGTTTGAATTAACCTCTTGAATATATTTCGAATTTATTTCTGTATGCTTATGTTCTTGATTAAATCGACAAATTAGTTTTGAATTTGAATATTTCTCAAGTATTACCGAATTGAAAATGGCTGGAATTCATCAAGATGCCTCTCGCCTCGCTTAACTACAAGAAAACGTGAAGCAGTTTATCGTCGGTATTGCAAGTTTTTCATTTTCAACAATTCAGCAGGTTTCTGCCAGTATTAATCGTGTTTTGCTAGTTATTCAGGTAACAATCATTCACTTCTTCGAGGTGTTTTAAATTTTTTCGAATAAATAAATAAGTCTCAAATTTCAGTTTTCACCTAGAACTGTCAGATGAATTTTGGAGAAGAAAGAAGGCAAGACAAGTCATTACGGTCAGAAGTGAACAGTGGATGGAAACCTATTCCACATGATTATACCTTCAAAGAGACATTATACGACGTTATTCTTTCTTAAATCAGAAATAATGTATAAATCAGTTTGTACATATCTTTTGAACTACCTGAAAAGTAACTGAGTTTTAATCAAAATCAACATTTAGTATATTATTTAATGAATCATGAAAAAGACAGCATTAATAAAAAATACAAATAATAGTGATCTATTTCATAGCATATCACATTTCCAATGATTCACAATTTGTCAACAAATATTTTCTATTTGTTTCAAAAACTTGGCTATGAAATCGTAAAGTTATGTCAGCTTTATTATACTTTCTTTTCCTCAAATTACACAGGGTGAGAACTTGGCTGAATTTCCTATAGAAATAGATTCCAAAATTTGACTTCATAGAGAACTTTTAGTTATCCTTGATTATTTAATGAGTGATATCTCTACATTGGAGTTCCTCGAAAGCCTGCAAGATTTCATGTTGAAGTATTCCACGCTATTTTTTATTATCAATCCTGAATTTCCAATTCCCATGATTGATCCTTGATCTACAGCGAACTAGTGTGGCTGTGTATATTTTAGTCATCATCTCAGCTTGTTTTTCTTTGTATTTGAAGCTAAGTTTGAAAATGTGTCAATACAACAATGACGAAAATAATATAATTTCACAAAAAATTCTTCAAATTTATTTGCTTCGAAAAATTTATCATTTTATAGGTTATATTGATAAATTTCAATCTATGATGAACACATAGAAGTTTTTAGTAACTTTTTGTAACTAGAAATAAAGCCCCGGCTGGAATTCCAGGGCTTGCTCTGATGGCAATCATTTTGAAACGGACTATATGTTCATAGGAAAACAAATGTTCAAAAGAAGCACAGCTACCTTCTGTCAAAGTTTGTCATAGAGCTTGTAGAACACCCTTTATATCAGTGCTTATAAATATCGATATACAGGGTGTCCGGGGAATAACTGTACATACTCTTACCAGACTCTGGATTTCCTTAGAAAGCTACAGGATGATTTTACCACTTCATGGAAATACTTAGATCATCATAAAATCCAAACTTATTGACGGATATTATTGAAACTCGGGAAGTTATTGGCACATGCTAAGGTCCAGTCAGAAAGATATCAATTATTTCATTATTCCAGGGCCGGACTCATTAATTTTCATTCAAAGTGTTCAGGGTAAAACAAACAATTTGTATTTCGAATTGCTAATAATAAATTTGCCTTATATAAAACCACAACTACTCCTGTTACCCACTTATCAATGACATTAATCATATTAAATAATGGCTAATCGTTAGACATACTAATAATTCAAGGTAAAATCAACAGCAAGAGAGGCCCTGGACGTAGAAGAGACTCCTGGCTGAAGAATTTGAGAGCATGGTCGGGAAAAACATCTGCTGAATTATTTCGAGCAGCAGCTTCGAAAGTTAAGATCGCCCTACTAGTCGCCAACCTTCGTACGGGAGACGGCACATGAAGAAGAAGAAGTTAGACATACTGTTTATGACAATATGGCTTCGTAAAAATTGTAGTTGAAAGCATTGACTTACAACAGTTGCAGAAAACATCTATTCCCGTACAAAAAGATCGGTAAGTTTTTACAGGAGGCACTCATTCCTCGTTTATTCTGTTTTTTACGATCTAGTGAACACAGATAAAATGGGGTTAGTAATATCCTCCGGTTGAGTTCTCGGGATTTCACACGAGTTCAGGTGATTCGATACTTCGAGAACATAAAGCTCCTAGGGGATTATTAACCTTGGTTACGTGTTTTCTCCAGTACGTAGTTTGTATCGAGGGAATTAACTCCTGTCGATGAATGATGCTTCGTACATTAAGAAGATTTTTCCAGTCACTAACCCTTGTTACTTACCAATAATACTCTTGTTTCTCTTGAATATTTGAATGTCGGAAATTCTGTGAGAGTAATAATGTGACCAATTTTCAGTTGTAATTTCAAAAGACTTAAAATTTACTGACTTAATGTTATCTATCTAAACTTTATCTATCTATCTATCTATCTCTTCGATGATATGAACTACTTCTGGCAGTCCACAACGCCCGTGGTAAATTACCTTAATATTTCGAAGTGAGAAGAAAATAAGAATTACATATTTAAGTTGTAATATCAGTCATGAACATACGTTCAATCCGCCGCGTTTCGTAGAACAAAACACTGTTCAGCCAATCAATATTTTTCAATGCAAAATCACTAAACGATATTTACGGCAATATTTCATTAATTTCGATCAAATTCAGCGAATTAGAGAAAATAATGTATGATACTCGTGAAGAAGGCTCATTTTAACAATCGTTCATTCAAAAACTCGCCACTTCGTGGCTCGTTTCTGAATTTTGAACTCGTGTAGAGAATCAATGCTTCTGCACTAGTATTATAAATAACTATTCAAATCCGTTCATTCTGCCACATCTCGTAGAACAAACCGATGTTAGAATATTTCATTCAAGCATTGTTTTCAGTAATATTCATTGATGCGTGTTGGCCTCCTGTCACCAATGTATTTAACATCTGTCAAATTTAAGAGATAGAAAACAGTTCTGCCAATCAATACTTTTCATTCCAAAAATCGCTATACGATATTTACGGCAACATTTCGTTAATTTCGATAAAAATTCAGCGAATTACAGAAAATAATTTATGATACTAGTGCAGAATGGTTGAGTTGGCTAGGGCGGGGTACGCTGCTGTGGCCTATGCGGATGACCTTGTCCTGTTGATCATGGGAAAAGTAATCAGTGCCGTCGTCGATCTGATGCAGAATGCTCTGAGTGTGGTCGATAGGAGGTGCTTAGAGAACGAACTTTCGGTAAATCCTTCTCATTGAGAGATCTTCCTCTGTAGCTGAGGACAAAACATTCCTGGCCCTTGAGTGAGAACAACTGTCTAGTGATTGGCGCATTAATTGGCCACCTGTTTAACAAACATCTTAATAAGATGGGACTAACTGACTTCTCAAGGTGCCGCTGGTGCAAGAGCACCGATGAAACTGTTGAGCATATGCTTTTCAACTGCAGCAACCTCAATGAGTTGAGGTCAACACACCTAGGAAACCCTTCACCCAATATTTTCATCGTGAGAGGGACCCCTCCCTGTCGACTAGCGACATTTTTGTTGAGGTGTCTAAGGGACTGAGTCTCTTGTTCTACAGGCGGATGGACAATAGGCCACCAGGCCTCGGTTCTGCCAGAAAGGGCACCGCAGGTCAAGAAGAAGAAGATATGTCCTAAAAGTATTACATTTTGAGATACAGGTTGGTAAAGTTTTCCTAAATAAATCATTCAGCACTATCTATTATCTACGATATCTCTACAGATATTTTAATGGAATTTGTCATACATGTAGGTACTATGAATCAAGGGGAATTTCTTCAAGTATGACTCTTGTTTTAATTTCCACCAGTGGCTTTCGTACGAAATTTCACTTTCACCTGCACAGTTTGGCAGACATTGATGGTGAGCCACTGCTTTTTTCTGAAATAAAAGTTATTTTTGAAATTCCCAATAATTTTTTACCAAAGTTGATCACTTGACTTTTCAATCCGATGCACGATTTTCGCTTAAAAATATAAAAACCGTTTCTCTGCATGATCATAACAATATCGTTAATACATACATATGACAATATCACCATGCAGAGACATGCGTAGTTTTAATTTGTTCAGATGAAACTCGTGCGTCCGACTAAAAAAATCTGAGAAATCAAATCGTAGATATTTATACTAAATCATTTATTTTTGAAAGGTTTACCGGCCTGTAGTTCAAAAGGTAAAACGTTTGAGACATATGTTCATATTGAGTTTTTTCTCGAAATGTGCCCAAAAATCACCTTCACAAATATGGAGATTCAATTAGGAAACAACCTGTATACGCCTAACCTGTACCTAAATATCTGAAACAACAATCCTACAATCACAAAAACAGTCAACCTTATCAATGCATGGGCCCTTCCGTGACGCGGTTTCATCGGGGTTGTACGTTACGTAAAATGAAGACAGTCACTAGAGAGTTGAAGTGCGCACAGCACGAAAGCCCGAACGTGCTGCAGTGAAAAGAGAGTTGAAGTGCTGCCATGTAAAAGCTAGGCTACGAACTAGCAAAGCTAACCAGGTTAGGAGAAAGTTATGTCAAAATTCAAACGTTCGCAACTCATCGGGTAGATTCGTTTAACGTTCGGGTAACGTACGTTGGCGTTTAGGGTATACGGAGAGGACGCTAGTTTACGTCGGCCGTTAAGCTGACGCTACCGGTAACGTTAAAAACTGACGAATGCGCATGTGTATATGTCAATTATAACGTCTACGTCTACGTTCGTGGAAGCACTTCAACTCTCTATCAGGGTTGCCACTTTGGTAGAATTTCTACTAAATCTGGTAGAATGCGATGTTAATTTGGTAGATGAAATTTGAATCTGGTGAATAGTAGAAATTCTAGTGGGCAACGAAGAATTTTAGTCAGATTTCTAGTTGGTTTTTCAATTACACAGATTCGCACCAAGGCTCGAAAAATCGGCTGCCAGATAATGTAAATGTTTTGAAATAAATTTCTGCATTATCAGTAGAGACTTCACTACGAGTGGTAAAACCGGATTTTATTCCAATTTTAGAATATTTTAATTACAACTTCGAATCCATAGACAAGATCCAAAATCAATGGAAAAATATCACATTAGTGCAGTGGCAAACTACGTCGTCAACTTTGGGCTTTTGGGCAAAAGTAAATGCCTACAGGAATGCTAATTCTGAAAATCCCTTTCAGGAGTTATCAGAATTTGTACTATCCCTTTTGGTTTTACCTCATTGAAACGCAGAGGTAGAGGTAGAGCGACTTTTTAGTCAGTAGAATATAATTAAAACAAAACTACGAAATAGGATGCAGCTACCCATGTTGTGTAGCATTTTGGCAATTCGATAGGGTTTGAATTGAAAAAATAGGTGCTGCCACAACTTTGATGTTTCACAAAATGTAGTGAATAATTTAAAAAATTACACATATACTCATACAAATGAACTGGAAACAGAAAGTTTGGACGCATTTTTTGTTATTTAATAACTGAATTTTTTTTATAATCGGCCTCTGTTATTATACTTTTCTAACAAAAATATAGATTTTTCATTTGTTTTCCTATGATATTCCTTCCAAACTTGAAAAACTTTAGTAGAAATCTGGTAGATCCGTTTAGTTCAACTACTAGTAGAATTTTAGTAGATTTTATTCGGTACTTTAGTAGACTTTCGTTTGTGACTTGCGGCAACCCTACTCTCTATTAACGATGTCTCCTCTACGTACAGTTCGTTGAATTGGAGCTGAATTGGTCTAAATCCAGACCGAACTTATATCGAGATTACTTTCAAACTATTATGTTTTATTTGTGTAAAAGATGAAGGTCACCTACATTGAATCCTGGAATCGTCAAAAGTATCTATTTGGATAGATACTAATCATGATGGCTTCCATACGAAAAAAGTGGATATGCTGTATTAGAATTTTATTCAGATCTTTTTTAGGAAAAAAAAACCCATGGTACATTGGTTCGAGTGACTTCAAGCGTCAAGACCCTTAAAAGGTTTCAGAGAGCAGAGAATTTTTCGACTCGCTTGATAGTGTGTCGTTGTTTTATGTATTATTGCCAATTACACAAAGTCTTCATGATGTTTCATCCGAATCCCTTAGATAGTTTTTATTTGAAAGAGTAACAAATATCCATACTTCGATCCTTTCAAACTTTCACATATCTCAGCGCACCATAAAACTACTCAAAGTGCGGACCCACGGATATGGGGCCAATTTCGATACTATGATTCGACACACTGGCGTCAATACGAGGGGGGTAATGGAGTTAATACCCCCCCCCAGGAAAATATTTACCTTCGAGAAATAAGTCATACAATCATTACATAGGAACATATCATGACAATATACTATATCCAAATTTTTTTTACCCCCCCAGAAAAAATCTCTAGCGACGCCCTTGATTCGACATCTTATGATAGGTATTTCAGAATGGTATGATGAAAACAATTCAGTGACTCCTGAAAGTAACGAATTCAGGTGGTTAGTTGGCGTTGCCAGTTCTGGTTATTTTGATTTTTCCGTTCAAACAACATTATTATCAAATTATTACCAACAGGAATCATTTCAGCTGATTTCAGTCTTCCAGGATCTTCCACCTCGAGGTTTTTTTGTTCTTCACGAATTCGAACCACAAGGGAGGCGTCCAGGGGCGGCCTTAGCCATTGCGGGGCCTCGGGGTAAGCTCTTTTTCCTTACATATACATATAATATAACATTCGAAGATCTACAAAAGTAACGAATACAGAAATGATGAATTTTAAATTCATGTTTGCGGCTTTTCCTAACACCGAAATCTTTAATTGAGGTACCAGAATCGAACGAATGAGCTCCGTCATTTTCTATTGATAGAAATAGCAAGGGCTGAAAGCCGATTTTGTGTCATCGAATTTCTTGAATATGTTTTTAGCATTTTGAGCCTCCTTTCAGCAGACCCAACTGTAACATATTCAGATTTTTCATTTCAGCAGTCATAGATGAAGACATACACTTGGGCTCAAATAGTGTTCTGGACGGGATTGCGGTGACGGTGGCACCGGTAAGCTAAAAGAACGCTAGTAATCATTGTTGTGATTCTAGAGTAGAATACTATAGTGAACACGCACAATTCTCGGACACCTTTGCTTTCTCACTTGTTACAGTTGAACAGATTGAAGATATCTTGAATGGGATGCGGGGTAGCTCGGTTGGGGTTGATGACTTGTCTATGCGGATGATTCAATATTGTAGACCATTCATTGTCAAATATATTGTTCATATCATAAATGTTTGCATTGAATCCCACTATTTTCCTTTTCTGTGGAAGGTTGCTCTGGGTAAGCCCATTCCCAAAGTTAAGAACCCATCCTCTTTTTCAGATCTCAGAGTTATCAGTATACTTCCATTCCTGTCGAAGGTTTTTGAGAAATGTCTTCATATTCAAATAATGAATCATTTGAGATCCAACAAAATACTACCTGACTCTCAATGTGGATTCAGAAAGAACTACAGCACTGCTACTGCACTTGCTACTGTGACCGGCGATATAATGGAGGCCTATGATTCTGGATTGGCTAGTGTGCTTATACTGTTGGACTACTCAAAGGCCTTTGATACGATTAATCATGAGTTGTTGATTGCTAAAATGAAATATTATGGCTTTGATTTCTCTTCGTTGCAGTTGATCAGATCTTACTTAAGTAATAGAACTCAGTATATATCCATAAATAACAATTTATCATCTGCGACTGAAATCATTGCTGGTGTACCCCAAGGTTCAGTGCTGGGACCATTGCTGTTTATAATATACACTGCTGACATAATAAGATCTATAACTCAATGCAAATTACTAGCCTATGCAGATGATTTCCAACTGTATTATCATTTTCCTAAAGAGTTATATGAAGATGCTTCTCGTGAAATCAACAATATCTTGAAACTCATCCTAAAACTATCTACTGAACATAATCTAATCCTCAATCCCGAGAAGTCAAAGGTTATGTGTTTTGCCAGCAAGTGTTCTGCTAGTTTTCTGAAATCGAACATGAAAATTGAATTAAATAACCAATGCCTCACGTTCACCGATGTTGCAAAAAATTTGGGTTTGATACTTGAACCTGATTTACGCTTCTCAGAACACCTAAAAACGTTACTTAATAGGGCATATTCAAACTTAAGACTTATCTACCCCAATCGGCATATACTTGATGTGAAGACTAAGAGAACTCTTAGTGAATCCCTTGTCTTATCCCAATTCACATATTGTGATTTTATATATGGGCCCTGTCTAACCAAGATTAATCGGGATAGAATATAGAGAGTGCAGAAATCGTGTTATAGGTTGATATATGGTAAAAGAAAGTATGATCCTATTAGTTATAAAATTAGAGAGGATAATTGTCTCTTTATGGATTCGAGAAGAAATTATCACCTTGGTACTTTTACTCATAAGCTTCTTTTGAATGTTGATGCTCCGTCTTTCCTCAGAGGGAGATTCATTCGTCGTGGCTCCGTTCACTCGAGGGTTACGAGATTTCAAGATAAGTTTGTGGTCCCCAGACATAGAACAGCTTTATTTCAAAGAAGTTTCATTTTTAAATCAATAAAGTTTTATAAATCCATCCCAAATGAATTCAAATTGTTAAATATAAATAAGTTCAAGTATAAACTTAGAGAGTATTTGCTGTGTGAGCAATAATTATGTTGGTTGTTCCAAATTAATGTATACATGCTTGGTTCATTTCATGCTGTGTGATTCGAGTGCTCATTGGGTATATATTATTGTTTCTTAGATATATTTCAGCACTGACATATTGTTATTAGATAGTATTTGTTGAATAATAGCTCATTGCTGGTATGTGCGAGGTTGAGTTTGAATAGCATTGTGCTAGACTTCGCCTTTCGCTGCTAGGTTGTGGGTTGATGTATTTCACCAATTTGTTTTCTTTTTTTCTCCTAATAAAGACGTCATTTATTTATTTATTTATTTATTTATTTAGTTTAGATATGTAATTCATCCTCGCAGTTTTCACCTAGTGTCTGCAGCGGCACCCATGATGATGTGGGAGAAATGTTTTCAGCTGGATCAGGAAAAGAATCAGTTACACTCAATGAATGTTTCGTAGAGGTTTTTTTCATCATTATTTTTCATAATTCCAAATAAAGAACATACTTAGAATTTCTTGCTACTGCTTTCTTTCGATTGCTCGTTTCCTTGTTAAACTACCTGACTCAAATTTGCTACCGGCATCTCGATCACGCGAACTCATTTCGTAAATCTTGTTTCGCATAAAGAATTAGAATTAATTTTTAAGTAACACACATTTTTTTCAAACTTTTTCGGAACTTCACCATGAAAATGACCCGTTCTTTCATTCCGTTCTAATGAAACAAACCAATTGATCCAGAAATCTTGGACTTTGCATCTTCAACAGGGGTTGAAAAAGAGACGGGTAGCGGAATTCCCACAGATGGTGATAATAAAATATGAAAATACCATCAGGTATTTCGAAAAGAAATTTTCGGTTTCGAATAGAAGACTTTTTGTTTTTATTATTGAGATGAACATAATAGAAAGTTCCATGAGAAATGGCACCCTCTCTTATGCATTTTTCTATTGAAAACAGTTGTTTCTCACAATACTTTTATGGAAAATTTCTCTGCAAAATCCACTCACATATATGAAGACCGCCAAATGCAAAAGGTCCTTATTGCAACTTTTTTATAAAATACTTTTATGTGTGAAAAGAGTTCAAAATACTTGCACACAAAGTTTCAGATCGATGGTACTCCTCCAAGTGTCGAAAAATGGAACTTCAACATCAAAACGCTCTATGTACCGAAGTCACTAGTCAGTTTTGATATAAAGAGTACCTACATATTTTTTCTGTTGAGTTAATTATTGCAGAAATCATACTGCAGGTATCAGATGATACATCTTATTGTTAAACATCAAAGCACTATTATTTTCACCTCATGGTTCCATTGTGAAACGAATTTTTCTCCTCCTGTAAAATTCATATCACTTTTCCTGGGATTGTCCGAGAGATAGAAGAGCCTGTGATGGTAAGTTGGATTGAGGGCGAAAAGTCCCTGTTGTATCAAGCCCTAAAGCTCGGAGCAGTTCGGGGTAATGTTGTGCGACTTGGATACTTTTGAGTATCCGATACAGAATGAAGTATTATGTATCTGATGAATTCATTGGATACTTGATATCCAAATTCATACTTACAAAAGCCACACTGAAATGACAGGTTTGCGAAATTAATGAATTGAATTAATTTCCTAATGCAATGACAAGAAAACATTTTAATTTATTCTAAAAATGTGAATATGACCTCTAAATGTAAATGAAGAACCAAAAACAATGGAAGTTTTACATCAGAAAAAAATAGAATATAACAAAACTGAACCCAGTATTTAGTCCAGTAAACGAAGGACTGAAATCACTTATTTCCGGAAAGAGCTGCATTTTTGTAGGAAATTCAAAATTTTTTCTGAAAGACAACATGTATTCATCCGGGGCCGTAGCACAGAAACAGCGGTCTTTGAAATATAGAAGTCATTAGAGAGAGATGAAATTCCCGCTGGTCTATTTGTTTGTTTTTCTAAGGCCTTTGACTGTGTCAGACATGAAGAACTATTGGTTAAACTGGAAAGATATGGTATTAGAGGAATGCCACTGCTCCTTATGAGAAGTTCCTGCAGAACAGAAAGCAGATGGTAGTACTGGAAAATGAGGGATTCAACTTCCAGTCCAATGAACGAGAAATTACAGTGGGTGTACCTCAGGGTACCATAATTAGACCAATACTATTCACTGTCCATATTAACGATCTACCACAAATTTTCAATATCAACGCCACCAAGGATGAAGTAGAAGCTTTTCTTTATGCTGACGACACTAATATTTTGGTGTCTGGAAAGAATATGGGAATCACGTGTGGTATGATTCAATCAGCAATGGCAATTATTGTGAGTTGGTGCTCAAAAAACAGTCTAAAACTCAATGCAGAGAAAACTATTATAGTTTTTTTCTCTAATGTAAGGTCGAAATTAGTTTACCCAGATAGTTTAACGCTAGAGAAAAATTAAGTTGGAGTATGTTCGAGTACTAGATTCTTAGGCATTACACTTGATAGGCACCTGAACTGGTCTCTGCATTGTGAAGGGCTTCAATCGCGACTTAATTCTGTCATTTAAACCAACAAAGTAGTGAGGAAACAAGTTGATTCTCATACATTGATGACGATCTATTTCTCGAATTTTCAATCTCTCCTGACCTATGGTATTATTTTCTGGGGAAGTGGCTCTCAATCTGAGAGAATTTTCATTACTCAGAAATTTGCGATTAGAACTTTGTTTGGGATGAAATTCAGGTCTACATGTAGAGGCACTTTCAGAAAAAACAACATCTTGACTTTGCCTGGTTTGTTCATATACCGAACGCTGCACGTAAGCACAACTACTATTTGGAAGTATATAAGAATCGAAACAACACAAGAAAAAGGATAGAATATTTCTTTCCCCGTCATAAATATAGCCTCACTGAACGAAGTACCCTTTATATAGGGATTTAAGGTATGCGCAGACCGACGCGGGACGCGGGATGCGGGAGCGACTGCGAAACTTTTGCGGGACAAAAATACACGGCGGGATATGGAAGTGTGCACACCGGTACGACTAGGACGCATGCGAATTGCGGGATGTCTGCGAATGAATTTCAGTTCGCAGCGTCCAGTGTTTTCCGCATTTTGAATAGTAGAGGGGGGAGGGGTGTGGCGAGAGCACAAAAATGCTCTATCGAGATCGTATGTCAGAGATATATGAAATGGATAAATGACATAGAAGTGATAAAGAATTCAATTTCCTTGTTTCATAGAACTGTAACTAGAATAGTATTATGTTGATAATATCATTATATTGTAAAATTTGTTTCACTTGGAGATGCCCAATTCCTTTCAGTTTTCAATCCTGAATATATGAAATGCAACTTAGCAGAATGTTAATATTATGAATTAACAGAACCACAGACTAGTTATGTCAATTCGAAAATGCAGCCGGGAAATTCCAAGTTGTGCCCGAGGGGAGTCCGCTTGTTTAATTTTTGACATTTCCCACACGAAAATCAATTGACATAACTAGTCTGTGGTTCTGTTAATTCATAATATTAACATTCTGCTATGTTTTTCACAAGATCATTATTTTATCAACTCTTCTAGTTGATATACTATTCTAGTCACAGTTCTATGAAACAAGTAAATTGAATTCTTAACAAAGATCATGAATAGTTTGGGGAACGGGAAAATTGAACATTGGGTTACCAACGATTCTGATTGTTCATGATAAAATCTCTACTTCACAAAAGCTTGATAACATGAAGTCATCCAGGATGGGAAGGCACTTTAAGTTCTTTTCAAGATCTTGTTACTACAAAAGAAAAAAATATGATTTACATGATATGGTATAAACTATGAAATTAACGGTTCTATAAGCTCACACTTGAACATATCCTGGTTTTGTCAATAAAACATGTTTTCTCATTTGCTGCACTGAACATTTAGTGAGCCAAGAGCAACCAGTTTCTATCTATTTTATTACCTTTCACCCTTGTCCTATGGTGAAGACCTGAAATTAAAAACATCTGGACACAATGTCCTCGAAAAGACTATATTATATACTGATTTACATTTTTCTGTAATAAATAGAAATGAAGAAAGAGAAATCAGTAAAATCAAAGCAAGGACTAGATCGACATGAATTTCCCTCTTTACCACTTCTATGTCATTTAACCACTTGTATATCACCGACATACGATCTCGACAAAGCAGTTTTTCCGGTTTCGTACTCTCGTTGCACCCTTCTGTACTATGCGACCTGCGGGAAAACGTTGCATGCTGCGAACTGAAATTCATTCGCAGACATCCCGCAATTCGCATACGTCCTAGTCGTACCGGTGTGCACATTTCCATATCCCGCCGTGTATTTTCGTCCCGCAAAAGTTTCGCAATCGCTTCCGCATTTGTCGTTCCGCGTCTATGCGCGCATACTTTAGTCGCTGTCACTCCCGCAGTCCCGCATCGTTCTACGCAAATATTTTAGTCGCGTCGGTATGCATGCAATATAATCCGTTAGCTGCCGCATCAGACGCATCGCTCCCGTCCCGCAGTCGCTCCCGCATTGACGCGTCGGTCTGCGCATACCTTAAGATTTATAATTTCTTACCAAATGAAGTTAGGAAAGTAACGGAATATATGTCATTTCGTAAACTGGTATTTTCATTGATTGTACAGGCTGAGCCTTATACACTGGATGAATTTGAACAGTTTTGTAAATCATCGTACTAGTTCGTACTGTTTTTGATGACTTGTTTTCATTTTGTTGACAGATTGATGATAATTGTGAAAATAAAAGTATGTTATTATTATTGTTATTTTTGGTATAAAATGATTGTAACTAGAGTAGGAAGTCATGGTCAAAAATTAAGCTTCCTATATTTTCAGTAACCTTGGAAAATTCTAGAAGAATCTAGAAGATTTATCAAAAAAGTTTCGAACAAAAGTTGTAGGGCGGAAAATTCCAAAACATATAATGGCTTTTCGCATTCTCGTGGTATTCAAATTGACTAATTAGAGGTTCATTTATGTAATGGCGTTTTCAGTTGCTAACTTCATTATATTCGGGTAGCCGAAGACGGACCCGAAGACGCTTCTAGAGACCTTGTGGTTTGACCGAGGGTTTTTTATGATGTATAATGATACAGAAACTAAACTTGGTTTCTATACTGTACCAGCACCCAGAATAAAGACAACTTTCGTTAAGGAAGCATTTCTTTTCAAATATGTATCCCCGAAAACAGCACTATTTTTTACTGTTGTGATTTTAAACCTGCTCTTTTTTCAATTCGGATGTTACCATAAAATAAAAACACATACATTTTTACTCTCATGAAATTTATTCATAAAAACTAATGGAAATTGGAAATCGATATTTTATTATTGTTTTTAATCAGATGGATATGCTTGTCTATTAGTACTTTTTAAATAGAAGAATTAAGCAGTAATTCTGAAAATTGTTCACTGTGACTAATTCTCGCGGCTCCTTTAGACTAGTCCGCGCCTCTCTGAGGAGGCGCGCTTCCAAATGTGACAAAAAAACAATCCTTAGCATTCAGTGACTCTTGTAAAAATCAAACTTCGAACTTTTTGAAAGCCAAAAAGTTCTGAGTATTGATCAGTTCGTTCAGCAAGTTTTTTAATCGATATCGATCGAAAAACTAGTCATTCGTCCAATATTAGCTGTTGTTATACAATGATCAAACTAATTATTAGTGTTGAAAACAATCAATCCCTGGACCATTCTGATAGAAGTTCTGAGATTCTCTCGGCGAGCTGTACGAAATAAAAACTACAATGATTGCAAAAGCGAATCTCAATTCTATAATCACTATGCTTCATACTTCAACTTTCTTCTTCTGTTTAGAGGAAAAACCAAACGATTCTCACTCATTCCACATTTCCAATTAAATTAATTTTAGTTTTAACAGTAGTTCTGGGTAGCATTCGATTATGAAGCTCCACAAGATTTTCAATCCACGCTGATCGAATGAAGTTTTTCATTCACTCCCAATATGAATTTCTCATCGACGGCTGTATTAAATAGACTTTTTATTTTCGTTTACAAACATGAACGTAATAAAATGGGAATGGTAAAACTACCGGCTCCCTTGCCGAGTCTTCGGCAATTCGTACGTAATGAAGTTAGACACTGAGAATGCCACTAGAGGAATGAATCTCTAATTAGTCAATATGAACACCACGAGAATGCAAAAAGACATATTATTTATTGGAATTCTCCGCTCTACAACTTTTATTTGAAACTTTTTTCGAAAAACCTTCTGGTTTACGAAAAAACGTAATTTTTTCGACATTGTCACGAATTGTCCGAGGTTCCTGAAAATTTAGGAACCTGCATTTTCGACAATGAGTTCCTACTCTAGTGACAATCATTATATCACCAATGCAGCTCTTTCCAGATCTTCGTTTGCTGGACTAATTATCATCCCTAATCAATAGATTCGAAAGAAAAATATATATTGCGTTTCTACTTCCGTTACTCTCTTCAATAATACAATAATTTAACGAATATTTTTTCAAAGATACCGCCAAAGAACGGTCAACAGGGCTATAAATATTTTAAAGGGATCCAAAAGGAGATGAGTAAACATTGTGCCTGAAAACTTAGATTATTTTTCACCCTAATTGTGTTTTGTGCATTCTATTCTACCTACTGATCTAGTGGATCGGACATCTGGTGCCATTTGGACGTTCCGACAAGACGCAATATACAAAAGCTACATAATTTTTTATCAATTTTGTTCTGAATCAATAACAATTAACTTTTTTCGAATTTACCCTGATGTTCAAAGCTTTATGAATAATAAGGGATCTAAATCAATATCAAAATTTACTCGTGTTGTTGCGCGCGAGGCCCTACCAAGAGCGATTGGCCAGTTCGCCTCCCCCTAAGGCCGCCACTGGAGGCGTCAATGGCGTTTATAAATACAACGACATTCTTAAGAGGTACGATGTACCCATGAGGATCCAGAACTAATTTTCTCATGTGAATGGTTCCAACGACATAATCTTGATGAACAAGAGTTAAGAAAAATTAAGTGGAGTTTCTTGTTCCCGGTGAAAAAGTGCCTGTAGGAAGTTCCAATCGTTTTTGAATATTATCGGAAATGGAAAAGTTATGGTGAATTTTCGAGATCGATAAAATATCAAAATTGTTTATATCTTCAAAACAAATCAAGACATCGTAAAACGTTTTCAACTACCGGTGTCTTAATGAAAATCGAGCCCACAACTTCTTCCAACGTTTTTACTTATCTAGTCTAGAAGAACCAGAAACAGCCATAGTCAAGCAATTTGGAAAATCCTGTACCTACATGTAGTGACGTTTGATCCAAGCGGTCCAAACTTTTACAGTTCATGCGATAAAAATTAAAATTCATGACATATGTATATACCTACAGGACAACGTCTCTCGGGTCAGCTAGTATTCAAATAAAACGGACACTCCAATTCAGGATGAGGTGAAAATTAAGGACCTTTCCCCTTCGTTGAACTCAAAGCCTGTATGTAGAATATTCCAGTGGCATTCAGGCATAACGAAATTATGAAAGAACCTGTAGGTATTCGACGTTTGGCAGAACCCTGAAAATCCTAAGTTATTAATTCCGCATTGATGCGGTGTCTATTCATCAAAATATTAATGGTGGTTCCACCAATGTTTTCGATAAAAAATTATGATTCGTCCCAGTTCAATCTGCTGCTTTCATATTTGAACTAAGCCCTCTGCATTTCTATAGCGATAATTTTCTTATTTGTTCGAGAGCAAATGATAATCCGCCGGCTCAAATGTCCCAACGGAAATTGGAATTTCATAGTGAATAAGATTCACGAAAGGGCCCATCAATCGCTTTCTAGATATAAAGCGGAAATTGATCTAAATAAGGAGTCCGACAATGAAATGAAAGGCAGTAAACAGACAGCAGGCCGGAAGAGGAGAAGAGCACGCGGCGACGATAGCGGCGCATGCAAAGGAGCAGCCGACATTCGCCAAATTCACTTTGCACGATCTCAGCCGTCCAACTCCTGCTTTCTATGTAAATACGAATTTTCTTTTGTATTGTTTTAATCTGGCTTCGTTTTCTTGGCATTCCCGGTCTTCCTTGAAGCAGCTCCGACCATGATTGTTCTCGTCCCCCCGTCCTGTGTCTACCGTTGCTCAGACTGAATTTTCTCCATTCCACTGAATTTACAACTTTGCGCTCTCCTTAATGATATTGCGGATATTGTGTCGTCGAAAGAAGGAGGGTTTCTTTCCGAGATGGAATAAATGGTGTTTTGGGTTTGAATTTTCGGAATATTTCGGATCTTTCCCGTTAATGGAATGATGATAGCTCACAATATTTGTGGTCGGGGTCGATCTTGTATTCATGAGATCCTTCTGAGCGTCGTACGATGTTATTCAAGAAGATGGTTTCGAAGGAACAACAGATAACTGAAATTTTTCCACTCGATGCAGTGTCACCTTGAAGTTCGTGTGTATTATGTACTCACAAAAATATAAGCTTCAATTTTGGAAAATGTTTAAAATAATAATTTAATGTTTAGTAAACAATCTCAAAATATAACATTTGAATAGATTAATATTCCAGCTTTTTTCATGCCTCTATCATTATTTTGAATGGGGTTGATTCCGTTCTTTGCTATCAAATCATTTACTTTTTTATTCCAAGTTTCTCTCAATATGATACATTGAAGAAAATTATTGATCTTGGTTATACTAAAAACAAACTCGTGAAAATACTCATGAATGCCACGGATGTGTGAATTAACGAAAAGCAAATGAACTGACACGCCCCCCTCCCCTTTCAGCATACAAAACCCCACTCATTTCACCATATGAACCGAACTCCAGGGTGTCAACAGTTGGCGCTTGGAAATCTCGGATGAATTGAAACATAGGTAGTTATAGTCATTATTGAATAAGGCACCACACAATTCACTTAATATCTATGTCAGTTCATATTTTATTTTTTCATATTTTTTTATTTGCGTAACTGAAAAAAATATTCAACGAGGTATGTACTTGCTGCGGCAGCTTGTGGATAACGCGAAAGTAGACAAATGACAATTTTTTTCAATAACACTATTTAGATGAATACCATTTATTGCCGGCTAAAAACCCCAAATATATATCAACATGAATCACGAATTGCAGTTTGCGTTATTTCATGTTATTCCCGACTCTATCCTCCACCAGAGACGTGCCAGAGCACTGTGCTTTGTGCTCGTGAAAACACTTGAAGCTCTTTTGTGCTCTCGATTACTGTGCTCCCAAGCAGAGCTCAGTCCTTAGTATTTGAAGCACTTCATCAAAAGGCTTTAGTGTTTAGTAATCTTTAAAGTGCTCCCGAGCAACTCTGCGGATTACTAAGCACTGAGCCCTTTTCTCACCTTGTGGAAACACGAATAAATGCTATCGAGGCCGACGCCCTGGAACCTAAGATCTAGTTTTGATGTTCAGTCGAGTGATAAACATCTTACGTTAGTGTGTCGATAGTGCATAGTTGCAAATATCTGGTAAGTTTAATGAATGTGCTTTTGAATTTTATGAAGATATAGGTATATCTTAAATTATTCATAAAGGGTGGTTCACAATGAACTCCCGTATTTTCAAAGCTCATAACTTTTGACAGAGTAATAGAATGTTTATACCTTTTGCATGATATTCCTTTAATTCTCAAGTTTTCTTAGATAAGAAATGAGGCTTAGCATCAGAGAAATTTATAGGAAAACTCAAAATTTCCCCAAAATGGTGGTTTTATATGTGCCGAAGAAAAGTTTTCAACTTATTGATTACAATTTTTTCGGATTATAGAGAATGAACCATCAAAATAAATGGTCTCAGATATTTCATTTGATTCTTTCTGAGAGGGGATAATCGACTTTGAAGTTTCCATCAACCTTACATGAAATAATCTTTTTTCTAAGGTTTTAATGTACCTTATTGGGAGCTGTTTACACTTTCACAAACTTAATCAATCATACTTCTGGCACTAGCAATGAAACCAAAATTATCTGGTGATTAGTATGAAAATGAGTATTTTCACATGCAAAGTCTATGGAACATTCAAAGTCGAACATCTCTTCTCAGAAGCATTAAAAATATATAACTGAGACCATTTGTAGAGTCGTTGTCTCCTCAATAGTAGAGGAGCTCACGATGCTAAATTTGGATTAACTCGAGCGTCATGAAGACCAATTAGGTTGCAAAGGTTAGATGATAAAAAAAAATGTTATATAATGTATACCTTTTCATATGTGGAAGAAGCAGCTATAGGCTTTTAAAAATGTAAAAACTGTTACATGGACACTCGAGCGCGTCAGATTAAGATAGCATACAAGGCCTACTTACTTCTCATGACGAATATAGCTTAATCTGACCATTTGAATGGTGGGGTTGGGAGTAGGTGAGGATTGAAAAGGTAAAAAAAGGATTTTCTCGAGCCCGTCAGATTTTCTAGGGTTAATTGTTAATTGGACCTAAAAAAAGTCTCTCTTTCAATAATGTGACGATTTGGATGTGACGCAAACCAGCGGCGATGTTTTGAAGTTGCAAAAAAAATGGTCATGTTGACTCGGGCGCGTCAGATTAAGATATATATGGTTCTACTCCTAGATGTTCATGAGCGCCCGCTGAATTTTTTTTCAGGGGGAGCGAAAAAAAAAATTTCGAAAAACAATGAGTTGGTGGCGACACCAGTATTCCGTTTCTTCCTATTCAATTTTTATATGTATGCATAAGCGCGCAGAATGTATTTTCCGGTGGGAGAGGGCAAAAAAAAAGGATAAAGTTTTCCACTTCAACATATTTTTAATGTAAACAATATTAGGATATAGGTATAAAATTATATGGCCACGGTTCTCGAAACAAATCACATTCCATGATATGAATAAAATAGAAATAAACATCAAGAGAAAAATAAATTATAAATTATTTGGAAAGAAGGAGTGAATTAAATATTATAATTGCTAATAAATGAAGACGAATGAACGAGTAATAACGAAATAAAAACTAATATACATATACGCTTGATAAATGATATTCGTGAATATAATTTCCTAGAAAATGTATGAAATCTCCCGGATTGATATAAATCGTGAAAAAATAAGATGACAAGTTCCTATCATTTTGTTTCCTGGCGGCCCTACACAGATACGGCCTCCTAAATGACGCCACTGAAAATCCATTTTACTGGAATAAATTTCTCAATAATTACTCAATATAATTTAATGAAATATGGATATGATGAACAATAGCAGTGACCTCTTAAAATACGGCCCTTGAATTTAAATTAACTTGTTCAGTTCACCAGGGGCGGAGTAGGTTGTACATTTCATTGCTCTCGTTGTTTACACCCTGTATGAAAAAGATTTAATTTGGATACGTTTAAGACTAAGCTAGAAAATAGGTTCAAAGGTTTTTCATTGTTGATAGAGTTGTAACGTTCCAATTCACCGCCTTAAATCTCGGGAGTTTCCGGATCACCCCGAATTGAGAATCGCGACACGCGAGTGGTACACGATCGCGATTCAGTCGAGTACGTGGCACATCAGACGCGAGACCTTGGTATTCCACAGTCCTGACGTTACACCAGAAAAAGCAGTAATTTGTTCTCTTGTTCTGGGTTGCAATAGTTAACTTAGGCAACTGTTAAAATTGGTGAGTACTAAGTTGATCAGACAACCATATATCTATTTTTGTTGACGATTCATGTGTTTCATGTGAAGTGAGAGACGCTTGGGTTCCGCCATTTTGAGGATCGTACGACTCTCCATCTGATTTCCTCAACTATCTGATGAATCAACCTTCCTTCTAGTTTGGTTTATCTATATTTGGTTAAATAATTTAATTTAATAATTTCACGGTTCCGTGACTCTTTGATTTTCAATTTCTCGATTTATCTGTGCCAGTGTTTCAGTGAACACGTGGACATTTTTTCCTTTTTCTGAATTATCTTCATGTAAATTTAGATTATTAGAGATCTCGGGGAATTGTAGAAGTTTGACGGTACAGAGAACTGATACAAGTGTTTTTTTTGATAGCCTTTTCTGGAGGGAGCTGAATTTCCAGAATCCTTTTTTGGAAGGAGCTGAGTCTCCGGCATCCTTTTTGGAGGGAGCTAAATCTCTGGTATATTTCGAAGAGAGCTAAGGCTCCGTATCTTGTGAAGAGAGCTAATTCTCCGGTATCTTTGGAGAAAGCTAAGCCTTCGGCACCTGTTTCAAGAAAGCTAGGCCTTCGACACTTCTTTGGAGGGATCTAGACATCTGAAACCCCTCAGGAGGGACCTAAGTCCTCGAATCCTTCAGTTCCTGCATATTGGAGGAGGTTGAAACCTCGACGCTTCTGTTTGAAAGAATACGACCTTCGTCTCCTGCTACAACGTCTTCCAGGAGATCCAGGAATTCGAACGTTGGAGAAATTCGAGAGATAGTCACTTCCCTTGCCCAGCACCGTTATATTCAGATAAGTTAACAAACAACGAAAACGCTTGTGAATTGTATTTCTGACGAATTGTTCATGATTGTACATATTCTTGTCCTCGAATAAAATTGTTTTAACATGTGATATTAGACATTGTAAATAGCTATTGTCATCAGAGAGGAATAAATATCGACTGTTCAAGTTTTGATTGTCATTAGCCTGAGTAGAAGCATATTATCTCCTTTTACCTCATCTAAATGTAAGGTGGCCTCATGCCCTGACTAGCTGGAGCATCAATCGTTGAAATATTAAATAACGTAACTATATCTCTATCTTAACCTTACAAAGTTAATTGTTTTCGAAAAATAAAATGATAAAAGAAGTATTTTTTATCTTAATATATCTTAATATATAAAACTAAGTCGGCCATTTTGTTGGTTACACCATTTATAACTCTAGATTGGATTAACTGTTGCCCATGAAAAATTTTTGTGGGATTCTTCCACGGCGGAGTTAACATAAAATACATTAAAACTCTGAAAAATTTCATGAAATGGAAAAAAAGGAAATAAATTTTTTTTTTGCGAATAACGCCAATAGGTACATTTTCAAATAATATTTACGCATCTATATCCATGTATTATCACACTCATCTTTCTTCCGAACACTACGGAAAATATTATAACGAAATGTTCTGAACAAATCCCCATTCTACAATTATTAATTATCGCCATTAGATGGCAATCATAGATATAGATAGTTATCTATATCTATGATGGCAATGTGAACAATTACTGTATATTTTGAGTTGCCTAAACGTTCTGTCGAACCCACAAAAATATAATGGGTGTTTCCAAATAACTTCATTTGGAGCACATATGATTAAAGGACGTGGATTCAATCCAACATTCCAGTTAAGAATATAATATCAACATTAATAATTTCAAATCATTCATTTTGTCTTCCCTTTCTGCTATTTAAATCCGAGAGGCCAGATTTACCATCGAATTGGATCATTACAACCACTTGACGATACACATCATAAATTCATCCAAATTTACTTCATATTGGCAATCAATTAATGCAGATGTGAGAAGAATAATTCTTCAAGATCTGCAGCAATTACTTCATGAACATCATGCATTGGTATGCCAAGTGACAATCACAAGGTTGTAATTAGTGCAGATAAACGAGCAGATAAACGATCTGTTGGAGCACATGACGCCAATTCAACGCTCCTACAAGAGACGAAGTGGCAATTGTGATTGTAGGTGAAAACTTGGAAACTCGTGATATTCTTCTTACGCATCGCAATACTGGAGAATTGCAACGAATATATGAAACACACCGTTCATACGATGCTCTACAATACCCGCTAATGTTCTGGAGAAGTGATGATGGAAATTACTTCAATATCAAGAGTTCCTTTATTAAAATTCAAAATGTCTACTTGATACAAATTTGAATTATTTGATTTTAGGCCAAGAAACCACCAAGAAGTTCGGTAAAATGCTTATAACTATTTGCTGAGATTTTGTCGATTGTTGCAGCAGTATTGTGTGGACATGTATTGTGAAACTAGCTGACTCCGCAGACTTCGTACTGCCTCAATCGATAAAAAAAAACAACTTTAATAATAATAAACTTTTATGGTATAATGTTAGCCAAAAAGTGTTCTTTCCTATCCCAGAAACTAAAGAGCGTAGGGGATCTGGTGGTGGGACTAATTGTGGCAATTGGCAATTAGATAAGGTAGCTGACCCGGCGAACTTTGTTTCGCCTTCAGCAAAGTGTGTTACGAAAGTTATTCAAGGAACAAAAATGTCTTAGTTTATGTTATTGAATCCGACAAAATTACGAAGATTCCTAACAGTACAGTTTTGTCCCAGAAAGACACCAACAAATTTTGTATAACTTCCGTATCACAACTTGTTGCAGACAAAAATACTTCTTTTATCAATTTGTTTCTCGAAAACGGTTTATTTGATCGACAATGAACAAGAGAACCTTTTCATTCGCTCGATGTTCAAGGTATCCAAATTCGTTTTCTCAACTCCTTATCATACAGGATGTATGATATGTATGTATTAAAAAAGAAAACCCAGTCTGACTGGTGAACCAAAGAAGCTAGAACAGTATTTTGAGAGGTCCCTAAGTTTCATTAAATTATATTGTGTAATTTAAAATTTATTCCAGTAAAATGATTTTTCACCGGCGTCACTTAGGATTCCGAATGGACGGTTGCTTGGCAAAAAAATTATGGGAACTTATCAGTTTAATTCTTATTACGATTTATCTGAATCCTAGAGATTTTCCATATTTTCTCGGACACCCTATATGAATAGTATCATACCTTGAAATTGGAATTCGAAACTTTCTGTCACTAGTATTGGAATACAAATTGAATTCCATATTTTCTCCCTTTTCAAAAAAAATATCTTAATATATATTAGGGACAATAATTATTGAAATATGAGAATACCCGCACTAGCCGCCTAAATTTATGACTTTTTTAGGGGCGCGTTGAGCTCTGTTCAGGTAAACAAAATCAATAGAATTCATCCTCACCGAAAAATTTCCATGATTTTTGTTAACCCAGAAAGAAATACCTCTGTCGATTACATAATACCTAAGACCATTGGAAACCGGGAAATTGTTGGAAAAATTGAGAACACTCTCCTCTTCTCCTTGCTTTTCGAATCAGAAAAGTTATCTGACGAATTTTAATCATTAGACTTCTACTTTTTCGAAATATAAGACAATTTCGGGTCTTCTATGGTCTCGACAAATATGGTCATGCGTAACACCTCAATTGTCATCTATCACGAAGATTTTTCTCTTTTGCCGTGTGTGTCTCTTGGAGAAAAATCACCCCAACACCATATTCATTGGCTGATTTCGAAACATAATCACTGTTTTCCTTCAGATGAGGAATGTTCACAGGTATGCAAAATCGATCGAAACTTCGTCACAGTATAACCTATATGTATATGAAATCACTAGTTTTTGTTTCAGTCGAAAAAAAACCAAGTAGTTCGGATTTTACAACCCCGTGAATATTCAATTCCTCGCGGCGATGTGACGTCATACTACATTCGCAAATCGCACTCTGTGAGACGAAAGGCCCTTATATTGGACCCGGCTACGTACTGAACCTCGCAAGTCGTTGGATGTAAAGTGACGTCACACGGATCCATCGAACTCATGTTTATAACTCGATATCTCGGCGCTATTTGAAGTATTCAAATAATTTTTGGACACAATATTTTCATTTTCTACGGAGAATAGGAATATGTAGAAATTGAAAAATGTTAACATTCCTCATTACTCCAATATTCAAATTCAAAATTCTTGTATTCTAGCTCTATGATTGTGAGGGTGTTTCAAACCCCAAACCCGATTTTTTGGAACATGAAATGAAATCATCTCCTAACAAAAAACCGAAGATGTTATAATATAAAAAAAATCGGTATATTTGGCGGAACCAAAAATTACGATATATTCCGAAAATTGTTAAAATGACATTATGCAGATGCACGCGTTGAACTTTCTCGACAAATTTCTGTTACTTCGGCTTAATTCGTCAAATTATATGATTTTCGTAATCTTTTAATTGTTTCCTTCAAAATGAAAATAAGATTTAGCCACGCTCGAGAATGTCCAGACGTCGATTTTTTTTTTACAACTTTGGAGCACTCCCCTGTCTTTTCGTCACTCTCAAATTGTCAGATTGGTGGTATATACACTTTTCAGAATGTAATTAATCGACCTTATACTAATCTGACTCTTTCGAGAATATCCGATGATCAATTTTGTTGAGGTACTCAATATGGCACATGAAATCCTCCTATATTTTAATCTGCCGCGCCTGAGTAAATCCCGAAATCCCCGCTTGGGATCCCCTACTACTAGAACCTGATAAACTTGTTACACGGCAGTTACTTTTTTTCGACATATAGAAAAAAACTTTTTTGTCGAAATTTTGATTTTTGTCATAAAATTTTCAGAAAATAAAACTCATTTATCAGCAAAATTTTAGGATGAAGAGAATATCATGCGCACTCTAGGAGAGGTTCTAGCAGTAACCTATCAGACGTTATAAGCCACGGAAAGTCCTATACATCTTTTCTGACCCGCTAATAATCTCACATATTACAGCTTAGCTAAAGAAGTACAATTTTCATTCCGATTGAAATTACCTCACACAGGTATAACACTTCCTGCATACGAGCTTAATGCTCGAAATAATCGCGAGCCTTTTGAGGAAATCGGTGCTTAGTGCTCGCGACTCGGAATTACTTTTTTCCCAGTGCTTAGTGCTCGAAGCACAAATTTTTTTTTTTGTGTGTGTGAGTTTATGGCGTCATCAACTGCTGAGCTTATTAGCCTATTTCGCGTATAGAAAAAAGTTGACATATTAAACTCCAGCATTGTGTTTATCTGTATTCTTGTGATTCGAAAAACGAAGCAATTCAGTTCGTGAGAAGTGTTATTATGGTTTCGAAATAACGCGAATTTGAAAATTATTTAATTTTCTGGAGGAGTTGATGCTGAAAAGATGGAAGGTATTAGAGAACTCATTTGGTTTCGTCAAATATAATTATGAGTTCCAAAGCTCGTATTTTGATGCACAATATCTGAAAAATCGGCATTATTATAATTAAAGTAATGAAAATATAAACATTCATTTCAAAATCATGGAATTTTATAAAGTGAAACACCCATGAAACAAATTATTGTCAAGTTATTCGAAAAATATTTACCGTTTCATGAATTCCTAAACTCAATATGGTACCAAATCCACTTGAAGGGAAAATAAATTCTATTTCAATCTCCTGAAATTCAGTTTTCACATGAACGCGAAAGACAATTTATTAAATTTCACTACAAAAATCTACATGTATTATGGATTCTAGGTTGATAATTAACAAAATGCTCTCTGTTTTCATGAAGGTCTAAGAAAGTTCATCTTATATAAATGGCTGGTACCGATAGAATTCAACTATGTTTGAACTTGTTTCTAGGTATATGATTCAGTACCTAGTCTTGATCTTACAGTATCATGGTGTCACAGAGTTCCATAAAACACAATCCCATAACGAATTATTGACTCCATGATATGAAATTTTCATTGTTGATAAATCTAAGTATTTTGACAAAACCACCTAGAAGTTGATAGTAAACGATCTGCATAGCACCTATGGTTAGAGCAACCAGGTATCGTCCAAGTGAATGCCAACAAACATTGTATTTCGACAAAACTTCGTGTTGGTTGAGTCTGAGTTACTTGTTTGAGGATACCTAGAATACCTTGATTTGAAGCTACTGTTGTCTGAGTTTTGAGTAAAAATCCATTCATCCTGAACTGGTGACTTGCTTGACTCATAATCTAATTTGATTTTAAGAGAGCATCAAGGTATGATTTAGCATCGATAGCAATGTAATTCGTAAATGTTACAGTCTCAACATTTTCAATATATTCCGTGATGTCTTCAGAATCATGAGAAAATGAAACAAAAAGTATTGGTTCTTGTGGTATCCCAAGTGTTACATCTCAATCCTGGTCCTATTTTTCCATAAGCTTCTAGCTTATTCAAGATATACGAGTAGGTAGTCATGGGAGTTTGAATCGAAGACTTCAAATAGATCCCTGAATCTATCAGGCCATCAGCTATATTGCATTTCCCGAGAGATATTGTACACTGATAATACCACAAAAGGCCGAAACCGGTATGTCTCCTCTCAGTGACAAAATCTGATATCATTGCTCCAGCCTGTTGATAAAACCTATGAACCCTGTGGTATTCAATTCTATGATTACTATTTTGGCTTTATCCATATTTCAAAACAAATTACAAAATCTGGGAAAATTCTCTCCGAATATTTTCTGATGGAAATCGGAATTGAAAAAATATTACTATTTGGGCAGCCATGAAAGAAAGAACTTCTTATTCGGGGACAATCAGTAGCACGAAAAGCTGTTGAATTGTGTTGTAGAGGACGGTCACTACGATGAATTGGAAGCAAGTAAGAAAAAAATATATATCTTCTAGAAGCAACAGGTGAGTTTTCCGGACTCTCTCCAATTTTTTGTCAACAGTGGAATGATTACACACTTTCAGGTAAATATCAGCCTAGTATATTCCGGAAATCAAAAAACGCATAGCTTCACTTTTATTCCTTCATTCCTTCATACTCGGTCCTCTTATTTTTTCAATATATTTGAATAGAATATTCAATCTGAAAAATAATAAGTTTTTGGAGAAATATGATACAAAACACTCTAACGGATATAAGAATCGAGAAAAAATGGTTTCAAATTGATAAACCTACCTTGAATTAACAGAAGACAGTACAATACTTTTTCTTCCTATAAAATGAGACGTTCCAATCTAGAAAGTATCCAATACTCTCAAATACGAGCGCCCCAAAATATCTATGAATCTAGGTATTTACATATACGAGCATTTGAAATGATTTACTTGTTCAAGAAGTTAAGAGGGATAGCGTTCAGATTTAGTATCACATCAGATTTTTCCTGATATTTAATATTTTATGTTATTTTTTTACGGGGTGGCAGGTTTTTTCGGCTGAGGTTTTTTTCCCCTGGCTCTATAGTATCGTATGATACTAGTGATGATAGTATCGTATGATTCTATAGTATCATACGAAGAATGTTATGATACCCCGTTCTTTTTTTACCTCAGCTTAGGTACTTTTTGTTTCAACATTTATTGTATTATTTTAGCTCTCTATTTTCATAAGAATATATATATATATATATATATATATATATATATATATATCATGCGAAAAAGTATCCAAACCATAAAACATAATAAAAGTAATCTTTTATTGGTCCTTTTTGACATAACAATGTATAAGATGAGTCAAATGAATCATAAACTGAAGTGATATTCAAATATTCGTTCAGACTATAATAACATCCGTTCAACAAAATTTCTCGGATAGATTTCTTGAATTAAACTATATTCAATGATGTTATATAAGCAGGTAAATAATAATAATCGTCTTTATTGGGCGAAAGTTTAGCTTACGCTATTCTTACACTTTAACCCAAATGATTGAATAATTTCATTCCCTTGTATGTAGAACAAATTCCTAGTATTGCGGTACCTTGATAAAGTGGCCAAGCAATCCATATGACTATAATCTAAGCCAATTTATTTATATATTGCATAATATGCACTACTTAATTTTTTACTCAATATCGATATGGTGTTGTTGATACCACTTGAAGCCATGATATACATGAACGGCTAAAAATTTTATGCATTCCTGTGATTTTATAAATGCATTTGGGCCACTGATAATCAGTGGAACTCTGTTAACATTAGAAATCCCGAAATAGATACACTCAATTTTATTGACATGCACGATGGGACATTTTTTTTGACACCAGGCAGATAATTTCTGGACAAGGTAATTACAAGCAGACGTAAGTTCATGAAACATTAGGCTGTCACAGCAATAAAAGAATCGTCCGAAAATAAGATTATCTTACTGCCAGGTAAGTTAATCGGTAGGTTAATCCTGAAGTAATGCCATATTAGCGAGAGCAATCACCCTTTACGCGAACCTTGATAGTTCTTCCCGAAATAAAATCATAGAGCCATTTCGAAAAAATCAAGGACTATACCTCATACTTTTACAGGGTGAGTCTTTGACTTGTACATATATTTTAACTGTAGATTCCTGAGGTCAAAAGAAACACTTTTTTCATTTACCAGTTTTTCCGATTCGGCCTAGATAAAAAGATATAGCCATCTTAAACTTTCATAATGAGCTATGCCACCCCTGGAAAGCATAGGTATCCTAACTACCATAACAAACGATGGAATAAGCAATTGTATTATAAAGACAAGCGTAATCACACTTTTTCAAACCCATTCGACGAAAGATAAAGCAGGATTATTTAAGTAATAAATAATTACCGAATTTATAATACAATGAACACGTTCATCCAAATTTCGTTGGCGACAAATGTTGAATATTCTTCTCTTGATTTCTATTTCATTTTCTATAATGAAGAATTCAGCTTTCTGTTTTCCATATCAGTTTTGAGAATTTTGAGATTCATCTTCGGTATGTAATCATTTATAACAATTTCTACAAGTATAATCAGATACAAACATAACCTTTCATTTCCATAAATAAACAAATCATAGATCTGTTTTCTGTGTGAACAAATGTCATATAATCTGTGAACGTTTCAGACGTACACTGGTTCGCACTGTTGCCAGTTGTCATTCAGACAGAGGCAGAGCACGAATCAAATGTCAAATATATGTTGTGAATGAATTGAAACGTATTACCCAAGTAACACAATGTGCTTTGAAACTTCTTCGGCAACGTTGCGGCAGAAATAATAAATGCTATTTAGCATTCGCAGAAGTCTATATAGTGTCTGCTAAATAGCTGCCGGAATGTTGCGACAGAAGATTTGAAGCACTTTTTTTTGTCTGTGACAACGTCATAGCAGCTATAATTCATTGCTGTAATCAACGAAAAATTGTTGCTTATAGCACTAATGTGTGTAAAAAATGCATTTCACAGCGCTGTTATCCTTCTTTTCATTGAACAATAATGCTATTTCAAAGCATCATAGCTTTCCAGTTCTGCCAACCAAGGTGGTGGTTGTGTTTTACGTTTTACATAGAAAATGTCAAACATTTATTATATTTAAGGTTAGATAAACTTTCAGCTGACACAATTTCGTGCCTTCAATGTCAATGTCAAATTTCCTATCATATGTGATCTATTTGTTTCATTATTACATTGAAGTTAGCAGAAATTATGATTGAAGATTTGTTGAATACTTCGCAACTATACCAAATTTTCTTGTGCCAAAAGAGATTCATCGTGAAATCTACCCATCTGCCTCGAACAAAATAAGGGGCCTGCGAAATTCGTAAGATTGAAAAAAAGTTATCAATTTCGAAAAAAAACAAAACTCCGAAACTTAAAAAAATTGGATTTTTCAGGCAACATTCGAATAATCAGTATCATTTACTAGGTTGAATTATGTTTCCATGTGATTCGTGTTGGTACACAGACCTGAACTTTTAAAATAGTTTTTTTCATTTGATATATTTTCAATGTTGACACGTTGATAAAAGAACAGCTAAAATAGGGAATTTGATATTTTTTATCTCTAATTGAATTATTTATGTAATTGTTTTGTTTCCATTAGATATTCGTGAGGGTAGCGACCATATTCGAAGAAGGCTCGATAAATAGTCATTCGGAAGCGATATAGCAGTTACCTAGCATTTTTGTACGCATTGTAGTACAGTATTTCTGCGACAGCTCTATTGCTGCTAACGCAGCATTGTTATGTCATGTAGGAGCCAACACACCAAAATGCCAGTTGTGCGCACGCGTCTACACTGTCCAGGTTGTCAGATGACAATCGAGGTACAAACTATATGATTAACAAAATGGATATTATCACAGAGGGAGTATTGTATTTTTATGTCAGTTCCTTCATTGATGAAAACTAACATAAAAAAATTATATCATCTCACGAAACTTTTTATTTTGTTTCTCTCTTCAGAGGTAACATTTTAATGAGGACATTTGGATAAGGTAAAGTTAGTTAAACTATAAGAATAATTGTGAATATATTATACCTACATATATATACGATCGTTTCATTTTCATCAAAACGTATAAGTAATATCAAAATGAAACATAACCTAAGTACTTAAAAGGTTTTGACATATACACACACAAGATAACAGTATTTAAGCTGTCGATGCAAACGCATAGTCATAATTTAAACATCACAGCGTACCAGAAAGCGATAAAGCTTTTGAAGCTATATGGCTATTTGAAGTGCATTAAAACTTGAACCGCAGACGAATTTATATCTATAATGCTGTCGCAGCAAATAAGCTGTGTTCGTTACATTTATTAAAATAAAAATGCAATTATTATGAGCAAAGGTGCAGACAAAATGAAAATGCTGGTCTACAGCTAAGATGTAGCATTATTTTAAACAAAAAAGATTAGTTTTTGCTGTAAGAGCAATGCTGTCCATATTGTGTTACTTGGGTAATAGAACAGCTAATTCAAAAGTAAGTTAGTTTACTAATTTAAAACTCATTTCTTGACCAAAGTCGTCGTATTTACCGAATTTACAGCTATGGTTTTTTTTTCAGACACTGAGACTGAAGGAACAAAACTTTCAATAGAAACGTATATAAAATGAAATGAAATGATAAAGTTCCTACTCTTGAGTGACCCGAGGTTTTACCTGTCATAGATATTGTTAATATAAACACTTATTTCTTGAAAGTTCATGATGATGATATGTGAATGTGAATGGCCGAGTGCAACAGTTCATAGAAAGGCTGGAATGTGAAGATGAACGAGTACTTAGTGGCTCTAGTGGCACACAATAGGGTACTTAGTTCACTCAGAGAACACGAAAGCATTATCATATTATGAGTTTATCAGTGCGGATAATTAGAAGAACATTGACATTATTATCAACAAGTTATATTTGAGATGAAGCAGCCCCTACTATTTTCAAGAACAACCATAAATAGTTACATGTTCCTGTTTATTTATTTACTTTATTCACAGAGATATGGCAGCAAATAACTGTGAATCATCAATTATTACATGTGGAATTAAATATTTCCAAATATTAAGTCTGGTTTTACAAAATTCTCATTGTCCGATCAGAAATGTTTACATAAATCTGATTAACCCAGATATGCCTGAATTTTTTTTTTCGAAATCGGATAATTTTTTTAAGGAAACATGTTTTAAATGCATCAGTCTGATGAATTAGTTCTGCAACTTTCTTCAAAAATAGCAAAATATAGATTAGATAGGGTGTCCTTTTAAAAGGACAATAGGAAAATGCGATATAAATATGAACACATATTGCAAAATTTTTATTGGAACCAAAATAAAATATATTTCGAAAAAATAATATAAAACATTCTATAATGAATGTGTTTATGATTGTTGCTTGTGATATCTTATAAAACATTCAATATGGAGTGCCACACCACATTTGACACATTTTGTTTTGACTTTTTTAAGACACACACGGCATCGTGTCTGCTTCTCTTGGGAACTCACGAGGTGATCAATCCTATCAAATCGTGAATCGACGTTCTCAAGACTGGATGGCCTGCCACGTTTTCTGGATTCAGAGTTAGATTCCAGAAGTGCCAGTACAATCCTTCTGCGAAAGGCCAGTTGTTCCAATTCACCATTCGACAACCCATGTAGTTGCCATGCATTTTGTGCCATGATGTCCAAACAATAGCAAATAATGGTGAAATACCACTTTTTGCCGCGGATGTTGATTCTATATGAACTAATGTATCGACTCAAATTCCGCTTCTGTCACAAGTTGACTACCTGGAAGGTTGTCAATTGAAACTTCATTTTCTTCGCCAGAATCTTCATCGGTGAGGTCATTATTGCAGTTCAGAGGAGAAAGTATGGTAATTTGAGAATCCTGCAAATTTTTTTTATCGGCATCATCTTCCACAGAAGACAAAACCGCATGAAGTGTTACGCCCCTGGAAATCCGAGAAGTCGAAATTCAATACTCATATTCCTATCGTCCTTTTAAAAGGACAGCCATGTTCAAACATGAATTTTGAAATTCTTATAGGTAATAATGTTTTCAAGTTGATTCGATCGTAACTCTCAGGGCTTTGTTAATGCAGTTTAACCTTTATCTGATAAATATTATTGTCCAATATGAAATAAAAATCACTTTGCTAATTTCAAGCATTGCGCATACTGCATACCATTAGTAGACATTCCTGAAACAATCTCTCACAAGTAAACAACACAATTTAATTGGCTACAACGGCTTCATAACTTTAAAGAATACTCTAGGCAGAGTTCCTACAGTGAAGACACCTATGGAGGAGTGTTCAAAATTCCATAGCCACACGATTTACAGGGAACTATAGACTGTCCTTTTTAAAGGACAATAGGCATATCTGGGTTAATTGAATCGATAAGGAATATCGGTGGCTCTAATCAACTTCTCATTTCTTCCCTGTGAGTTGATGGATGTTGATACGTTCAGATGGTATATTTTATATTTACTGAGCTGGTGGAGGTTAGACTGATTATGCCTTTTTTTTGAGGAACTATGGCATGTTTACTGGAACGTGACTTATTTTTCTACTTAAGTTGGCTCAAAAATGAAAAGGTAGCTTCATAATTTAATTTACGAGGGAGACATAACCACGGTCATTTCAGAATGGAATTGTTTTATGGAGAAAATTTGTGGTTTATTTTTTCATAATAACAGTCACGTTATAACCCAGGTGAATGCTTCAGGACTTGCATATGAATGTTAAACTAGTTACTTTGAAATATGATCATGACATTGAATATTATTTTATCTTACAGTTGCTTCTCACTTGTTTTCTTTATTTAACTCTTCTTCGGATATATGAAATTATAAGGAATTGAGTAGATACTTTAGGAATGAAATATTTATTATATTCAAGCAGATTATTCTTGATTCACATGAAAGTTCATTGAACCTTTTTTTCTACGTGAATTTCACAATAAAAATAAACTAGTACCCAATAAAAATAATTGAAATTGAATATGATGTATTATTTTCCAACTACCTGAATCCTTTTTTGAAATCAATATCCTCATTATGACATTATTATATGGCATCTTGACAATCTCCTCTTTAATCAGAGCTGGGTCAAAGCTCAGTCACATCATCAGCAAATTTGAAACCTAATAATTCCCAGAAATGCTTTCATTGAAAAAAAAAATAAGGATTTCCTAATTTTAAGAATAAACAACTCGTATATGTACTTAGTTATATCTTGTAGGATGAATTTTTAAAATTTTGATTTTCTGAAGAAAGTAGTTGAAAAATCATGCTGTGCAAGCTAGAGGTAGGAAATGAAAGTCATATAGCTGTGTTAACAGAATATTCGCGAATGTTCCATGTTGGTCTGTCATGCGCATAGAATGATACAAAACAATTGAAATTCGAAATTCATGGTATCGTGTTTTTGAAATAAGTCGTATATTCGGTTATTGAAGAGTATCGCTGTAAATCTTCAAAATGTTTTCTAACCAAGAAATGGTAGATATTTTATAATGCTATTTTATTAATGGAAAAATAGCCAGCAGAGCAAGAGAAGATTATGGACTGCAGTTTCCAAATAGATTACTTCCAAATGAAAGAACTTTCGTGAAGATTGCTCAAAGGTTACTCGACCATGGAACTTTTTCTTCCAACATGGTGGATAACGGCCAGGTCAGAAATAGGAGAATGGATGAGACAGTTAAGGGAATTTTGGAGGTTGACAGCAGATGAGTATCTCAACTTTCTGCAGAACAATGTGACTACAGTAAGATGGAGCTCCATCTCATAGTTCCAGAGCCGTTACAGAATGGCCTGTGTGGTTTCGTGAAACAACTTGTTTTTGGCAGTGTCGTGAATAATGTGTACGAATTGCGATCGCGTGTGGCAAGTGCGGCGAATCATATTCGAGATCAACCTAATCTCCTTGAAAATGTGAGACACTCTCTCCTCAGAAGAGTTCGCGCAAGTTTGAATGCGAATGGTGGACATTTCGTGCATTTACTGTGACTCTTAATGAATGTGGGAAGGCAGGGCTCCTGGCGAACAACCCACCTCAAAAAACTGTAATGCACCTAAAGCAATATTTCGGTATGGAAATTTGCTTGAATCAAAAAGGATTTAAATTGAAGAACTAAAGGTGAACTTATTCCTCGTATAACTCCATTCATAACCTTATGATTCCAGAACACAAATTCTCGGATTTATTCGGGAAAATTTTCAACGTGACAACGTAGCAAAAATTAACACTGCGAAAATTTTTAACAAAGTTGCAGTCAGCCAAAATACCCAATATTTTGGATTTCTCAGAATATTTTTTTCTTTCAATATCGAATTACTCGTAAACGGCGCATTCCACAAGAAAATATGAAGAATACTTTTATATTCCAGAAGGATTGAATATTCATCCAATCACATTAAATTTACTGTTTACAATTAGACTCTTTGAATTTCTGGTGTATTCTTGGCATGTGATGGTCATAATAGGGAAACTGGCGGAGGTTGGTGGAATTTTGTATGCGGGACAGATTCATAACACTTCTGAAAAACTATATTTCAAAAATCATTTCATTCGATGAAATCATTCATGAGATATATTAGAAAAAAACATTTTTTTATGGATTTTCAACAGCCTGTATCTTTTGAATCAAGACGAATTGGAAAAAGTGGTAGGGGAAAAATGTGTTTCTTTTGACCTCAGGAATCTACGGTTAAAATATATGTTCAAGTCAAAGACTCACCCTGTATATCATAAATTCGAAGGAAATAACATCGAAAGCATTCGACAGGTCAAAAAATAATTATATACTTAATGGAGCATTGGTGCATTCACAACTAGCATATTATTATGGGATCATCGGGTGGGGAGGAGTATATGAGTCACAAGCAGGGCTTGGATGTTATGCAAAAATATATTTTAAAAATCATGTATGAGAAAGACTTTACATTTCCAAGTCGCGAGACATATGCGATATTGAAGGCATTAGATATAAGACAAATTTATGCGAGTGAGATTATAACAAGCGTCCAACAGAAAAACATACCTGTAGTATTGATATAACAAAAGTAGGTACTCGATAAGAACTAGAAGGGACAACTATGAAAGACCGAAAGCGGAAGAGATTAGGACAGAGAAGCTGCACATATCTAGCCTCAAGACTCCACACAAAAATACCAAGGCAAATAAAAGAATTGATGAGTTTTTAAAATTCAAGAGTGAGTTAGAAAACTGGTTCATGGCTCGTTTATGCATAAAACTATAAACCCAATTCATGCTTATGAAAACGTTTATGAGAAATCATAAATAATAATACTAGAGGCAAAATACCGACTGTGACAAAAAAAAAACGTAAGTTGACAACACAATATACCAAATATCGAAGAAAATTCTTGAGCGAGAGTGGAAGAAGATTAGAAGGAGATCAATTGTTGCAGAAGGTGATGTATTAACAAAATGTGTGTGGAGTTTTCAAGTATAGTTGTAAGACGTAGCTGTCATTAGAGTTGAATTCAAACAGTTATTATATTAACTCACATTTCTTTCTCAGAGTTAACCACGAATTTTATTTGTTCGATAATCTCATATCTATCTATCTATCTATCATTTCTGATGGAAACTACTCCAGAAATGCAATATATTAGACATAATACTTCTTTCGAGAGGGATTGAATTCATTCATCTAAAACATAGTTTCATAAAATGAAATTAAATCAATATCAAGGAGAAATCCCGTCGTTTCAGTATATAGTGTAAAAACTCAATCCATTTCACCTGCGATATTCGTCAAGTAAACAAAAATTACCAAGTTTTATTGTTAACTAACCAAAGAAACATAACTAGATTTCTTTCAATGCCTTGTTTTCATTCGTCATCAATTCTTAATAACACAAATTCAGGTACTCGAATTTTGAAATATTCCGATACGAAACTGAACTCTTTCTTCGGATATCTCATACAAAAAATAATCCTTATATTCCACGATATTGCCATAAAAATTCACCCACCGTGGTGATACAATACCTTTTTTTCAACGAACAAAAGAGGATTGAATAAATTTCCTCAATGAATTAGAGTAAACCCCAACACGAGTTTGAACAAGCCAGCTTAGCAAGCGTAGTCACATTCTGTAAATATTGGAACGATATGCCTTCCTCCTTCATATAATATTAATGGGCTATCGCCTTAATCTTTCAGCCCGGCATGACTTGTGAAACTTTTTATCAATTTATGGATTTTCCTGAGTATCATTTTGTCACGTAGATGGGCCAAAATAAGAACTAACACTGTGAAAAATGTGAAAGTTTCTAATTATTTTTTCATGACATTCTGGGTTAGGTCGAATCTTTCATTATTTAGTTAAATATGAACGTATTTTCTTCATTGATATTGTAGAAAAATTTCATTTTTAAAATATTTGAAATCTTTTGAGTCATTTCTGGAGATCCCATAATTTCTGTGTTTTCATTATTGCATCCATTTTTTCTGATGAATTTTCGGGTACATGAAAATTTTTTTTTTATATTTTATATTCTGACACCCCTCCCCATAGTTTTATTCAGGACATTATGGAGCATTCACACGAGGACAATTGATAAGCCATTCCATTGAGACGATCCAATAGTCAAGTGGATTGGCATCGTGTGAATGGAGACAATGGATTGTCTTGATCCATTCATGGAACAATCCAGTACAGGATGCCAATTGATGAGCCATTTCACTGAGAAACTGGATCGGCTTAGTGAAATAGTGTTGTGTGCATAGAAACAATATATATATGTATATATATATATATATATATATATATATATATCCGCAAATGTGCGGCTGGCTTCCTTGTGTTGACTCCGTTATGCGTTTTGATTTACCATCTTTTCACCGTACTGATGAGGGCCTAAAGCCCGAAACACGTGTCTACGGTTATTTTTCATCCTTGAGGATTATGTCCATTAGATTTTTTTCAGGTATATATATATATATATATATATATATATATATATCCACAAAAGAGACAACTCCACTTAAAAATTGATATTCAAAATTTTTTAACCTATCCCGTTAAAAATTTTTGAATATATATATATATATATATATATATATATATATAATACCCCTTAAAATCTTTCTTATTATTAAAATTCTGGGAGTTTATCGGAACGTCTCTTCGAAGGAAGGATTTCCAAACACAAACTCTAACCTGAAAATAAAAAAAAGACAGAACAGCAAGAGAATTCAATTTATACTTCATCAAATTGATCTAAAATTTTCAACCCATTGCAAAAATGAATTTGATACATTGTGTATGGCTCTAATGCTATCTTGAAATTTATAAATCGAACAATTATTAATTAGGTGTCCAACTGTTTCCTCTGATTCACCACATTTACAATTAGGACTATCAACTGAATTCCACTTGAAAAGCATGCTATTGGTACGACCATGGCCTGTTCTTATTCGTTTAAGAAGGGACCATATTCTCCTGGGAAGGTTAAAACCAGGAACTTCATTCGATGGATCAGATATAAGATCTTTATTAGATAAAGAACATGCATCCCATTCGGATTTCCAGATTTCCTTGTAGCTGAAGCTCGAATTCAGAAAGTTATTCACCAAATAGGTTTACAGGATTTCACTCTTAGAATTCCATTTTCTGGAACGTAGGAAAGTATCGAAAAAGAATCCGGAAATAAATTGAATTTATTCCAAGAATTCCAAGTTGCAGACTGTCTTCGAATATGGGGAGGAACTATATTTGATAGCACTGGTAGCCATTGGATAGGTATAGATCGGATGGTTCCAGTAATTATTCTCATTGAAAAATTGAGCTGTGCATCGATTTTCTGAACATGAACACTCATTGAGCCAAACAGGGCAACAATATTCAGCGGCGGAAAAAACCAGGGCAAGGGCTGCTGTGCGAAGAGTAGTCGGGTCAGCACCCCATGACGTACCAGCAAGTTTCTGTAGAATGTTATTTCTTGTTTTCAGTTTCATCCATAAGACATACAAATGTGCTTTGTAATTCAGAGAGGAAACTAATTTAACACCTAAGTATTTGAAAGTAAAAATATGTTTCAAAGGGAAGTTCCCGAAAAGGACATTTAATTTTCTAAATTTTTGATGGTTATTCAAATGAAATAACGAAACCTCGGTTTTATTCGGATTTGGACACAAACGTCATTCAAAAAGATAATTTTTCAAAATTTTCAGATCAGAAGTTAAATTTTCCTCAATACTTTGAAAATCAGAATGTCGAAAAGCGAATGCAATATCGTCGGCGTAAATGAATTTTTCAGATGAAGTACAAGGAATATCGCATAAATATAAATTGAATAGAAGGGGTGCTAAAACAGATCCTTGTGGAAGACCATTGTTCAAAGTTTTGAAGTTACAATAATCCATTGAAATGGAATGTCTTCATCTGTCAATGGGGACAATCCATTGAATTAGAACGATTTTGAATTCATTGGCACCAATGCCTTCTCCCACCCCCGGTACCATGAATTGGTTCGTTTTGATGTGCATCTGGGATATCGCTAGAAAATATCCTGGTTGATTTCGAAAAAACATCGACGTCGTGAATCATGTTTAATAATAGAAAAAGGGCCCCTGTGTGAACTCGTACACTTATTTGTCTAGGGACAAAACATGTATATACAAGGTAACATTTTTTATTTCATCCCGAAATTTCCTGGAGTCAGTTTTCTTCCCATTGAATTAACCCAACAATTGGCCAGATTATTATTTTCATCCAACAAAATACAAGATGACTCCTTAATTTTTTTTATAATAATCAGGTTCCGCAAACAGAATCCATCATGTGATCTTCAGTATTGGAACAATCATAACCTTCGCGATTCACCAATATTTCTTTTTCCATTATGATCTTTGAAAAACTTCATGTTTCTCCTGTGCAGCAAAATGTAGAATCCTCCTTTAATATATTTCCATCAAGAGAAAATGATTCACGCCCAAAATATCGAAAATATCTTCTGCAGAAAATATGATTCATTGTTAAATTTTGTATGGTACATCCAAGTAGAGTTTCCACCATTTCCGGAGACATTATCATACATAGCCTAAACATCTCAAGATCCACTACTCCTAATTATCTCGATATTTGTCTTAATTGACCCAAAGTAGATCTTCCGGACATCCAGGTCAAATCTATCTTCCTTTGAAAATTGTGAATTCTTCGAAAACATCTATTCCCTCTCTTAGCGAGAAAATAGATTGGTTTTTCGATCGCTAAACAACTTTCCTCAAGAATATAATATCTTCTTATTTTATTCTGATAGAAACTGCTTACATGAATAAAGCGAATTTGATATTTCCCATTGAAATGGCTTGTTGATGGTCCTCGTGTAAATGAATGACGCACTTTCATGGAATGTCTTGATGAAATCGCTTATCAATTGTCCCCTTTTGAATGCTTTATCATGATGTGTAGGAAAAAGCACTTTTTGACAATTCCATACTGAACAGTCAGACTGCACTTGGAAATCGAAATTTGAGATTCTGGATCTCATTCCTCTGAAAATTACAGAAACACATTCACAAATCAGGGGATCGAAGCAGCAATCTAATCAGCAGATGAATAATCGAAAACAAAGTCCTTAGGACGACGAATTTTGAAATATTTTATGAATACGAGAGACTGACATTCAGTCACTGGCGACTTTAAGGCCCTTCGTCCACGGAGCGACTGGTTTCTGACTGTTTTAATACTTTCGTCACTTCTCGGTTTCTTTTGCGTCCTTGCAGTTGATTCAAATCGTATCTCGTACACGGACGTACCAGCCACGGATCGGTAGCGTATTATTTATCTATGGGTAGCGTACTGAAAAGTGATTAGTCGCCAGGAGACTGGCCGTGTCGGTCGCCGAGTGATATTTTGTTCGGATTTATTTCATATTCATCGGGATATATTGCTGTTGTTGTTTGCGCCACCGCTTGTGCCATTCAATATGAGTGAACAAAGTTTGAATATTAAATTTGTCCAGAAAGTGGAAAAATTTCCCTGTTTGTACAATTATAAATTATCGCAATAATAATAAATAAAAAAATGTTTGATGGAGTGAATAAAAATTTTTTACGTACCTCAAAGTAATCATTAGCCTTTCTTCAGGGCACACGCATTCCCGCATATTTGTATTCCTTTTAACTATCCCAGGACGAATTTTATTCAAAAGGAGTTTATAGGTTTCTTTAGTCATTTTGTAGAAAATATGACATTTTGCATCATCTAGTTGAAATTCTGAGGCGGCTACAAATAATCTGCAGTTCAAATTTCTTTCTATGTAGGGATGGACCCAAAATCGCCTTCTTCTGCGTCTATATCTCCGATTGTAATAGTACAAAATTGCCAGCTCATCCAAATCATCCATAATTTATCAGAAAACACAGCCACAAAGAAGCACTTCGCCTCATAACAAATTATCAGATACTGATATATTTCTAATATCTTTAGCGTCGCTACGTGTACGAGAAATGAGTATCCAACTAGTTTGTTGCTACAGTATTGAAACAGTTTCATCAGAAACCAGTCGCTCCGTGGACGAAGGGCCTAAGTAACAAGATTTAAGTCGGTAAAATCAATATCTGTGACAAAAGGTACCTGCGCGACTGGAACGTCCCGTGCCAATCACGCTCGAATGCATGATAGTGTAAAGGTGCGTACAGACATGCTCCGAATGGCGTACCGCACCACGTCGCGTACAGACATGCTCCGAATGGCGTACCGCACCACGTCGCGTTCATTGACGCGATCAACAAAAGATCGCCAATATCTACACCGAGGTCGTGGCGAGGTGCGATACACTGTTCCACCCCGCCGTCCACACTTAGGTACGCGACGTGGTGCGGTACGGATTTCGGAGCATGTCTGTACGCACCGTAAATGCAAAAATGGTGGAGAATTTATTATATTCAGTTTCGACTATCGATATGAATATCACATTGAGTGCAAAATAATACCTATATAGAAACTTCAGAGTATTTTTCGAATCAGAGTCGTTCAAAATCAGGAAAATGAGTCACAATAAATAAACAAATAATTGATAAATTCCTAGCTGAATCAATTCAATTACCGAAGCTGCCCCAAAAGCAAGCTCATATAAGAAAATACACTGAGAAATATAATTCAAATAATATAGGATTCAGATATCAGGAATGAGTTCCACAATGTGTATCAATTATTGCTATATTCTTAATTTGATGAATTCAATCAGAAAAGATGCCTCAAAATCACGATTATCTCATGAGAAACCTCTTGAAGATGAAAATTACATTATATTAAACACGAAAGTGTTCGAATTTGAATTTTACGCGCTAGAAAACACTCTGACGCGATACGCAAGCAGGTCGCACTTTTGTTCGCCGGACGATCATTTCTTGCATTATTTGTGTCTTGTGTCATGGGTCGAGTTTACCTACCAGAATTTCATTAATTTCACAGTGTTGCCAAATGGCAGTGTCTTCTAGCTAAGTTTCTCTTAAGCGGCACCGGTGCAAATAACAAGATTTTTGGGTGGAACTTTAGTCTAAGTGGAACCTGGCAAAGGGGAACTTTTAAGGGTGAGCGGTGCAAACGGGCATCAATCGCGCGTGTGCTTTGGAGCGTCCAAATCGAAAACTCCTAATGAACGAGAGACGGTTGGCGTGGCTTGTGGCGCGTTGAATTTTCAACGTTTCAATGGTTTAGCGGCGCTCCATACCTTGAAATGAATGAATTCCGAAAGAAACGTAATTGAAAGTAGCTTCATGCTTGGCAGAATATCTAAATATTTCTGAAAAGAGATGTTGGGAAATGGATCAAAAATGGAAACACATATGAACATATGCCTCTGTTAAATGAGTTGCGTGAAAATTTTCCTGAAGACTTCAGAAACTGTTAAGAATGGATGCTGAATCTTTTAGTGTCTTATTAGAATAGGTTTCTCTAATAATTTCTCAACAAAATACCAAAATGCGTGAAAGTATGAGTGCTGAAGAAAGATTGGCAACAACACTGAGGTATCTTCCTACTGGACGATCATTCGAGGATTCAAAATTTTCAACTGGTATGTCGGCGCCATCATTGAGTGAACTCATACCTGCAGAGCAGTATATGAAGTTTTAAAAAAAAATTTTTGAAGGTGAGTATGATTTATAATAAATAATAACTACATTTTTTCCATGGGAATACATAAACAGGTCATTCTATGAAGAATTGAATTAACAAACTGAATTAATTTTTCAATTCAAAAATATAATAATTCATTATAAAAAACAATTAATGAAACATTTTCACAAGAAAACTCAAACAGCACGTTAGATAAAAATAAACAACAAACAAATTTCTAATCTTTACAATTCTGAAATATTTCTACTGGCCTTCTAGAATCATCCGATATTGCAAGGTACTACTACTTTGCACTAATACAGTAATAGAGGGGGAAAAGATGAATCTGAAGTTTCGGCACTGTGTGCACTTGAAGGGGAAAGATTGGGGACTAGGACGGTAAATTTGTATTATTAGTCAACTGATTAAGTAGTCCCAAGTTCACAATTCTATTCATGTACATGTCTGCATATATGGCCTGAATGGGGTCCATCCTTTTCAGGTTTTTGGTCCAGGAAATTGCTGCCGCATCATCTTATCCAAAGAATCATCTTTTTCTAGTTGCTGCTTGCCTACTTAATGAAATCATTTTGATTTCTTTATTTTGAACAGCCCCTACTTCGTTTCTTTTGGAACAGCTGAAATCCGAAACAGAATGAATAATATTTTATTATTGTAGTTCATGTCAGCAAAAATGGATTGAAATAGCCGCAGGATTAACAATAATGGCAATTCAAACTGTGATGGAGCAGCGGATGGCAAACATATACGAATTGTACCACCCGACAACATAGTCTCTAATAGACGACATCTTTCCACATTTAAGATGCGTATAAAGTTTATAGATCAAACCATCTTTCCATACCGTGTCATAGGCAGACGATCAATCTATGAAAGATTAATTTTTTTAATTTGTTATCGAAACCTGATTCGATAAAATCACTAGCACTAGCAACAAAACGATGAAAACAAATTCAGACTGAACTGAATAGGTTCTGTCTGAATGACATGACATTTCCACTTTTGCCTCCTTTCTGTATTTCTGTCATTTATCCCATTTCATTTATCTCCGACATACGATTTTTACATAGCTTTCAAAGTTGTGACAGATGACATTATTGGAGGAGGTTAGGAAATGAAGTTGAAATGCAGGTCGTAGATTACTCTGTGTTTCTCGTTTTTGTGCTCTCGCTGCACCCCCTGGTCTATATGATGCTGATATTGTTTACAGGCGCCACTCCAGAACGCGCGAAAGCGCGAGTGATTTTCTCTCGAGATGAATCGCGCAGGAGAGATTGTTAATGTAAAGGTACCTAAAAATTGAATTATTTCATGACCCTCCACCTGATAATAGGTATTATTTTGTCGGAGAACCTATGAATGGTGAATGGTTTACCATGGATCGATGATCATTATATACTGCAGAAAATCAGATGAATGACATGTTAAGTGAAATGATTTTGTATTAACGTTCTGCAACCAAAAACAAATTGAGCCCTCCCTGATGTGTTTATCTGAAGAATGTACCTGTTAATGCCTGAAGTAGTCATTGTGACCCTGGTATCATTATTACCGAGAATCTCAGCTGGCCTAATTATATTCTGGCTACCGCGAACAAGGCTGACACAGAAGGCCTTCAACACATGTGAGCCCTCAACATGTGCTGCTATGTCCGCCCAACATCGAATTTGCTAGCGCTGTTTGGTGCCCGTTACTGAGGAGTGTTTTGGCTTTGTTGGTATTCAGAGTCGAGAGATTCGGATCCCAAATGGGGGTTTTGCTCCCAACTTACGAAAACAGATTGTCTCTCATGAATTTGACGGCGTTTGCAGACAGGAGGCTTCGAGGAGACCTGATTACAGCCTACCGGGCTCTTCACAATCGATTTGGGGTCAATGTCAGCGGCCTTTTTACTAGGAACACCAACAATAATTGTCCTTTTGGTCATGAATTCAAACTCTCAAAACAGAATTTTAACTGGACGCAGAGGCAACATTCTCTGCGTGCGTGGAATGGTGTGCCACCAGAAGTGCTCAACTGTGTGTCGGTCAATGCTTTTTAAAAACAACTAAGACATGCTCACTAGTGATACTCGTTGCCAACAGATGTGTACTTTTTCTATTTCATTTCTCCACTTTATCGCACTTTTTTTCTCATTCATATATATGTTTTTCTTATATGGGAAGTATATTTTGATTTATTTCTGTGTTTTATGAGCTTGCCTTGAACCTCTACCTTTTGTGGATGAATAAATTAATAATTTTATTTTCATTCATTAAACATTGTATATACGTGGATTTTCAAAATCATGAGAAAATTTTAATTTTGTGAAACAAATTGAATGAATTTGACCCTACACAAAATCAGAAAATTCTAAATAACCCAAAAATCATTCATTTAAGGAGCATTCATATGTTGAGGAGCGTACAAACATGCTCCGAATAGCGTACCGAACATCGTCGGGTACACCGACGCGATCAACAAAAGTTCGCCAATATCTACACCGTGATCGCGGCGAGGTGCGATACGCTTTTGTACTCCGTCGTACCGGTGTGAAAACAGCCGAACAAGATAGCAGAATATGACCTTGAAAATGTCGTACGCCACTGTACAATTGGGCGGATTGAACTCTTGTCTACGAATGTGGAAACTTATGTGATGACAAGTCATTTGAATTGTTGTTGATTAGATTCAAAAGCCCTTGCAGAAAAAATTTCATTGAAGGCATCCACTTACACCTCTTGGGGGTGGAGCGGGACACCTGTAAAATGAAAAATTTCAATTTCTCGATTTCAAATTTGGTGTGGACTTTCGAAAGCAACAGCAGAAAAAAATTGTATTAACCGCATCCACTTACACTTCTTGGGGGTGAAGGGGGGACACCTGTCCAATGAAAAATTTCGATTTCTCGGAAACTGTACATACAGTCGATTTCAAATTTGGTGTGGACTTTCGAGAGCAACAGCAGAAAAAAAATTGCACTAACCGCATCCACTTACACCTCTTGGGAGTGGAGGGGGGACACCTGTCCAATTAAAAATTTCGATTTCTCGAAAACTGTACATACAGTCGATTTCAAATTTGGTGTGGACTTTCGAAAGCAACAGCAGAAAAAAATTGCATTAACCGCATCCACTTACACCTCTTGGGGGTGGAGGGGGGACACCTGTCCAAAGAAATATTTCGATTTCTCGGAAACTGTACATATAATCGATTTCAAATTTGGTGTGGACTTCCGAGAGCAACAGCAGAAAAAAAATTGCATCAACCGCATCCACTTACACCTCTTGGGGGTGGAGGGGGGACACCTGTCCAATGAAAAATTTCGATTTCTCGGAAACTGTACATACAGTCGATTTCAAATTTGGTGTGGACTTTCGAGAGCAACAGCAGAAAAAAAATTGCACTAACTGCATCCATTTACACCTCTTGGGAGTGGAGGGGGGACACCTGTCCAATTAAAAATTTCGATTTCTCGGAAACTGTACATACAGTCGATTTCAAATTTGGTGTGGACTTTCGAAAGCAACAGCAGAAAAAAATTGCATTAACCGCATCCACTTACACCTCTTGGGGGTGGAGGGGGGACACCTGTCCAAAGAAATATTTCGATTTCTCGGAAACTGTACATACAATCGATTTCAAATTTGGTGTGGACTTTCGAGAGCAACAGCAGAAAAAAATGGCGTCAACCGCATCCACTTACACCTCTTGGGGGTGGAGGGGGGACACCTGTCCAATGAAAAATTTCGATTTCTCGGAAACTGTACATACAATCGTTTTCAAATTTGGTGCGGACCTTCGTGAGCAACAGCAGAAAAAAATTGCATTAACCGTATCCACTTACACCTCTTGGGGGTGGGAGGGGGACACCTGTCCAATGAAAAATTTCGATTTCTCGGAAACTGTACATACAATCGATTTCAAATTTGGTATGGACGTTCGGTAGCAACAGCAGAAAAAAATGGCATCAACCGCATCCACTTACACCTCTTGGGGTGGAGGAGGGACACCTGTCCAATGAAAAATTTCGATTTCTCAGAAACTGTACATACAATCGTTTTCAAATTTAGTGTGGACTTTCGAAAGCAACAGCAGAAAAAAATTGCAATAACCGCATCCACTTACACCTTTTGGGGGTGGAGGGGGGACACCTGTCCAATGAAAAATTTCAATTTCTCGAAAACTGTACATACAATCGATTTCAAATTTGGTGTGGACTTTCGAGAGCAACAGCTGAAAAAAATGGCATCAACCCCATCCACTTACACCTCTTGGGGGTGGAAGGGGGACACCTGTCCAATGAAAAATTTAAATTTCTCGGAAACTGTACATACAATCGTTTTCAAATTCGAAGTGGACTTTCGAGAGCAACAGCAGAAAAAAATTGCATTAACCGTATCCACTTACACCTCTTGGGGGTGGGAGGGGGACACCTGTCCAATGAAAAATTTCGATTTCTCGGAAACTGTACATACAATCGATTTCAAATTTGGTATGGACGTTTGGTAGCAACAGCAGAAAAAAATGGCATCAACCCCATCCACTTACACCTCTTGGGGGTGGAAGGGGGACACCTGTCCAATGAAAAATTTAAATTTCTCGGAAACTGTACATACAATCGTTTTCAAATTTGAAGTGGACTTTCGAGAGCAACAGCAGAAAAAAATGGCATCAACCGCATCCACTTACACCTCTTGGGGGTGGAGGGGGAACACCTGTTCAATGAAAAATTTCGATTTCTCGGAAACTGTACATACAATCGATTTCAAATTTGGTGTGGACTTTCGAAAGCAACAGCCGAAAAAAATTGCATTAACCGCATCCACTTACACCTCTTGGGGGTGGAGGGGGGACACCTGTCCAATGAAAAATTTCGATTTTTCGGAAACTGTACATACAATCGATTTCAAATTTGGTGTGGACTTTCGAGAGCAACAGCAGAAAAAAATGGCATCCACTTACACCTTTGGGGGGTGGAGGGAGGACACATGTCCAATGAAAAATTTCGATTTCTAAGAAACTGTACATACAATCGATTTCAAATTTGGTGTGGACTTTCGAGAGCAACAGCAGAAAAAAATTGCATTAACCGCATCCATTTTCACCTCTTGGGGGTGGAGGATGGACACCTGTCCAATGAAAAATTTCGATTTCTCGGAAATTGTACATACAGTCGATTTCAAATTTGGTGTGGACTTTCGAGAGCAACAGCAGAAAAAAATTGCATTTACGTATCCAATTACACCTCTTGGGGGTGGAGGGGGGACACCTGTCCAATGAGAAATTTCGATTTCTCGGAAACTGTACATAAAATCGATTTCAAATTTGGTGTGGACTTTCGAGAGCAACAGCAGAAAAATATTGCAGTAACCGCATCCACTTACACCTCTTGAAGGTGGAGAGGGACACCTGTCAAATAAAAAATTTCGCCTCAAGGTTAATCTGAAAATAATGCCTACAGCGAAAAACCGCGAAATGTCCATGCGAAAAGTCAAGAAAGGCAAAATGTCCACACTATCCACAAGCATCCGATGCATACCCACTTGCTTTTTTAAAAGTTTTAGTATAGGTTTGACTTTCATGGTATTCATTGCGTTGTTTTTTTCTTATTGAAAGTCATCGAATATGATACAAAACAGTGTATAGGTAGAATGAGTTTGCAAACAATATCCAAAGTTATTCTTATTTAACTATGCGAGTTGAGTTCTAAGATTCTGCGGTGAATGCAATTTTTTTCTGCTGTTGCTCTCCAAAGCCCATACCAAAGTTGAAATCGTTTGTATGTACAGTTTCCGAAAAATCGAAATTTTTCATTGGACAGGTGTCCCCCCTCCACCCCCAAGAGGTGTAAGTGGATGCGGTTAAAGCATTTTTTTCTCCTGTTGCTCTCGAAAGTCCACACCAAATTTGAAATCGATTGTATGTACAGTTTCCGAGAAATCGAAATTTTTCATTGGACAAGTGTCCCCCCTCCACCCCCAAGAGGTGTAAGTGGAGGCGGTTGACGCCATTTTTTTCTGCTGTTGCTCTCGGAAGTCCACACCAAATTTGAAATCGATTGTATATACAGTTTCCGAGAAATCGAAATTTTTCATTGGACAGGTGTCCCCTCTCCACCCCCAAGAGGTGACAGTGGATGCGGTTAATGCAATTTTTTTCTGCTGTTGCTCTCGAAAGTCCACACCAAATTTAAAATCGACTGTATGTACAGTTTCCGAAAAATCGAAATTTTTCATTGGACAGATGTCCCCCCTCCAGCCCCAAGAGGTGTAAGTGGATGCGGTCAACGCAATTTTTTTCTGCTGTTGCTCTCGAAAGTCCACACTAAATTTGAAATCGATTGTATGTACAGTTTCCGAGAAATCGAAATTTTTCATTATACAGCTGTCCTCCCTCCACCCCCAAGAGGTGTAAGTGGATGCGGTTAATGCAAATTTTTTCTGCTGTTGCTCTCGAAAGTCTACACCAAATTTGAAATCGATTGTATGTACAGTTTCCGAGAAATCGAAATTTTTCATTGGACAGTTGTCCCCCCTCCAACCCAAGAGGTGTAAGTGGAAGCGGTTGATGCAATTTTTTTCTGCTGTTGCTCTCAAAAGTCCACACCAAATTTGAAATCGATTGTATGTACAATTTCCGAGAAATCGAAATTTTTCATTGGACAGGTGTCCCCCCTCCACCCCCAAGAGGTGTAAGTGGATGCGGTTGACGCCATTTTTTTCTGCTGTTGCTCTCGAAAGTCCACACCAAATTTGAAATCGATTGTATGTACAGTTTCCGGGAAATCGAAATTTTTCATTGGACAGGTGCCCCCCTCCACCCCCAAGAGGTGTAAGTGGATGCGGTTAATGCAATTTTTTTCTGCTGTTGCTCCCGAAAGTCCACACCATATTTGAAATCGATTGTATGTACAGTCTCCAAAAAATCGAAATTTTTCATTGGACAGGTGTTCCCCCTCCACCCCCAGGAGGTGTAGATGGATACGGTTAGTGCAATTTCTTTTCTGCTGTTGCTCTCGAAAGTCCACACCAAATTTGAAATCGATTGTATGTACAGTTTCCGAGAAATCGAAATTTTTCATTGGACAGGTGTCCCCCCTCCACCCCCAAGAGGTGTAAGTGAATGCGATTGATGCCATTTTTTTCAGCTATTGCTACCGAAAGTCCATACCAAATTTGAAATCGATTGTATGTTCAGTTTCCGAGAAATCGAAATTTTTCATTGGACAGGTGTCCCCCCTCCACCCCCAAGAGGTGTAAGTGGATGCGGTTAACTCAATTTTTTTCTGCTGTTGCTCTCGAAAGTCCACACTAAATTTGAAAACGATTGTATGTACAGTTTCCGAGAAATCGAAATTTTTCATTGGACAGGTGTCCCTCCTACACCCCCAAGAGGTGTAAGTAGATGCGGTTGCTGCCATTTTTTTCTGCTGTTGCTACTTAAAGTCCATACACAATTTGAAATCGATTGTATGTACAGTTTCTGAGAAATCGAAATTTTTCATTGGGCAGGTGTCTCCCCTTCACCCCCAAGAGGTGTAGGTGGATGCGGTTGACGCCATTTTTTTCTGATGTTGCTCTCGAAAGTCCACACCAAATTTGAAATCGATTGTATGTACAGTTTCCGAGAAATCGAAATTTTTCATTGGACAGGTGTCCCCCCTCCACCCCCAAGAGGTGTAAGTGGATGCTGTTGATGCAATTTTTTTTCTGCTGTTGCTTTCGAAAGTCCACACCAAATTTGAAATCGATTGTATGTACAGTTCCCGAGAAATCGAAATTTTTCATTGGACAGGTGTCCCTCCTCCATCCCCAAGAGGTGTAAGTGGATGCGGTTGATGCAATTTTTTTTCTGCTGTTGCTCTCGGAAGTCCACACCAAATTTGAAATCGATTATATGTACAGTTTCCGAGAAATCGAAATATTTCATTGGACAGGTGCCCCCCCTTCACCCCCAAGAAGTGTAAGTGTATGCGGTTAATGCAATTTTTTTCTGCTGTTGCTTTCGAAAGTCCACACCAAATTTGAAATCGACTGTATGTACAGTTTCTGAGAAATCGAAATTTTTCATTGGACAGGTGTCCCCCTTCCACCCCCAAGAGGTGTAAGTGGATGCGGATACTTCAATTTTTTTCTGCTGTTGCTCTCGAAAGTGCACACCAAATTTGAAATCGACTGTATGTACAGTTTCCGATAAATCGAAATTTTTCATTGGACAGGTGCCCCCCTCCACCCCCAAGAGGTGTAAGTGGATGCGGTTAATGCAATTTTTTTCTGCTGTTGCTCCCGAAAGTCCACACCATATTTGAAATCGATTGTATGTACAGTCTCCAAAAAATCGAAATTTTTCATTGGACAGGTGTCCCCCCTCCACCCCCAGGAGGTGTAGATGGATACGGTTAGTGCAATTTCTTTTCTGCTGTTGCTCTCGAAAGTCCACACCAAATTTGAAATCGATTGTATGTACAGTTTCCGATAAATCGAAATTTTTCATTGGACAGGTGCCCCCCTCCACCCCCAAGAGGTGTAAGTGGATGCGGTTAATGCAATTTTTTTCTGCTGTTGCTCCCGAAAGTCCACACCATATTTGAAATCGATTGTATGTACAGTCTCCAAAAAATCGAAATTTTTCATTGGACAGGTGTCCCCCTCCACCCCCAGGAGGTGTAGATGGATACGGTTAGTGCAATTTCTTTTCTGCTGTTGATCTCGAAAGTCCACACCAAATTTGAAATCGATTGTATGTACAGTTTCCGAGAAATCGAAATTTTTCATTGGACAGGTGTCCCCCCTCCACCCCCAAGAGGTGTAAGTGAATGCGATTGATGCCATTTTTTTCAGCTATTGCTACCGAAAGTCCATACCAAATTTGAAATCGATTGTATGTTCAGTTTCCGAGAAATCGAAATTTTTCATTGGACAGGTGTCCCCAGTAGACCTACTAGCAGAAGAGAGAAGGGAAATATACCGATTCAAGATTAAGAAGAAAGAAGCAAGAGAAATGACAAGAAGAAAATGGATGGAAGAGGTACGGGCCCATAAAGGAGCAGGATGGACGAAGACACTTATAAAAGACCCCCTAAAATGGATGGACCGTAAACACGGCAACCTACAATATGAGACGGTACAATTCCTAAGCGGCAATGGCTGTTTCGGGACCTATAGAAAGAAGATAGGCAAGACAAATCGCGCCAAATGCTGGAACTGCGATGGGCTAGATAAACCGGACCACATCCTATGGTGCAAGAAATGGGAAGAAACAAGGAAGAAACTAACAGAAGAAACCACAAACGACCCAAATTTCCGCTATACAAAAGATAATATAGTAGAAAAAATGCGAGAAAGCGAAGAAAATTGGAATAAGATAACAGACTGGATAATAACTGTTATGAAAGAAAAAGCACGGGAAGAAAAAGAAAGAGAAGAAAACGGCAAATATGATTGAGGAGAAAAAAAAAGGAAAAAAAAAGAAAAAAAGAGGAGAAAAAAAAAAAAAAAAAAAAAATTCCCCCACAAACAAAGGAAGCTGTATCTCAACCCCCTATCTCTACGTAGAGAAATCTAAAGTGTGTTTCCCATCTCATTTTCATACTTGTCACTCGGAAAATTCCAAAATTGCCGAAAAATTTCATCAGACAATAAAATATCCATCCATAATATCCCGATCTCCACTATCTTCGGTGTCCAAGCTTTCTAAGCAAGCGATCCCTAAACCCCCTATCTCTACGTAGAAAAACCTAAAGAGTGACCCCCATCACATCTCTATACTTGTCTCTCGAAAAAATTTCCAAAAATTGCCAAAAAAGTAACAAACTCAACAGACAATAAAATATCTATCTATATATCTCGTTCTCCGCAATCTTCGGTGTCCAAACTTCTTACCAACATGGACCCATCCAGCATTTTCTATTATCCCTAGTTCGGTAGCCCCCCCCTCCTACTCGCAGTAGGTCTCCATCTTATGCCTAGGCCCATTGCCGAATGGCTAAAGTAGCCCCAGCCACACCTCTCGAGCACCTCTGGAGCCTAACCACAGACTCCCACCCAAGAACCCCCCTGCTCACCATTTATCCAGAACCGAACTCGCCCGGTAAATCATCCACCAATTCATATACTTCTACCAACCTATTATTTATAGTGAAAGAGAAAAAAGCCAGATTCACCCATCATCGCTGAATTGTCTCTGAACATACTCTGATTCCAAAACGAGCCTCTGAGGCAAAACACGCTTTCTCCATATCTTGCCCCATTGTGGGCACCAAGTCTTCCTCCGAGCCGACGCTCGCCTAAAGATCGCGAACAAACAGAGTTGAGTAATAGAATGTGAGGGAACGGCGTGGTCAACTACGGTCCTATTGGCCCCCCGAGACTCTAGACTCGGGGTAGACCCAAAGTGTACTGTGAACGCCACATGCAAGGGTACCCATGCTGGCACCCCATGCAGAGGCCCAGGGCTCTATTGGAAACCTTGAATCTTCGGATGGGATGACCCGATGAGTACAAGGGGCACTCTGCTAACACCGATCCCCCAGAAAACTACTCTCGACCAAACCATAACCTCAACATTCCCTTTCCCAATCTCCAAGGCTCTGGTCTAAGCAACCTCAAGTTAGGAGAGTGCTGGAGAATTGCCGGAGACCGAGCCAGTAAGCAAAAGGCTTCGAGTGATGAGATGCGAGGGATTGGCGTGGTCTTCTATGGTCCTATTGGCCCCTCGAGTCCTTAGACTCGGGGTAGACCCAAAGTACACCATGAGCACCACATGCAAGGGTACCCAAGTTGATACCCCATGCAGGCTGCTAGGGCTCTACTGGAAACCTTGAATCTTCGGATGGGACGACCCAAAGAGTACTATTGGCAGCCGCTAACACCGGCCTCTCGCAAATCTATTCTCGAATAAGTTAGGGAAAATTTCTTCTATCCTACGAGGCTACTCAGAAAGTGGAAGGAAGTCCAAGACCTCCATGAGGATCTACCCAAGTTCTCGAGTTCCGTAACCAGAGAAGGGGAAATACGGAACGTGGAGTCAAATAACATATAGATCTCTCCTACTACGAAGACTATACATTATGTTGACCACCCTAACTAGATGACAAGCTCCACGCCCAAATCCCAAACACTCCACTGGGCAGGAGCGAGTCCTTCTAGCACTGCAGCTGCCGTAGAATACCGAGGAGGCGCATCCGGCGGCCGCAACAAGTTGCACAGATGGAATCGGTGTCCTTGGGGTTCCTGACGAGCGACTGAGGGAGGTTTTTTTAGTTGGTTTGAGTCCAACACTTGCTGGCACCATCAAGATCTGGCCGGTGCCAATAGCAGCCGGGCTGGGGTCGCTATCTCCCTGTCATGCGCTAGTGATACTGGATGAGCGGGTCGAACGTGGGTGGGGTGCCTGCGCCGGGGTGATGTCTTCCTGTGATCCAGCCGAGATTATAGGGGGGCGTCATGCTGCCGCAGGTTCCCCCCCCAATGCGGGAGGCTCACGTGTCCGGGGTCCTGTGTGTATGGCGGAGAAATGGTGGCCCAATAGTATCCAGACTCATTTTAGTCTGGGTATTAAGAGCTTTTTTCCTTCCTCTCCAGGCCACAAAAAAAAAAAAAAGGTGTCCCCCCTCCACCCCCAAGAGGTGTAAGTGGATGCGGTTAACTCAATTTTTTTCTGCTGTTGCTCTCGAAAGTCCACACTAAATTTGAAAACGATTGTATGTACAGTTTCCGAGAAATCGAAATTTTTCATTGGACAGGTGTCCCTCCTCCACCCCCAAGAGGTGTAAGTAGATGCGGTTGCTGCCATTTTTTTCTGCTGTTGCTACTTAAAGTCCATACCAAATTTGAAATCGATTGTATGTACAGTTTCTGAGAAATCGAAATTTTTCATTGGGCAGGTGTCTCCCCTCCACCCCCAAAAGGTCTAGGTGGATGCGGTTGACGCCATTTTTTTCTGATGTTGCTCTCGAAAGTCCACACCAAATTTGAAATTGATTGTATGTACAGTTTCCGAGAAATCGAAATTTTTCATTGGACAGGTGTCCCCCCTCCACCCCCAAGAGGTGTAAGTGGATGCTGTTGATGCAATTTTTTTTCTGCTGTTGCTTTCGAAAGTCCACACCAAATTTGAAATCGATTGTATGTACAGTTCCCGAGAAATCGAAATTTTTCATTGGACAGGTGTCCCCCCTCCATCCCCAAGAGGTGTAAGTGGATGCGGTTGACGCCATTTTTTTCTGCTGTTGCTCTCGAAAGTCCACACCAAATTTGAAATCGATTGTATGTACAGTTTCCGAGAAATCGAAATATTTCTTTGGACAGGTGTCCCCCCTCCACCCCCAAGAGGTGTAAGTGGATGCGGTTAATGCAATTTTTTTCTGCTGTTGCTTTCGAAAGTCCACACCAAATTTGAAATCGACTGTATGTACAGTTTCCGAGAAATCGAAATTTTTAATTGGACAGGTGTCCCCCCTCCACTCCCAAGAGGTGTAAGTGGATGCGGTTAGTGCAATTTTTTTTCTGCTGTTGCTCTCGAAAGTCCACACCAAATTTGAAATCGACTGTATGTACAGTTTCCGAGAAATCGAAATTTTTCATTGGACAGGTGTCCCCCCTCCACCCCCAAGAGGTGTAAGTGGATGCGGTTGATGCAATTTTTTTTCTGCTGTTGCTCTCGAAAGTCCACACCAAATTTGAAATCGACTGTATGTACAGTTTCCGAGAAATCGAAATTTTTAATTGGACAGGTGTCCCCCCTCCACTCCCAAGAGGTGTAAGTGGATGCGGTTAGTGCAATTTTTTTTCTGCTGTTGCTCTCGAAAGTCCACACCAAATTTGAAATCGACTGTATGTACAGTTTCCGAGAAATCGAAATTTTTCATTGGACAGGTGTCCCTCCTCCACCCCCAAGAGGTGTAAGTGGATGCGGTTTATGCCATTTTTTTCTGCTGTTGCTCTCGAAAGTCCACACCAAATTTGAAATCGATTGTATGTACAGTTTCCGATAAATCGAAATTTTTCATTGGACAGGTGTCCCCCCTCCACCCCCAAGAGGTGTAAGTGGATGCGGTTAATGCAATTTTTTTCTGCTGTTGCTTTCGAAAGTCCACACCAAATTTGAAATCGACTGTATGTACAGTTTCCGAGAAATCGAAATTTTTCATTGGACAGGTGTCCCCCCTCCACCCCCAAGAGGTGTAAGTGGATGCGGTTGGTGCAATTTTTTTTCTGCTGTTGCTCTCGAAAGTCCACACCAAATTTGAAATCGATTGTATGTACAGTTTCCGAGAAATCGAAATTTTTCATTGGACAGGTATCCCCCCTCCACCCCGAAGAGGTGTAAGTATATGCGGTTTATGCCATTTTTTTCTGCTGTTGCTACCGAAAGTCCATAGCAAATTTGAAATCGATTGTATGTACAGTTTACGAGAAATCGAAATTTTTCATTGGACAGGTGTCCCCCCTCCATCCCCAAGAGGTGTAAGTGGATGCTCCACCCCCAAGAGGGAGAAATTTTTTCTGCAAGGGCTTTTGAATCTAATCAACAACAATTCAAATGACTTGTCATCACATAAGTTTCCACATTCGTAGATAAGAGTTCAATTCTTTTTGCATCAAATCCGCCCAATTGTACAGTGGCGTACGACATTTTCAAGGTCATATTCTGCTATCTTGTTCGGCTGTTTTCACACAGGTCTCCGTCGTCCACACTCGGTTACGCGACGTGGTACTGTACGATATTCGGAGCATATTTGTACGCACCTTTAGAACACTATCATAATTTTTCTTCTCAGAATCTAAGGCAATCATAAAAAAATAGTATTCAAATTTGAAAAACGATACTTATGGACCAATCTTGATCCCAATTTTCGACCCAACATTTGAATCACTTTGTGACGAGTTTTTCAAAATTCTGAAAATGAACAATATTTCCAGTCTTCGCTCACAAAACTGTGAGAACGGTTTGTGTTTAGGATATTCAGAATAGGAATAACAAAGATAATACCGAATACTCTTATCTCCCTCTTTTTCTTCAGTCTTCGCATGCAACGATTTGAATGAGAATGTATTCAGAATTGAATACTTCATCAAAATTTTAAACAAGAAAACGGAAAAAATTTCATATTTTTTTCATTTTCTGTATATCTGATGGTGATCAAGCTTCAAGAATATTTTACCTCGGTAGATAATGCGAACAATATCACAATCCAAATTTTCAGATTTCAAATAGGTCCTCTTTCCAGAAACGTCTAATAGGCTGTCGAACTTGGTACACCCTGTATATTTTTTTCAGAATGCATTGGTCGGTGTAATAATATGTCTCAGAAACTGAAAGATTTTGAAAAAGAAGCCAGATTCAAGACCTACATTTTCATGATACGTAATTTCAAATTCAAAGGTGGTTGAGACTTTATTATATTCATTTTTGAGTTAATTTGAGTAGCTCATTGAACATTACATTAACTGCATTGAGAGTATTTTTGAATAAGAAACTAAGTCGTTCGAAATCAGGAAAATGAGTCACAAAATATGAAGAAATGATTGGCTATATTCCTAGCTGAATCCATTTTAATTCAACAGTGTTTTCAAAAGCACGATTGTCTGATAAAAAACATTAGGGAGAATATGATTCAAATAAAACAAGAATTCATTCAACAGGCCGAGGCTGCGATTGAATGTAATTCGTTGATTAATGTTTATGGTTGTTGTCTTGATTATTATTATTATTATAATTATTGTTATGCTTCATACATATCCTAGGAGATATGTATCGCACCTGAGAGCAGCAGGCTAATTACATACCGCCCAGGATATGTATCGGAGTCAACGATGACTAAGTCGTGAGTCGATTTTTTGAAATGAAAAACGAAATGGCGAATGTGCTGGTTTTCGATGAACCTAAAATTTCATCTTTTCTCGCTCCCAGAAAACAATTTTCTTTTTTCTTTGAGTTCAGTAATAATAAAAATTAAATAAAATTCAGACAAACCATGATCTTTACATTTTCAACAATATTTTTTAAATTCATCCACTTTCTCTCCCATAAAATCCAGCCCTTTCACTCTCCTTGAATATTTTTACGCAGCACCTCCCCATAAAATTAATATTTCATCAGCTTCACATTACAACTCATGACTATGCATGAGAATAACGAATTCATCAGAATACCATCGACAATATCGTGAAGCAATCTCCACTGGGAAATTCTGTTTTTCATTATATTTTCTAGCGAGATATTGGTATCGAAACACAATACAGTAGGTGCCAGCTGCCGCAGAAATGATCTCCTCTGGTCCGTTCGAATCAGATCAATGGAACAACATGCTAGTTCTACAAGTTTCGGCAAGAGGTGTAATGAATCTATTCAAGGTACATCCAGGGTAAAACTAAAATAACGACAAAACGAGTATGCACGAGTATGCTCACTCCCCCCACTTTATGCATGAACGACGATGACCTTGAATTGAATTTCAGAAAATGTTCTACTCTGAGTTGACCAGTGTCGTGTGTAAAATATCGGGAAGTCATACCGAAGAAAGTAGCTCAGCTACAACTCTGATTATTTGTTCAGAGAAATTTGATAATTTAAGTAATAGGAAAGTTTTAAACGTCATTAAGTTTTGTCTTATTTGAGCAGATTTTCATTAGGTTCACAACATTGAGGTTGATTAGTACTGTGAAAATATTAGCGTCGCAGTAATACTAATGGAGAATAAACGGAAGATAATTTTGAAGACTTGAAAGGTTCCAGCAGAAAAGATCTGAAACCGATCTCAGATGACCAATTGAGCAATCGAAATGAATGCACTCCTCTCAGGATTCAGTAGTTGACGGTCGGTGACCAACCACAAATTCAGCTGCAGAAAGGGGTTACAAGGGATGGAGACAGGGGATAACCTCCTCTGCACTGGCGTCGAGGCAATCACTTAAGTGGTGATTCGAGGCACTAAAGGCACTTCACATTAAGTTGCTCAACTTCTAGTTTGAGAAACTGTCATTCAAATGGGGCGATATCACGATGAAAACAGACATATAATCAGATAATAACAATATTCTTCGTGTAATTTTTTAACAAAAAGATCGAAATCGGCAAGCAATTTTTCGTTAGAGACTTGGAGGAGTGATAATATGGCGGTGTTATTGTACTTAGTTCATGCACAGCCGCGAGAGGCATCAGGAGCAGGGATTAACCCTTAACTGGTACTCAAATCAAATTGTGCCAGAGCCAGATACGGCGTGATTCTAATCCCTCCCCCTTCCAGCTATTCTCCTAGTGTATTGATATGACTAATAAACGCTAGTAATTTTTTTGTTAGCATTTGGCATAAAACCGTGACAGTGGGCTTGAGGTAAAATTTGACCCTGCCATACCATTAACATCATAAAGTCAGTGGAACCAACCGAAGATTCTATTGGACTTCAAAACTAAGCTAGGTGTTTTTATATCCATACAACGATAATAAATACTACAATTTATGTGCTGAATGTGATAAAAAATTGTTTACAAAAATCAATGTTCGATCAGAACACTGTGCCAAAATTTTGATCAATATGAACATATAAGGAAATAGTACCATATAAAACATATTTGTTAGAATTTTCCTGGTTTCGTTTTTCCACATTTGAATGCCATATACTTTCGGGGAAACTCATCCGAAAGCGAGATTCGAGTAAAAATTTATTATTTTCGTAGTTGTTTTTTCTCAATGATATATCACAGTAATTGTTCAAAGTTTCTGAAAATTTATTTTTTATTCATTCTACATGTTTAGAATACAATAAATTCATTTTCACTGTTTAGTTTGATCACCAAAGAGAAATTCTTGATGTAGAAAAGACTATGTTTTTCTGAATTTGATAGAAAAAATACACAGGGTCAAAACTGACCCTACCATACCCTGAAAGTAAATTTAAAGCACCATACCAGTTCAGGGTTAATTACCCCAAACTCTACACACAACTTTCACGACTGCACATGCCGCCTGCCCTGAAGAATCCCTTCAGTAAGATCAATCGAAAGGAGTGAACAGACGAAAGAAAATATCTATTGAAATATTGTCTGGGAGGTCTTTGCATTTTCCTGAAAACTTAATTTGGGTTTTTCCAGTCTCTGAAACAAGAAACAATGAGAAAATTTTTTTGAAAAAATAAGAAAGGCCCCTGCGTAAAAATTTTAGCACTAATTTGTCAGGGGCCAAAACTTTACGAGAAGAAATTGTTGCCCAACAATGAACAAAAAGAAAACATTTAGAACTCTTAAGCGTAACGTTTCGGAATCTTAATCAGACTCCTTCGTTAGAGAATTACTAGTTTTCATTCAACTTCGTATAATCGTGACGATGTTGTCACGAAGGACCTACGAAGTTGGTCCCGTTGTCCGAAAAGATAACGGAAACAGATGAAGAAACCATATGTCTTGGTGCTGACTCGTCACATAAAATGGACCGGCTTAGTCAACGCCAGTAGTGAGAAAAGCTGCAGCAGAGGATATTCGCTCAGGAGGAAGATTGCCCATTGGGTCAATTAGAGGACGGGGTTTGCGAGAGAAGTATCGGTTGCACTTGCTCAAATGATTACGCACCACATTATGTCCGTCCAAAATCCAGAACCGTCGACGAATGAATGAATGAATAGCCAGAGCACCGTCGTGCAGAAGACGAAGATGGGCATCATCGAAGACCAAAGACTTCAGCGAAGTGGACATACTGAACTAGCCGCATCAAACAGATTTAAGCCTCCTGGAGCTCAATAGAGGAGAGAAAACCTGACCAAGGCGGAGCTGGACCACGAGCATTTTGTATGAATCGTCGCAAAAGGCGGTGACTCGCTTGAGTTGAAGATACGAGGAATAGCGGTTCATTGGAGATGGCCGCTAACATTAAAGCGAAAATCGGCTTGGCTTCCTCGTCTTCCTGACCAGTTTGGGATGAATTAACAGAGGAAAGAGGCCATAAGGATGAGTCGAGAGGCAACCAGGGAGGACCACACGCCAATACAACGGGTGATGATGTATGTTTGCAGGCATCAGTCCTCGAGAGGCGCAATCAGCTGGGTTGTACCCACATGTCTCCAGCTATCCGAGGGAAAGAGATCTTGTATTTCAGCGACCCGATTGCCAACAAATGTCTTTCACTTGTGACTTTCACCACGGATCCACGACAACGCCACAGAAGAATCACAGAAGGTCATGCAGTCAGCACCGAGATGCTGTAACACGTGGGTGGACAGGTGACGGATGAGTTTCGCGAGAAGATGTGCACTGCATAATTCCAAACGAAGCAGGGTCATAGCCTTGCAAGAAGCAATTTGGGATTTTGCCGTTAGGAGAGACACCTAGTGGTGATCCGCTGATGCCAAAATGCGAAGATAAACGACAGCAGCGTAGCCTGATTCAGAGGCATCACAGAAGCTGATCAACTGAAGCGCCAAGGATGAATCGCGGGCTTCCGCGAGGCTTCCACGAATACGTATTTCTTATGTATTTACAGACCTCCACGGGGCGATTTTGATATTTTTTTAGATAAAATGGACGAAGCTCTCAATATAACTTCCAACGACTCATATTCCAAGATCGTAATCGCAGGTGATTTCAATATTGATTTCAACGAGAACTCCAAAGAAAATAATGAAATCCGAGAATTGTTAATATCATATATTATATATTATACTAAACCACAGCCATCTCGCATAACGCAATCCTCAAGTAAGTGTATAGACAATATCTTCACAAACATAAAATGTGCCGATTATCAGCGTATACAGTCAATCATCATTTATCGGATCATTTGGGACAGAGACTGGACATTGCACAGGCGGAATCCCCTGGAAAAAAAGAATGTAAAACGATTCGTTTGATAAATCAAGACAATACCTTCTCCTTTTGCTAAGAACTATATGGAGTTGTTTATATATTGACTCCATTCGTGATTCATACGAAATATTTCACAAAATTGTTTTATCCACTTTCTACAACAGCTTTCCAGAGAAGAAAATCAAACTTGAGAGTCGGGCAAATTCTGAAGTAATGAGCGTCAAAAATAAGGTTGATGCTGCACACACAATTTTCGAAGTGAAGCGAGATGAATATTCTTGGAACCTATACAAAGCCTTGAAAACAGATCTGAAGAATTTAATCAATGAGACTATTAGAAAAAGGGATATGAAGTTGATAAATGAGTCCGAAAATAAGAGTCGCGATATCTAGAGAGTTATAAACTCTAGAATTAAGGGTACGCCTAATAAAAATAGCTCTACTTCGCTATCAGAGGAGGATTTCAACGTATACTTTTCCAGCATAGCGGAAAAATTTCGGGTAAGAACTGATAACTCAGAAGTGAGCAGGTGCCTTCTGAAGAACAAAAAAGTAGATAACACAAAATCAGTATTTTTATTTCCAACAACACAAGTCAAGCAAGCAGTTACCCTGTTGAAAACCAAGGACTCTTAAGACATTTACGGCTTCTCTGTGAGATTGCTTAAAGACTCGATCATAGCCAACCCACTCTCATTTCTGATTAATAGATGTTTTGAGGAGGGGGTTTTTCCGAATGAACTGAAACTCGCTATGGTGATTCCAATACACAAGAAGGGTGATCAAGATCTATATGAAAATTATAGAGCGATATCTATCCAGCCAACGGTCTCAAAGGTCTTTGAATTTCTGATAAAAGCTAGATTGGTCTCGTTCCTGGAAAAGAACTCTCTTCTGAATGGTTGTCAGCACGGTTTCAGAAGAGGAAAATCAACAACGTCTGCCCTACTGCAAATCGTCGAATTAATCATGGAGTCACTGGATGATTCCGGGGAGGTGACCTTGACCTGCATGGACTTGAGCAAGGCATTGGATTGTGTCGACCACGAGAAGCTATTGTCCAAGTTGGAGTAAGTTGGCATGAGAGGAGCAGCATTGAACCTTTTCAGGTCTTATTTGCAAGACCGTCACCAAATTGTGGAGTATGAAGGAAGAAGGTCAGTACAAAGAAAAATCACCTTAGGTGTGCCACAAGGATCGGTGCTAGGACCTATTTTATTTCTTATTTATATTGACGACTTGTTGTACAACGTTGATGCAGATGATCAAATATTGTTTGCCGATGATACAACATTCCTAAACAAGGCTGTAGCAAATACTGCACAAAGTGAAGAAAACAATGAATGATGCAGTGAAATGATTTGAAGAGAATGGAATGAAGATCAACGTCGAGAAGACACAAAATCTAGTCATCACCACAAAATGGCACAATACGGACTGTATCTCTTTACTTGGAGTAAAAATTAGTGCGAACCTAACCTGGGAACATCACTTAATAGAGTTAGGGAAAAGGCTTTCTACAGCATTGTTTGCAATCAGGCAAGTAAAAAATTCACTTACCGAAAACGAAGCACTTCTTGTACATCATGCACATTTTCATGGTAGAATGACCTACTGCATCATCCTATGGGGTGCATCTTCACAGGCTGACAGTATCTTCCTAAAACAAAATAGAGCAGTTCGTTTAATCGCTGGTGTTGACAAAAGTACGAGTTGTAGACCACTATTTAGAAAATATAATATACTTACTGTTGCATCCTGTTACATACTCGAGAGTCTCATATACATTTGCAAGAATAAGCACAAATTTCAAAAGCACCAAGAAGTTCATGACCACCACACAAGAAGAAAAGAAAAATATGTGCTACCTTATCACCGTCTGAAGAAGACTCAATATATGCACATATTCAAAGGACTGAAAATGTTCAACTGCTTCCCTGAGCACATTAAATCATTATCTAGTTCCGCCTTCAAGAATAAAATGAAAAAAATATTGGTAAAGGAAGTTTTCTATACGGTTGACGAATTCATGTCTCACAAGTTTTAGCAAATTATTTATTACATCGTTATTATGTTGTACTTTATATATATTTGTCAGATGTGAGCTATTTGTTGATTGTATTGTAAAAGGTTGTTTTATCTATACATTTTCTTCTATGACAGTTCCTGTAAAGTATTGAGAAAATAAATGAGTATGAGTATGAGTAGGTATCTGAAGTTCTTTCCAAAGTTGGAAGTTGGGTGGGACTGAAACCGCAACCATGAGGGTTGGTCCTCATTTGAGAGAGGTTGGTCCCAGTCCAGATGAAGGAAACAGAGCTGACGACAGAAAATTTTGGCGTAGAAGGAAACAGGAGTTAACCATCCCAAGGGGTCGACGATTCTAGCCACCTGACTCAGCACAGTCCGCTTGGTGACTGCCGTTGAAGTCAAGCGGACAGAGTAGAAGAAGTGATTGGGATCAATAGAAGAGGACTTTCTACGATAATCAGACGAAATACCGTCCAGCAGAGGAAGATGATTAGTAGCTTACTTGCGCAAATCAAAACCGACCGCCATGAGTAGATGAGGAAACAGACGATGAGTTTGCTGGCGACGGTGCACGGGACGTGCTTTCCACCACTCGCAATTATCGAGTGGTCAACTCGAGCAATTTGGCGAGATCAGGAAAGTTATCCGAGGACAACTGCCCCTCAAACAATCGGCGAGAAAAACATCGAGGTTGCACAAAGCAAGCGCAAATAGTTCTAGTTTAACAAACTATCAATCAGATGGTTCAATATCGGATAATCAAATGATGGCATGAACAATATTCTTCGTGTAATTTTTAAATAAAAGGATCAAGCAGTGAGAATATGGCGGTGTTGTTGTACCTAGTTCATGCATGGCTGCGAGAGGCGCCAGCAATAGGAATGAAATACCCATTATCCCGAACATTAGGCAACACAACTTTCTCCACTGCACAAGGCTTGATGTGTCTACCGATGGATGTAAATGCAAAAGCACTTTTAATGGTTTCCTTCAGCCGCGAAAAGTATATTCATTAGAACAGTAAGTACGACACATACATCTACAACGTTTTCCCTTCCTCAATTCAGTATTTTTGTAGATGGAAATAAAAAATATTTTCCAGGAAATATCTAAACGTGATGGAATCTGATGGAAATTATTATGAGGAGTTTGAAGATTCTAATGGGTATATACGTATACTCGAATATGTTGACAGTTCTCTGATCACTCACATGTATTTTGAAACATCTTGTAGAAAGTTTGGAACGAACCAGGATTTGAGGAAAAAACATGCCGACATTTCAAAGAATAATTCTGAACTGAAAGCTATTTTATATATTTTCCTTATCAATAGGAATTTATGTCATTTAGGTGTATTATATTTATTCCTCTTATACTCACAGTAAAACACATGTAAAATTGATCAAAAATGAATTAAACAATTTTTTCGATTTTCAAATATATTTCCCTCAGTGTGTGAGAGAAGGGATTTCAAACATTCCAAAATAGTGAAACAAAATAAACTTGATCCATATTTCTAATTTGGCAGAACACGATAGACTATTATATCAGGGCCGCTTGCCACTACACTAAATTCGGTCATGGATTGACTACTGGGCCACAAATCAGATGCGTGCGCATCTATAATATAGACTTAAGACTTGAATTTGTTCCGAATTTAGCGAAGTGGCAAGCAGCCTTAAGCCAATGCACTCAATGCAGTATTCCACACAATAATTTACTACGCCCACGTCTGCACCCCAATCAGTCGTCTTCAAGGTTACTGAACGCAACTCGAATTCATTAAAGAAAAAACGGAAAGTGCATCTACTAGTTATTTCAGTTTTACTCTGGTGCATCTATCAGTTCTCTTCACCAATCAATTTCAAATCGAACATTGTGATTGATTCATATAGCTTCTATTGTGGCTGAGTCACAGAATCCGCTATACCATAAAATAGTCCAGGTCTAGAGAAACCGATTCATATTATTCATTATAGGTTCGAAATGTTTCCATTTCACCAGTACGCTTGGGTAAAATGACAAGTAGTGGATGTTGCATTTACTGAGATATTCTTAAACGCAGAGAGTGTACTCCTCAAGATCTTCTACTCCTATTTATCTCAATATCGACCCAGAAGAGACTTTCTGGACATCAAGGGTCTAATAATATATTTTCTTTGGAAAATTGTTTATCCTCCCAAAACAACTCTCTGCAAGGAACGTCCTGATTTGAGTCAATCACTGCAAACCTTTGCTCACTTTCCTCAAAAATATTCCTATTCATTATAATGAGAAAAGAGTTGAAGCTTTATCGAGAATCATACCCATGAATGAAAACATGAATACCTCAGCATTCGAAAAAATTAATTTCCAAACTGGAGACCCAGAACAAAAGTAAACAACTGAAATAGTTCCGTCCTCGAGAAAAGAATAGATAAAGACCGGTTTTGAGGTTGTTACCCCTTATCATAGAGAAAGACAGATAGAGAGAGACAGGGAGCGAGAGAGAGGTAGAAAAGATTTATTACACCTTAATATTACAATATACACCCCTTCAGAATGTTTGGTTGTTTTGCGTCCTAAGACCATTAGTTTAGGAAATACGGGGTGTTCCATGAACTTTGGCTCAAATTTGCGATAACTCAGGAATGCAATGTCCGATTCCGATCAAATTTCATGGGTTTGGTCACTTCAAAAAGTTCTCTCAAACAGTTTGTGAAATATCCATATCTTCAGGGCAGTACTAAGATTATCTTGATTTTTTTTTCAAGTCCAAAAACCTTCGTTTTTTATATTCCTCACAGAAATTTCATCATTGTCATGAAAAACTACGTAAGTTATTGTACGGAATTCAATTTATACTTTGCATGGCTCACTTGTCAAAACAGAATGGGAGTTGGACGAATTCATACTTTATGCAAAGTATTTCGAATTCTGTACAAGTCCTTTTTATTTTGAAACCTCAGTTTGCACTGGTGTCCGAGGAAAAGTTATTAAAGCCTGCTTTATAGAGCTGAAAAATTTTTTGTACTCTCCAGATGGTGCCAAGAAAGGATATTGCCACTGAACATCGAAAAGTGCTGTGTTCTTCGCATTGGTAAAAACAACCCGAGATTGCCCTACTGGATCGATGGTTGTGAGCTTGAGTCAGTAACTCATCAAATCGATTTGGGAGCTACCGTCGATTCTGATTTGCGCTGGTCTAGACAAGTATGGTTGCCGTCAACTATATTCGATCAGAATCTCTTGGAATCTATCCAACGTTGGACCACGCGCCTACCATATTCATACCAACGCCCATCTTATGAGGATCGCCTTCGCATCTTTAGCTTTCCTACCTTTGCGGAGCGTCGTGAGGGAAGATATCATTTTTACTTACCGTGCTCTGAGTACTGGGGATGATGTCCGTAACATTTACAGTATGAATAAGAACAGGGCATATTTCGATGTTTTAGCACTACAACTTTTGAACCAGAGGAGATAGACAAAATCTGATACCCCATTCTCGATCTCTTTTCCGGAGAAACTAACAAGAGTTTTATTCATTTTTGGCTACCTTTTTTTGTTTTCGAGTTATAAGCGAAAGTTGGAAAAATGGCGATATCGAAAAAAATTTATATCTCCGCTAATAGTGATGATAGAGCTCTGAAATTAAAACATTCTAGAGGCACTTTTTTACGTAGAATCCAGTGGCATGCTCGTCTTTTCTGCACCATTTTCAATTACGAAGCTATGATCCAAAGTTATGTTTTTTTAAATGGAAACACTATATTTCTGTGACATTTTCTGAAAGCTTAATTTTTTCTGATTTCAAAAATATATAACATCGTAAAGTTTGTATCAATATCAGTATAGAAATTGGTCAAAAACCTTTTTTCATGTGAGTCTCAATACTTTCTATGGTTTCAACTGTTGATGAGCACAGAAAAGTGTAGCTTCCTATAACAAGAGCCTAGAAATGAAAAGACTACTAGAAAGAAATTCTGGTAATTATACGATACTAAATTTTTCGTGCTTATCGACAATTGAAACCATAGAAAGTATTGAGACTCAGATGTTCTTAACCAATTTCTATACTCATATTGATTTATTGAAACAAACCATACGATGTTATATATTTTTCAAATAAAAAAAAATTAAGCTTTCAGAAAATGGCAAAAAAAATCCAGTGTGCCTCTTCAAAAAAACATAACTTTGTGTCATAGCTTCGTAATTGAAAATGCTGCAAAAAAGGCGAGCATGCCACTGGATTCTACGCAGAAAAGTGCTTGTATAATGTTTTAATTTCAGAGCTCAATCATCAGTATTGGCGGACATATAAATTTTCTCCGATATCACCATTTTTCCAGTTTTCGCTTTTCGCTTATAACTCGAAAACAAAAGAAGGTAGCCGAAAATGAATACTACTCTTGTCAGTTTCTCCGAAAAAGAGATCGAGAATGGAGTATCAGATTTTGTCTATCTCCTCTGGTTCAGAAGTTGTAGTGCTAAAACATCGAAATATGCCCACCCTGAACAGTTTGAGAGGTCATCGTTTCAAGCTACACAAGGAAGCATTCAAATCTTCGCCAAGTCAGATGTTTTTTCCTAATAGGGTTTTCCAGTTTCCACTCATGGAACCAACTACCGTCAGCAGTTGTAGAAGCTTTATCAGTCAACGTCCTTGAGAACAGTTTGGAAGTATGGAGCTCGATTAGAAGATAATATCTTATATCTACATCAATGCTGTCTCACGAGATTGTTTCTTTCAAAATTTTTATTTCAATTTGTATGGGTTTATAGGTTTCCTCAACCCTTGTTATTAATTAAATAAATAAATAAATATTGTGAATTAAGGTTCAAATGAAGCAAACACTCTTGAAAAATGTAATATATATATGAGTGAATTTGTACTAGAACACATAAAATTTTTACTTTTATTCGTCAAGAAATATGGCTTTTTTCAATTATTGAATATTTGTGTTAATGGATAAATATAGTTGTCAAAATCAGAGGTAGACCAATTTTCAATCAAAATTAGAACTTTAGCTCAGGATTACACCAATTGTGAATATTTCGATATGGTATTGGTGTATGGTTTTTGCATTAGCAATTTCAGAGCAGCAATGTTACCCACGTAATGAGCGTCCGTTAATCAGCGAGTTGAAGAACAAAACTTATACTTTTAGATTAGTGAATAATTTCATCCCCACATGCTTATACCCAGATTTACACCATCGATTTTTTTTTTACCTCAGCTGCAGAGGAAGGCCTCCCAATGAGAAGCTCCGACTGCCACTTCCCGTGCTCCATGCAGAGAAAAATTCTAAAAATTCTAGTATCTAGTGTTGCTTATAGATGCCACCATGTAGATGCCGCATTGGTGATGATTGGCCGAATGAATGTGGTGTAAATGAGTCTTTAATTTTTGCTATTCAATTTGATATTTCTTTATGATAGATAATGTAGAGTGTTCTTCGCGGCGTATGTTTTTCCTAGTAAATTCTCAATGTGTTTGTGGAAGTTCAAACGAGAGTTTACCGCTTCCTCATTTGAAAGTGCGATAATGCCGTTACAAGTCTGCTCTATTCAATTAAAAAGGTATAAATTTTTTTTCGATATATCTTTTTTTCAATACAGGCGATTTCCGGTTACTGCGGCTGTTAAGTCGAGGCGATTATTTAGTCGCATGTGCGTGTATTCCCATTTGAATGTATGTGTTTCAGTTTTGCGACTAAACGATCTCGCGACAGAAAAACGCATGTGCGCGGGGGTACCCTAAACTTTGAAAATTTTCATACTTCACTTCAATTTCTGGTGTATCCAAACGTCACACCTGTATTAATTCCTTGAATTATTATAAACGAAGTATCGAATTTCATTTGATATGTAGCGTACATCCAAATGTAGCGTACATCCAAATGTGATGTTTCTGAATTTTCTTCAGCATTTTCAGATGATCTCTTTTAGTATTTGAAACAGAAAAAACCGAAGAAATATCTTTGCGGAACACTTGTGTCCCCCAGAACGAATGAAAATTCATGTAAAAATAACTGAAATAAAAAATTTGTCCGAACCTATCTAAGAATTCTCCAAGTTGTCCCCCCCCTAGAGAAAATTTCTATTTTCGCCTATACTTGTGCACCAACTTTTCAGGGCTCAAGTCTTTTCAAAAAATTTTTGCCCCACAATGAAAAAATTTAATTCAAAGTTTCAAATTTTGTAAAGTTCTGGAGTCTATATCAGACTTGTTCAACAAACAGAGATTCTTAAATTCATAAAAATCATCGGAATCGTGAAAATTGTTTGATTCATCAATTTTTCGGAAGATTTGGCCCCTGACAAATTAATACACAATTTTAATGCAGGGGTATTTCTTTAATTGAAAAAAAAAAGTTCTTGTTGTTTTCTGTTCTAGATACTGGAAGAGTAAAGATCACGGCCAATAAGCCAGTAAAACCTTTGAAATGTAATTTCATCCAGTTGTAAGAGCCTTCACCTATCATTATGAGTGGATGTTTATTTTTGGAACGATGCTCAGCTTCATGAATTTGACGTTGACTGAATTATCTTTTCAAGTAGCATGTGTCTCGCAACAATCAATGCAGTGGCGTAGCAGAGGGCCCCGAGCCAAACGAAAAGGTTTGAATGGGGCCCCAGTAACTATTGAACTTGCCGAGTCGCGATATTATTTATTGTCAATTCTAAAATCAGGATATTTTTATGAAGAAGGGGAAAATATTATGAAATCTTTTATTTCCATTTTATTCTAGTAGTGAGAGAAACAAGTGTTTGAATACGAAACCACGTTGTGAGTTTGTTTACAATCAACGACAAAGTTTTCAATGTTTTGACTCTTTTGGTGTCTTTGGTTTCAGGATTACAATTTCATTCAAGGTTAGTTCTAGAATTGATTGCGTAGCTTTTTCATCCGTCAAGAAACATCTATCGTATTTTTTCATTTTCAATATAAAAAAAAGTCATCGAATGCGCCAATTAGAAACGGCAGTTCGAATGTCTTAAATTTTTTCAGAAATAGGAAAAAATGTCAGATCGGAGAAGAAGATATTTGAGTGGAGCTTGCAAAAGAAAACTCCAGAGAGAAAAAAAAAATGCATTTTCTATGCGACGAAAGGTTTTTTTGATATTTTAATAAGCCAATGCCTGAGTTACAATCAATTATTCAGCACAGTGGCGTATCAGAGGTCCCCGGCACTAAAGGGGCCCTCAAGTCAAACGAAAAGCTTCTAATGGGGCCCCAATAATTTCATTCTATTGAACTTGCGGATTCGTTATATTTTTCTGTGATGTAATGAACAAAACTGAAATAATGGATATATAATTATTATTACTCCCGAAAAATAGAGAAATGTTCCTAAATGGTTTAAAAAACATATAAGGTTTTCAATAACTCCATTCGAAATTCGAATTATCACTCAATTAGTTTTTTGATATACCGTCAAGCTTTTCGGGACTCTCTTTGGACATCGTCAAATGATCGTTTTATTAGGCTCGAGATAATCAAGAATTATCTTAGGAATACAATAACGCAAACACGTCTATCAGACTGTTGAGCCTACTACAGTTTTAAACAAGAAGTAGCCTGAAGCTTGGCCATCGACAAGTTGATAGATATGTTTGCACAAAAAAAATAGCAAAGATTAATGCATTTTTGTTGAATAATTTTTCGAATTTTTTATCACATTGATTTCTTTGTAGTTATTTTTATATCAGAATCTATGTTATTTTGTTGACAAATTTTTGTTATTCAATATATTGTATACATACCTATATATAAATTTTTTATCACATTTTCTTAAATATTTTTCCTTGAAAAACGTCAGGGGAAACTTATCAGAAATAACGTAAAATTATGCAGGGGGCCGCCGACTAAAATATTGCGGGGGGGGCCCCGAAATTTGCGCTACGCCACTGAATCAATGTAAGATGATTGTGAACAAAAACAATTACTCGTCTAAATGATAAACGTTATGTGATCTCATTATATTATTTCCTGTTGAAACTGAAATCAAGGCATTGAGAAACAGCCTGCCTGGAGAATAGAAATATTTTTTATTTATGCTGTCACTGATAAACTCAGTGCCCTGCAGGCGACTGGGGTTGGTTATTACGAAATTTCGGATCGAACGTCCCCAAGGCGGTTACTTTATATTACGACAGATTTAGTGGCTATGGGCGTCACAAACACAACGATAAAGATCTCGGTTACCTTGTAGATAGAAAGCATGAGACCAAATCACCATACTTTGATAATAAAATCGCTGGAAAGAGCAATAAAACCAAACTTTTCAAACTTCTGAACAGAGATGGATACGTGTGTGTCTTTTTCTCAGGTCTGGGAAATCCTCGTCTCAATCCCAGTTATGAAAAACTTAGGGACAGGTTCGTAACAGAAAATTCTATCATTTTCCACTCTCCAATAAGGAACCCTTGTATCGTCATGATAACTCGATTTATTAGAAATGTAGTTAACTCTCTTCCACAGGGTTTGTAACTATTACCGGAAGTTTATGGTAACCTTGATTATGAGTTGATGTTGGAACACCCGATATCTGCACAAATTACGACTTCGTAAAATATAAACAAAAATCAATCGGCATGTTGAAATTACGATATGATCCAATAGACCCCGCACCCGCATAAATATGCGAGTTAGGAAATATAACACATCGCCTCTTTGTGAGTTTATATTTCCTTCGGGATATATAGTCAAGTCAATGAGGGCAAAAATGGGGCATTACCTCCGAATGCTTTCAAGAAGCTTCGATTTTGATGAAATATTGGAAATAAGCTCTACTTGTCACCTACTCCAAAGTCTACCCTATGCCGATATATGTTTTTTAAGGGGTGAAAACAACAGCTATAGTCAAAATTAGAAAAAAAATTTTCTAATGTCAATAAAAGTAATTTATGGGCTTCAGTAGCGTTTTATGAAATTTAATGAAGTTTTTATATACTTCAAACCCGTATAAACCACCCCCTTTTATCATAAAATGTGTGAAAATGGGGATTAATTTCATTCAATTTTATAAAAGTATTTTGGATTAATGTTAGTTTCAGTTGTTTGTATTTTTCAACCCCTAGGAGCAACCCCTATCTGTTCAAAATATCAAAATACAAATATCATTCAAACATTCCATTTATTCATCACTTTATTCACTTGAAATTAATACTTTTTGTTCAAAAAAATTTATCTTATTCTGAGTCACATTCGCCATCGTCAATTATATCTTCATCTTTGCCAAAGATTGGGCCACTGTTTTGGCAGTTAACACTTGTCATTCCTCACATGCAGCGTTACAAAAAAGACTCAATTTTCTGCAATTGCATCCTTTTTTGCAGTTACAAAAAATCATTTTCAACAATTCTTGGGCTGTAAATATCCATTGGTACTATTCGAACCCCAATCAACTGAAATAAGAGCTTTATTATGTAGCCAAATTCGAATTTGAAAATAGGCTCTCTTAATGTACTCCTCCAGAGCATCTGATATGGGTACGAGATATGCCAATTTTACAGCAGAGTGTTTGGTTTGGGCTTTGATAAATGAATCGTACCGCATTGTGTCGAGGAACTCTTGTAAATATGATATATTTTGAATTTTTTTCGGTTCGTATCTTTAAGTCTTTTTTAAGAAATTATCGCACAGTTCCTCCCAAAATTCAACATCTGCTCTTATTTTTAAGACATCGTTTCCATTCAAAAACCATTTTGAAGAAAATTTGAAGAACTATAAACCATATCGACCACATCAATTCAAAATTCCTTGTTTTCGAACGGTTAAGGGTTAAAGGGCGTAAAGAAGACGATTCTTAAACTATCAACCCAAATTGACGTATTGATATCTATCTCAATTTTTATGGTACAGAAATCTCTCTTCATTTCCAACTTACACGGAGAAAAAGGCAGATTTTCAAGGAAATTGAAAAGTGCGCTTTCTGAGTCGATCTAATTTTTATACGAACTATGCATTTTAAACGAGTAAAACTTTTTGAGCATATAAAAACAATAAAATGAAAGTTTCGTCGATGGAAATCGATCCATTTCAATTCTGGTAGAAGTGGGGTTAGTTTTACTACCTATGTTTTCGTGAGAAATATGAGTCGTCACTCTTTTCTGCATTGTATTACGCTGAGTTTGTATGCAATCGACTTTTAACACCGCTTATTTTGAAGCCCTTTTGAACCACTACAGGAATGTTTTCATATTCATTTCCTAACATCAGAAGTTTTTCCCTAATTTCAAGTTGAATGTATCGATTCAAGCATTCACGAAAAAAAAACGTTGCCTTTTACTCATCTTGCCTAGAATCATTCTAAGAAACATGTTCCTTTGTTTTTCTATAAGCTACAAATATCTTTGCTACACTTCATTCCGTTCAATGCATAGTTTTTTTCGTTATTCGTAAATAACCGTTCCAAAAAGTGTAATTTTTCAATGAAAATGTCATGTTTCAAATCACGAATAACTGAAAGAATATTTAGTTTTCGGAAAAACTTTATGAGACAGTTTTTGCTATGAATTAAGTCTTTCATGAACTCCCGGTGTTATTTTGACCAGAAAAATGTCCACCCTGTAGAAGAGGTGGAAGCCACCTCTAAGATAAAAGCATACTTTAGCATTTGGGTAGACTTTGTTCCTTGAGCTACTTTCTACTTACTGTAAAAATTTCAACTGAATTGATGCATCTTGAAAGAATTCGGAGCAAATATGCTCATTGACTGAAATTAAAAGAATATTTCACAATCTGTGTTATCCATCCTGAATCTACTACCATCCTTAAATATCCAGTATTTGAGAAGCAAGATTAACAACCCTGCGATATTTTTCAATATAAACAAAGATACCACGAACAGATTTGGTGCAAGAGAAGTTAAAAAATTTCTTTATGCAGACACTAGACAAGTTTATATTTCAAATAGGGGTTCCGTAATGGGTATTGATGATAATAATAATAATTTATTATGAATAATCGTAACAATTGAAGGGGCAAGTGGAAGAAAGGGTTATATTACAAATCTGATTTGGTCAGAAAAATAGATTGTACACATTGTAGTAAAGTTAATTGGAACTTTTCAATGGAATCTAGGTTAATGATTTGATCCGTGCAGTTGCACAAATTGAATAATTAAACAACCTTCTATTGAAATGCCCGTTAACCTTACTACAATCTATTTTTCTCACAAACTCATATTTGTAACATAACCCTTTCTTCCACTTACCCCTTCAATTATAACAATACACCATCAATAATTATAGGTAATGGTAACTCCACAATTTCAGTATGTTAATGTAGGTACTGTTATGGTTCCTTTTATTTATCTTTAAAATTTTTTTGAATTTAATTTGAGTTTTAAGGAACCAAAATTATAAAAAATATAGAATTTTGAATTTTGAAAAATTTACCTGGCCTAGACTCTATCTCAATTGAGGGTTCATAAATTTTATTTCAATTAAAATTGGAAGATTTTGATTTGAATTTTAAAATATTATAATTTAAATTATATCAAATACAATAAACTCTCAATAACTAATTATTAAATTTGATTTCAATATCAAACTATTCTAATAATAATCAAGAATAATAATCTAGTTCTATGGTTGATTTTTGTTCAGTGTTCATAAAACTAGGTTAACTTTTAGGTTATTTAATTTTTATGAGTTAACTCACTTATCTCACTTTCGGATTTCACAGTCTGCTTGAACACACTAATCTCTTGAATGTTTATTTTCAGTAATATATTCTTCAGATTACTGGTCCAATGTCTTTATTTCTTGTTTTTGTAAGTCCATATCAACTGTCACCATTCTTCATATTACCATTTCCATTCATATATGTACTAATCACACTATATTATATCGAGAAATCATTCACCATTTATCAATTTCTTCTTCTATATCATATAGTTTTTATTTTTTCCTCCTTCTCGATTCCAATTTTTTTTTATTCCTCCTTCCCTTCAATCTTTTTTCGTCTCCTTGGTTTCACTCCTCAAAAGTCCTTACTCTCTAGATTTCTTAACACTAATACATAATACAATAACATAGAATTTATTTACATTTTTCTTATCAAAATCTTTCAATTTTAGCCTCATCAAGAAATCAGCAATTTAATTCAATGAATTTGGAAATCGAATACTACATTACAATCGAAGACTATAATTTTGAATTGAAATTATCTCTGGAATGTAAACAATAAATTTAAATGTTGAAACTTTTGAATTTTGATTCATGTACTTGCAATTATGTTATGATATAGTTTCAACCAGGTAACGTACTATGTATCCTTTTGAAATAATCAAAATTTAGATATAAATATAGAACCATGACAAAATTTCATAACAGTACACATAGATATATACTCATACACATAACAAATAGGTATATAATCCAAAAAAATATGTGAATATACAAACAACGACCCTCACTTTGTCAATTACTTAAGTAATCTTCACAAAACACGAGAAACCATTTTAATGTTCCGGATATAAACTGGCCACTTTCTTCAGCAACTAGAGATGGAATATAGGAAGTGTTTTATGATTGTTTTGACGACGCTATTGCCCAATGTTCTACCACAAGAACTATGACATATATCCCCTCGAAACCATGGATTAATCAATTAATTCTCAAAATGATAAACAAATGACCCATATGATTCAGAGGTCCTTTAGAAGTTGAAGTTTGGTAACGTCTCGGATGCTTTATTGCAGCTATGTGCGTCCCTTGATGAAATATGCTGGACCGGTGTGGTGCCCTTCTTTCAGGAGCGACCAACTTCTCCTCGAGTCTGTGCAGTGCTGGAATAAAAGAATTTCTTTTGGGAGGATAAGGCCTGACTACCACAATCGTTTGAGATTGATGAATCTGCAAACCTTCGAGGATCGACGTGATAGAGGGGATCTTATTGTTACCTATCGTGCCTTAAATGGATTTTTTGGTGTGAACCTAGATCACCTCTACATGAGAAGCAGCACACAACTGCGTAGGCATGCCTTCAAACTGGCGAAGGAGAATTTCAGGACCACGCAGCGCCAAACGTTCCTCTCAAACCGGGTTTTTGAGGGATGGAATAGATTACCCCATAATGTTGTTGGCGTTCTCACGGTGAACTCTTTCAAAAATGGACTCGATCAGTTTATAAGCGACCAGAGTTGACTTTTATTTTTTTGTTGTTGAGTGGCTGTGACTGATGTTTATCTCATTATCAATTTTTTCTTCCCTTTTTCTTGTGGTAATTGAATTCAATTATTTTATTTTGTAATTTTGAGTTTATGGGTAAGAAACCCAACTCTTCTGTTATGTAATAATAAAAATAAAAATGAAAAAGTCTATATGGCAGAGATATTCTCGATTTAAACTAGTATCCCATTATATCTCAAACAGAAACTATAGCAATCACCTATCCAGTGTCCTGTTGCAGGCCAAGAAATATTATGAGGACGGAATTGCTTCAGGAACCGGAAAATACCTCAGGTCATCCTTATGTTGCAAAGTAAGGACACCCTTAGTTCGTAATAGCCAGTGGCGGCCTGAGGGGGTGGCGAACGGGGCAATCGCCCGGGGCCTCGCGCGCAAATTTTGATTTTGATTTATATCCCCAATTATTTATAAAGGTTTAAACATAAGGGTAAGGTCGATAAAAGTTCGTTAACCAATACATTCATTCGAATCAAAATTGAAGAGAACATAATGTAGTTTTTGACTATTGCGCTTAGTCCCCAGCAAACATTTGTCGTCGGCAAACCGTCGGACTCGTGTCGGCAATGTCGGTAATGTGCGTACTGCTTTTTTACAGCGTCGGAACTTCGATGGGCCGGTGACGACGTTTACGCAGCTAAAGACATGCCGAAATACAAGCATCTAGCCAACGTCGGCAATGCATCCCTATTAGACGAGCGTGTTTCGCTGTTTTATATTCATCGGATCGACGGCGGTTCTACGCGTTAGTAACGCGTTCAACGTTGAACTGCACTATTTTGAATTTCGCGGGATCAATTTTTATTCGAGGTTTATAAAACCCAAATGAAACATCCGCCATTGCTCTCTCCGCCCGCAGTCGTCGAAGAATGGAGAACGCGTTCACGACGTTCACGTTCCTATTTGCGGATGAACTTAACTCTCTCGTGGTGTAGCTGGTTGATGCTAGTGATCTATATTGACTATATTAGTCATTTGTGATTTGTGTGTCTGTTATTTATTACTAATTTACTCTACCATTCAATACTATGATCGATGTCGCAGCTCCAAGAAGCACGCCGGTAATTACAGGAAATATGAAATAGATGCCAAAATTGTGGAAACGTATGAAAAACTTAAGGAATTCAACACAGAATTAAAAGATGATGAGTTTTCCAAGATATCTGTAAGTATAATTTTATATTTCTGAATTGGCTCACTATCTCTTTTTTGTAATATCATTTCAAATTCTCTAATGATGAAATTTAGCAATTTTTATAGGCGAAAAACCTTCAGTCTCCAGTATATTTTATGTTTTTTCAGTTGACTGAATTTCGCTTTGTTGGAAAAAAAGATCATGCTGAAACAACAAGAAAAATATTGAGGCTGATGATCAGCCATCAGTTGGCCATTTCCCTGAATTGGTAAGGGAGAAATGACAAGGATGGGCTAGAAGTATTGGAACACATGTTGTTACTCGCTCGTTCAAGGTACTCCACAGTTTGTTACATAAATTTTTAGTTAATGACTTTGAATTTTTACTTATTTGAAATGATATTCGACATTAATTTCAATAACTTGAATAAATTATGAAAACTCATTTTGTCGGATCAGTAAGGAGAAATCGTCAGCCGAAACTGACCACCAACATGGAAATAAATCATGCCATAATGAACTCATAATACAAATTCAGGATTTTGCATTTTGATTTATGAGTACATAAACTTGAATTGTAAAATATTTTCGAGTAGAATCTACTTCCGATTTTATCGGAAACGAATGTTAACTTCGTTATTTCAAATGTTACACATTCAAACATATTCAAATTCTTACTTCAATTCTACACTAATTTGATGTATAATATGCGCAACCACACAAGCGATTGTTGAGTTATACCCTTGTTTGTCAGAAAGATTTCACAAATCAGTGTTTATATCTTCAAAATGCCTCATTGTAAAAAGTTTTTTTCGCATCAATGGAATAAAATAAAGTACGATGATGCGAATTCTTGAATTTGTATTACAATTCCTTCCTCGAAAAGTTTTAATGAAACACTTGAAAAAATCACCCTGTTTATATATGTATATATATTTTTTTAGCAAATAACATTTCATTCTTCCGATATGATATAAAATATTTCAAATGTAGTTATATGAAGAATTATATTTATGGTTTTATTTCAATATAAAATTTTATTTTCAGTTAGTTTATTTATTGCACTACTGCCCTTCTAACATGATTCAAGTGAGACTAACTCAATAATATCGTTGGCGTGAATAGAGTTGAGTCATTAGGTGGTTCACCGACAGTCACGAAAATCTTGTAATTTTTTTAATGTGTTACTTTTTACAAATTTTTTCATCGATGGTTGGTAACTTCACCAATAACCCAATCCTAGTTACGCCTATGAATTATATGAACTACATCTGAGAAATAGAAATATGATAACAAAATATATTTTATTTTTGGAGTATACACATTAATACTTAAAAAAAAAAGAAAAGAATTACCCATATCACCTTTAGGAATTTCTGAAAGAATATTTGTATCAAATGAATTTGAAGCCATATGAGCATCGAGGTAAGTAAACTCGATAAACAAATCAACAAGGTATGTTATAAGTATATCAACTGAATTTTGTTTCTAAGCCACCAATCAGGTTGCGGGTAGCCATTCTGAGAAAGTGTCTCTTAGTCTCTGGTTCTGCATTTTACAGACGCGGTGATATATCGATTGTAAGGCCTTGGTTTCCTCGAAAGCGGTACCGACAAATTTCGACCGCAATAATGCGACAAAGGACTCATAAAAAACTGTACCATGCACATTATCAGCAGAGGTACAATTATCTATGACGTCATTTGCCGCATTATTGTGGTCGAAATTTATCGGTTCCGCTTTCGAGGAAACCAAGGCTTTAGTCGCTCGGGCCGATGCGACATTTTATTCAAAATGCCGACGCTGGACAGTGTCGGCAAGCCGACACATTGCCGACACAAATAGACTGGTATGTCAGCACTTTGCCAACGTTGGGCCAATGCTGGTTCTGCTTTTCACTGCCGCAGCGATATGTCGGGAAACAGTCCCTCGGGCGGCTGTCGGCCGATCGGACACTTTATTAAAAATGCCGAGCCTAAACAGCGTCGGCAAGTCGCCTCATTGCCGACACGAATTGCTGGTATGTCAGCACTTTGCCAACGTCGGGCCGAGTTAATTTTGTTTGTTGGGTCGGAACGTCTAAACATGTAATTGAGGCACCAGATGTCTGACCCACCAGATCAGTAGGAAGAATAGAATGTAGATTCACACAACACAATTGGGAAGAGACAGGTCTTTTCGGCTGAGGTTTTTTCCCCTGGCTCTATATTATCGTATGATACTAGTGATAATAGTATCGTATTATACTATAGTATCATACGAAGAATGTTATGGTACTCCGTTCCTTTTTTTACCTCAGTTTAGGCACTTTTTGTTTTAACATTTATTGTATTATTTTAGCTCTCTCATTCAAAAGAATATATATAGAGGTTAAAAATTATCTAAGTATCAACGTACAATGTTTACTTATCCCAGATGTTGAAACCTCATTAAATATTCATAGCCCTGTTGACCGTTCTTTGGCGGTCCCTTTGAAATATTCGTTCAATTATCGTCTTATGCACGAATTCATTCCATTGTAGAGAATTACAGAAGGAAGAGAGCAAAATCCGTTTTTCCTCGAATCTAGTTATAAGAGATCAGAGTACTGGCTTCAGTTTTGTTATATTTTATTTTTTATGATGAAAATTGTCCATTGTTTTTGTTCTTCATTCACATTTAGAGGTCATATCCACAATTTTCGAATAACTTTGAAATTTTTCTCGGTATTCAATCAATTCATTGGATTCTGAAACCTATCTTTTCAGTGTGGCCTCTGTAAATTTAAGTTTGTACACCAGCTATCCAATGCATTTTTCCAATACTTCAGTATCGGAGACTCAGAAGTATGCAAGCTGCACAACACTACCCTGAACTGTTCCGAGCTTCAGGGCTTGATACAACTGGTACTTGATACCCTCAATCAAACTGACCATTACTGACTCCTCTATCGCTCGGGCAATCCCAGAAAAAGTCATATAGGGTGGATTTTGCAGAGAAATTTCCGATTCAAATATTATAAGTAACCACTGTTCTCAATAGAAATATGCAAACAAGATGGTGATATTTTCCATGGAAATTTCTATTCTGCTCATCTGGATCATAAAAATAAACACGTAGTTTAATTTTTATGATCTTCTCTTCGAAACTGGAAATCTAATACAAATACAGCTGAGATTGAAGAAAATTCCATTGTTTTTTCAGCCGTCGAAAAAAACCACAGCTGAGAGTTTGACTGATTACATAATATATGAATTTGAGCAGTTGGTTATATCATTGCAAAAATGCAGAGGTCAAGGATATGATAACGAAGCCAATATCCAATATGAGTGGTGAAAAAAGTGGTGTCCAAAACCGTGATTCTAGAACTAAATCTTACTTTTCACCTTGTGGGTGTCATAGCATTGTGTCCAAGCAAAATATTTTTTGGTTTGCTACAAATGTTATATACTCTGTTTGACGGATCATGTAAAAGCTTTATCACTAACACCGCTTTGTGAAACTAGATTCACGGAGAAAAAAGGGCCTAGCGAATCCCTTCCGCAGAGGTCCTCGAAATGGGTAAGGCCGCCCCTGGTAATAGCAATGGTTTGTTGTGTACAAGTAGAAAAGATAGCGCAAATGTTTTCGCTGACAGCTTCGCATCGGCGTTTACTTTAGGGGATGATCTGATACCGACTCTGCCCACCCCCCGGTCATCTGTTGTTGTTTATGAGCTTGATTTTCCTGTGTAAATCATTAGGAGATACTTCCAAGAACTTGATACCTCATCTGCTCTGGGTCCTGATTCTATATCGGCTGCAGTTTTGAAAAACTGTGCAAAACACCCTCTCCTACTCATTGTCAATTACCTTCAGAGAATCTTTCCGCTCCAATTTCCCTACCAGCGTCTTGGCTTAAATCCTTGGTCACTCCGATTTTTAAAAAGGGAGATAAAATCTGTGCTGATAACTACCGACCGATTATTCCAAAAAATCTGTGAAGTATAGTCCTGGAGAGAGTGCGAGAGTTTGCTCTTGAGAATCACTTGAAAGCCAGCATGGATTCCTGCCAGGACGTTCAGTGATCACTAATCTCTTGAGTTGTGTTGATGTCTGGACACGTATGGTGGACAAGAACATACCCATTGACGTCATATACTTGGACTTTTCTAAAGCCTTTGACCGAGTACCATACAAGCGTCTTCTCTTCAAGCTACAACATCTTTGATTGCGGGGAAGTCTGTTACGATGGATAGAGGCATTCCTTACCTCAAGAAGTTTCCAGGTAAGGGTGGGGAGTTCGCTTTTTGATTTGAGGCATGTGACTAGTGGTGTACCCTAAGGTTCGGTTTTGGGGCCTCTTTTGTTTCTTCTCCACACATCAGACCTACCCTGTACCGTGAGTTCCAAGCTTGCCTTATTTGCCGATGATGCAAATATGACGTATTGCATTGCGGACAAGATTTGCAAGATGATCTGAACAATTTGTTTCAGTGGTCCCAGCAGTGGTTACTGTCCCCTTACTTGACGAAGTGCGTTGTGCTTCACTGCGCAGTTACTGGTTAACGAATCAAATCATTGCTTCTGAGAGAAGTCACCTTGATTTGGGTGTCACCATTAAAGAAGATCTTTCCTGGTCGCAGCATCTCACCAATATCACTACGAAAGCTAGTCGACTAGTGTATATGCTGCCAAAGTCTTTCCGAGGATATGACTCGTCAACATAGTTCACACTCCTGAAGACTTACGTACGACCAGTTCTTGAATATGGTGGACCTGAGTGGACTGTTAATTTAGTGCGCGACGAGGATCTTCTCGAAAAAGTCCAACGTCGGGTGACACGCATCCCCTATGGAGTTGCATGACCCTATCATACTCAAAGACTTTCCTCTATTGGCCCAGCCAGTTTTTCTGAAAGGCTTAACCCATTAGCGCCTACGGTTGCCATATGGCAACGCTTTCGGGGTGTTTTTCAAATGGTTCTCAGATGCGCAGATTTGTAGGTAGAAAGTTGGCGGTTGGTTTACTTGATACACAAATGTACCTCATTTTACCAGTAACAAGAATTTTTTCTGTAAACTCACTCGTTCCGCCTCCAGAAGTTGTGAAACTTTGAGTTCTTCGTGAATCGGTAAAAACATGGAACCAAAGTTCGTGTAAGTGAAATATTTTCTATTTGCGCCGTGATTTTGTCATAATTTTTTTTTATATGAATCTTGAAACTTCAATTCATGATCCCAACAGGCTAAACATAATCACAAAAAAAATTTAGTAGAAAAAATTTTCAGTTGATTTCGTGGGTTGCCATATGGCAACCCTAGGCGCTTATACTCAGTGATAATGCTGACCGGATAGGAGTAGTAAGAAATGGTATTGGCCGATTTTCTCATGGTTGCTAGACGAAGCTATGAAAATATCTGGATCCTGTACAATAAAACAGGAAGACCAAAAAATTCGCAACTCGAATTCAAACTAGAAGTGGTCAACAGCTATTTGAAAAAGTATGGGGTAACAGCGAAAGGACAAGGAAACCGCTCATCCTCTTGTTCTTTTTCCAGGGATAGTCGAATTTCCAATTCCGTAAGATTCAATGAACTCAATCATCTTGTGAAAAACACAGAATACAAAAAGAGTGCGCTGGACGTGGATGTAAGTCGATCATGAGAACAATGTGTTCAAAATGCGATGTTGGACTTTGCATAGATTGTTTTTTTTTTCCGTTTCATACCGCATGATATTTGTATCATGACATTGTAAATATTTTATAAATGAATAAAATGTTTTGAACCTATCAAAATCTCAAAAATTTCATATATCTTATCAGTAAAATAGTATTTCCTTGAAAAATGAAAATATTCCCGATGAGTGATCACAAGCGCCTAGGGTTGCCATATGGCAACCGTCAATTTTGAAAAAACTAGAGGGCGTATAAAATTTTTATATTATTTTTCCGTCTCTACAGAGCGTTTCGGAACAGCTTTTATCAAAAAAATTTCAAGAATCGAAAAAAAATTAATTCCGGCACTAATGGGTTAAACGTGGTGATATGATTGATAATCATGTATAAAGCCTTAAGTGTGGGAGTAGAATTGTCGTCTCTATTCTCCCTGCTGAATACTTCTTCACAGCTTTTTGTATTCCTCACACCAAAAACAACTTTCACCGCTTTCTTTTGCTGCAGAAGCACCATTGGCGTATCAGTAGAGTGCCCCAGATCAATATGCCGTACAGAGCCAGATTATAAAATGAAGAGAAGTCAGCTAGGCTGACTCGGAATCTGACATCAGCTTCACTCTCTTTGTTTCGAATATAGCTGTTGAGAGCTTCTTGCAAAGGTTGTTTATGTGCAATTTCCAGCTGAGAGATGGATGGAGAACGAACACTAGGTGAGTTGAAGAAGAGGAACTGTCCTGAACCAAATTGATAAAAATCAATTTCTCTGTTTCATCTTCGTTCATCTGGAGACCATTCGCGTGAAAACATGTCTTGGCTGATGCTAATGCTCCTTCAGCACTTGACCCGAGGTTGCCAATCAAACCAGATCTGTCATCCGCATAGCAGCATAGTATTCCCGATGAAAATTTGTCAAATATGTCGTTCATGATGACTATGAAAATAACAGATCCCAGAATTGATCCTTGTGGTACACCAACTTTCAATCGCAACATTTATGATTTATTATTTTCCAATTCAGTGACTTGAAACCTATTGGTCAGGTATGATTTGAAGATAGTATGAAGCTTTCCTCTGATATTGTAATAATGAGGTTATTCAAGTAAAATCTCAGGGCGTACCTACGGATTCGAAGGCCTTACTCAAATCAAGTCACGCCAACTCCGCAACCTCAGTCCGATTTAAAGCCTACAAAATGACCTCAAGAGTAGTCGAACTTTCCTCTATTCAGCTAGCTGGGTTGACTATGATTGAGAGTAATTGTTTCAACCAAAGATTATAGAGTTAGAAAGATAGGAAACGCCCTTACATCTGTGATACTAAAATCCGACTACGATTTTTGGCTAGTTTCTTACTTTTGACACGTAGATGGCGCTGAAAATATAACTCAGTACAGAAAACTATTTTAATAGGCGCGAAATTCGAAATTATATTTTTCATAAATTTCCATTAAATGAGTATTCTTTGTCGAGCTTCTAGAGAAACAAATTCGGTTAGCAAACGAATTATCCAGAACAATATATTTTTGCCCCGAAACCTCTATCCATTTGACAACACTGAAAATAAAAAACAATGAACTAGACAGTTATATGATACAAGTTTCAAAATTTACATTTCCATTCTCTTTATTAATAATAATAACTTGTTTATTCGTACAAATATATGAAAATAACCAGAACATAACAAGAATAAACAATAATAACTCGATAAGTGTATAAACATTTGTTTCGAGTTTTCAAAAAATTAAATAATCAATATGAATGCAATAATTCAAAAAGAGCAGCAAACAGTCAAACACCACAATAACAAATCAGAACAATAATGGAACGATGCCGACATAAACAAAAGCAACGCACATTCCGACAACAGCAGCGGATCACCATATCCTCACAAGCACCGCAACATCACCGAAAGCGCACACAAGTAACCACTAGGTCACACCTCAACTCCGCATCTCAACCAGATCGACAACCACCCTACGATGCAGGCTCATGATGAAAGTTCTCAACTGCTTCTTGAACCGCGGCAGTCCAGCGACTCGCTGAATCTCCGGAGGGATGGAATTATACAACTTCGGGGCACTGTAGCAGAATGAGCGCAGTCCAACAAACTTCTGTACTCGAGGTAGGGTGTACAGTCTTCTTCTGGTCTCATAAGAGTGAGACGGTAAGGACGCACATTTTTTGGAGTGGTATCTAAGGGCGACAGCGGAGTAGTAAAGTTGCGGGATATCAAAAATACTCGCCTCCAAGTACAAACTATCAGACGGGTACAGCATATCCCGGGAAAGCATCACTCTCAAAAATCTTTTCTGCAGGACTCCGAGTGGACGAATATGTGTCTTTAAGGCACCACCCCAAACAGCAACAGCATATCTCAAGTGACTTTCAACTAGTGCACGATACAGTATCTTCGCCTGACGGAGTGTAAGTATGCTCTTCAGATATTCGAACCTATAAAGGTTCGTTTTTTTTATCAGGTTGGTCAGTTTATTCCTATAGTTTCTATATTGGAGCTTCAAGGTAGTATCATCAGGGTGAACCCTCAATTTCCTGAATAGATTGTTCTTTGTATGTATGGACTTCACCAGACCACGTGTTAACCACGGCGCTATCTTCGATTCTCTCCTCCTAACCTGATAAGTACAGGAACAATCCTCCACAGCCCGCCTGAGAATGCTCACGAACTCATTAGCTGCCTCATCTGGTACGTGCTTTGAAGTTACAGTGTGCCATGAAATATTTCTAACTTTATCTATTAGTTTCCGATGGTCGAGGCGGATGCTTGTTATCACCATGCATTTCGAATGTCGGCCAGTTTCAAACAAAATTTATAACAGAAAAACACACAAACCAAGATTATGGAGTGCGCTAGGTGCTACTCTTGTAGATTTCGAGTTATTTCAGTGGAAAATACGCGAGAAAATATAATCATCATTCAGCAAAAATATTTATTCAAGTATTTCTTTCAAAATTGACAACAGCCTACTAATAATCTCTATTTAATCTACCCTAATCTCTTACTTTTGAAAAACAAATGTCGCTGACATCACTGTAGTGGCTTCGTTTCCCATCTTTATACTCTATAATCTTTGGTTTCAACTTGAAATCGATAGTAACATTCCTAAATATGTCTCTTTTCCTTTATTCAGTTCTGTTCTGAGATTTATTAATGAATTGAAATCGAAAAATATGTGAATTATTCATTGAGAAATTCTTTGAGCGGAAAGAAAGATAAAATTATAACTTTTTTGCAATCTGGGAGAATATTTTCTTTTTCATAAAAATCCCATGTGAGTCATACTGCTCAAAATTCAGATTGTAGATGATGAAAAAGAGTACAATATTATTTTCTCAAAATCTGTCTGCCTGCCATAATTTTCAATTCGATGATATATAACTTAATCTGAGAATCTTTGTTGGCTATATTGATAAATACATTTATATTGGCAACACTGTTCATGATGTAGAAATTGGACTCATATCGAGCAAGTAAGCTAAGAAAAGTAGTTGATAGAAAAGTAATACTGAATAAAATGTTGAATGCTAAAATTCGTTCACATTAAAACATGGTAGCAGTGCTCGTGGTTTGAATATTGAAAATTTAGGAAGTCATCTAGAAGTTACAAGTTGCAACAACAAGATAAGTTAAAATGGCGGCGAAAAATGGTGAGATAAATATTCCAATCTTTGATGGAGTGGACTACCAGAACTGGAAAATACGTATTTTAAAATTCTTACAATATAAGAAGTGTAAAGATGTAGTCATGACAGCGAAAACAGATGCCGATGATAATAAATGGGACGATCGTGATATTCAGGCTACGAACTATATCTACAGCGCCATTTCAAACAAACAGCTGGAATACATCAGTGATTTGGAATCTTCCTACGAAATTATGAAGAAATTTGACGAGATGTATCAAAAGAAATCAACAGCTTTACAAATAGTGTGTCGACATAACCTAGAAATTGTAAAACTGAAAAACTATGAAGAGGTAACCCTATTTTTTGATGATTTCGAACCAGCAGTAAATGAATTGAAGCAAGCAGGTGCGGTTGTAACTGAACAAGAGAAACTTAATCATATGTTGAAAGCACTTCCACCTAATTTTAGTCATATTGGTGATTTGATTGATGTCTTACCAGAAAAGGACAGAACCGTTGATTACTTAAAAAGTAAAATAAAATTGAGAAAAGCGGAAGAAAAATCTAGTGAAGCATCAAACGACAGTTCAATGTATTCCAAACAGAAACAAGGACATCATCACAAAAGATTTGCTTCAAATGTGGAAAACCTGGACACTTCAAGAGAAATTGCCTATCCAGAGGACGAGGTCGTGGATATTCTGGAAATAGAGGTCGAGGAAACTACACAAACAATCAGAATAGATATGAAAGAGGTGAATATGGAAATAGTTTTCACACAGTCATTGCAAATCAAATCACAGCAAGTAAGAAGGAGAAAAAAAACAAAGGACAGATAGAATGGTTACTCGACAGCGGTTGTATCGATCACATCATAAATACAGACGAGTATTTTGATACATGGGAAACATTGAAGAAATCTGTAAAAGTTGAAGTTGGTGATGGACGAATACTTGAGGCAACAAAAGTTGGAAATATTAAGGCTTGTTTCGAAGTATACGGAGAAAAATCAGAGATAAATTTGAAGAATATTTTCTATGTTAAAGAAATGAAAGCCAATTTACTCAGTTACTCTAAAATCACAGAGAAAAATTCAATTGTGTCAAAAGGAGGTTTGTCAAAAATATACAATCCATATGGAAAGGTTATAGCTGTCGCTGTCAAAGATGAAAAACTTTATAAGATGAAATGTTTTGTGAAAGGAGAAGTCCCAGTTAAAAGTAAAATGACCATAAAAGAAAAACTACCGTACATTAGGACATATAAACTTTAAAAATTTGGAGGAAATGTGTAAAAATGAGGCATTGGATGGTCTACCCAAGGAAATCGAACCAGAATATTTGAAGTGTGCAACATGCATTCAAAACAAAATGCATAATATACCATTCCACAACAACCGTAGAAAAGCAAACGATATTTTAGAAATTATCCACACAGACTTAAATGGACCACACCAAACAATTGGAAATTGTGGTGAAAAGTATTTTTCAAGTTTCGTAGACGATTACAGTAAGGTGGTGAAAGTTTACTGTATCAGGACGAAGGATGAAGTCTACGATTACTTGAGACAGTACGTGAATGAGGTAGAATATATTTCTGGAAAAACGATAAAAGAATTGCGATGTGATAACGAAAAAGAGTACATAAATGCAAGAATTCACAAATTTGCAAAGGAAAAAGGAATAATTATAAAACCTTGTCCAGCATATGTGCATGAACTAAACGGAACTGCAGAAAGATATAATAGATCTTTGATGGATATGGGAAGGTGTTTGTTGTCAGAAGCAAAAGTTGGAAGAAAATATTGGCCAGAAATAATAAAGACAGCTGCATACCTGAAAAATAGAACCTACACAAATACAATTGAAAAGAAGACCCATTATGAAATATTTTTCCAAAGGAAACCAAACGTTAAGTATCTTAAGATGTATGGTAGTAAAGTTTTTGTTCGAATACCAGAACAAAAACGAAGTTCGAAATGGGAGAGAAAGGCAGAGATGGGAATTCTTTTAGGTTACACTGACACCGGGTATAGAGTGTTGATTAACAACAAGGTAATAATAGCCAGACACTGTGATGTTGTAGAAGAAGATGTGACTCTGTGCGGCTTTCAACATGAAGATGTGCAAACAGAAGATAATCCAGTTGGAGTAAAAATCACGGAAGAAAATATACCAGTTGAGTTGAAAAGCTCACAAGATGTCGAACTCGGCGATGATAAGGAAGAAACAAGATCAAGAAGAAGAGTTCACCCACCACTTCGATTCGACGAAGAATTCGGTTATTATTGTATAAATGTAAACTATTGTGATGCTATGATGCCAGTCAATTTTCAGGAGGCGATAACCTGCAAAGATGCAAATGAATGGAAAAAGGCCATGGACCGTGAGATGGCCAGTTTAGTTAACAATAAAACGTGGACACTTGTAGACAAGCCACCCAAAATCAAGAAGGTACTTGACGTGAAATGGGTATACAAGAAGAAGAGCGAAGACCAATACAAGGCAAGGTTAGTAGTAAAGGGATTCCAACAAACTAATTGCTTGGAAGACACCTTTTCTCCAGTAGCTCGAATGCCCACTTTAAAATTATTATTGTCTTATTGTTGTCAGAATTCATTAGAAATTCACCAAATAGACTGCATTTCTAAATGGTAAAGTTTTATCGGAAGTCTATGTGAAACAGCCGATAGGCTATGAAAACGATCCTGAAAAAGTTTATTTGTTAAATAAATCATTGTATGGTTTGAAGGAAAGCCCACGTGCCTGGTATGAATGCTTTAATGAATTTCTAAATGAATTGAATTTTCACAGATGCACATTTGATTATTGCTTGTATTTTAAAAAGGGAGATGAAAGTATAGTGTTAATATTATTATTTGTTGATGACCTTTTGATATGCTGTAAAAGCACAGGTGTAATTAATGTTATTAAAGATAAATTATCTAAGAGATATAAAATGAAAGACTTGGGCAAAGTAATGAACTATATTGGTATTGACATAGAATATGATTATCGAGAAGAGAACTCTTTAACTTTGAGCCAAGAACATTACATTACATCCTTGGCGAAACGTTATAATATTGAAAACTCTAAATTATTTAAAACACACATGGAAGCAAACTTGAAATTAGAAAAAGGTGAATCAAAGGGCGACAATGTGAAGTTCAGAAATCTTATAGGTGCTCTTTTGTATATTAGTGTTGGTAGCAGACCAGATATATCATTTAGTGTGAATTACCTCAGTAGGTTTCAAAATTCTTTCAATCAAACACATTTTAAATATGCCCTGAGAGTTCTTAAATACCTATATTTGACTAAAAATCTTGAATTAAAGTACAGTAAAAGTAATCACTTCGATATACTAGATTGTTTTGTTGATGCAGACTGGGCAGGAGATAACTCTGATCGTAAATCAACCATCGGTTTTGTAATAAGATCATTTGAAAATATAATATTTTGGAAATCAAAAAAGCAAAATACTGTAGCTTAATCTTCTACATTTGCAGAGTATATTGCCCTATCAGATGCAGTAACAGAGATAAATTTTCTCATTTCATTGATTAGCGATGTTTTTATTGAAATTTGTAAACCCGTTACCATTTATGAGGATAACTCTGGAGCTGTAGCTATTGCAAGATTTGGAAATTTTACAAAAAAATTCGAAGCATATTGAGATTCATTATCATTATGTACATGAACATGTCTTGAATAAGAAAATAGAGATTGTAAAAATTGAATCAGAAAACAATGTTGCTGATATTTTAACGAAGGCATTAGGAAATGTCAAATTTATCAAATTTAGAAATTGTTTGAATATAATATAAATGTAAGGAGGCGTGTTGGCTATATTGATAAATACATTTATATTGGCAGCACTGTTCATGATGTAGAAATTGGACTCATGTCGAGCAAGTAAGCTAAGAAAAGCTACTGCCATGTCATAACAAGACCTATCTATCTATTATTTCCTAAAATAGATGAAGAAGTAGATTGTTGAATAGTTCGTTTAATTTAATATCTAGTACACAAGTAAATTTTGGTTTGGTAACAGTTTATAACGGAAACCCTTGCTCTTTACCAATGACTGCCCGAAGTTATTTGAACCAACAAGGTTGAAATTTTTGGGAGCTTTGGAGTCAACTCTTCTCTGTCAATAAATAATATATTTTCGATAGATAGTATGAGAAATGACATATCCTGATATCACTTCTCACGACATCAAAATTTTTCACGATTAAATCTATAATATCGTTATAGGACAAACAAATTACACTTTTGCCTGGAAATATTTGGTGGAGTCCGGGAAAATCTTCTAATCATTTATTTAGGGCCTCTACTAAGAGGAGTTTGAGTTTACTCCCAATTTCTCAGTGGAGTGTATGTCGTGACTTTCGAAAAGCCTCGAAATTGTTGGACTATTTTAAGTTTTACTCGAACAGCTCCTAAACTAAGTACTTCATCAAAAACTTTGTTATATCCAAAAGTGTTCAGCATTGAATTCTGCTTCCTGAAAGAACTAAGACATTATTTTAACAAATTGTTTTGTAGGAATCATATGTCGAAATATGGAAAATTTTTACACTTTTCGAAAAAACATATTTTTTACTGAAAAAATCTATGGACTACAAGCTCTACAACAATGTAGACCATCATATTATGGTAAAACCGTAACCTCACCCCTCCAAACCACAATGTTAAAGCACGCAGTAGCTCAGCCTGCTAAGAATGCTGATCATTTAATCGTAGCTAGTGCTGTTGAAGTTGCTCAGCAGTCTCATGAGTGTGTATATATTATTAGGGAGGACACTGAACTTCTTTTAATTTTGATTGTTTAATTTACATTATATCATATATTGAAGTTATCTTAATGAACGAACAAACATTTGTTTCCCACAAAAGTTAAACTTGTACGTGGGTAGTACTAATTATGCGCATAGATTGAAGAACTGAGAAATTGAAAGAAATTTATCATTCAGGTGAAATAGACTACATTATAAGAAACAACTTTTCATGAAAAGGTACAAAAAAATTATTGACCTTTAGTCTTTCACGTGATGTGGATTCTGGAATATTGAGAAAACGACCAACTTCTCGTATTTTTCGCCCAGATTGTATGGCAGTGATAGCAGCTTTGAGTTAATTTTCTGTCCATTTTGACTTTTCCGTTTTCCGGATGTAAGAGCGGGGCATTCTAAATTCTAAAAATACAAATACCTACTCAATATCGGTAAAAAATCCACCCTCGGAAATAGGTTACCCCGCTGAAGCTGCGCGTCATTCCCCCGATTAGAGTCAGCTAACCTAATGAATCACTGACAGTAAATGAGGAAATAAAATTAATTGTTCTTTCGCAGTAAATAATTCACACATATGGAGGAAAATATTCGTGCAATACATTTTTTGAAACTTGATAATAAAAGCACTGGCCGATATTTCAAGTTCTGTGTGAAATTACATCAGAGTGACTTGAAATAAAAAATTGGCTGCCTTGTCTTAACTGACACTACGACTGCCGTTAAATTGCGAGCACATATTGGGCGGCAAATACGAGATGGCACGCTGTATTCAAATTTTGAGAAAATTGAACTGAGTTGCAAAATATCGATGCGCAGAATTACCCCGTGCGCGGGATTCCCCCGTCTTATCCTACAAAGTATCGTGAATAGTACATATTGTTTTTGTAAAATAATTATATTTCGAATGATGAATGTTTTGTCGCACTTGTTTTGCATTATTGTTTCGTTTTTTCACCTAACAATTTTAAACCCATTGTACTTGCTCAGGTACGCCTACTTTTTCTGTAAATTAGAAATTTTTTTTTTATATTCGTTAGATTTATATTATGGACAATCCCAGTTTCTAAAAATGTATGTTTGATATATTTTATGTCATCTAGGAAACCGAAGAGCATAAATGGGTTAACTTGCTGTTATAACGGTGAGAATACCACTCTTGAGCTTTCTCAACGTTTTTAGGTGAAATTTATGATTTTGTAATGTGAATTTTGTACTTAAGTTTCAGAAATTGATAAAATCAATTAAACACTGTATTTGATTATGAAGGCGAATTGTGACAGGTGTATAAGGGACATTCGATGAAATAAGAAAACAAATCCTGTTGACAAAAGTGTCCATCTAGCTCTACACTCTTATAAAAAAAGAATGAACAGAAACAGCGCAGCAGGTAATTTTTTGCAATATGATTATCTGATCACTCAAATTCTCTTCGAATTACTAAATAAAATGAATAGTGTTCCTATATTCCTATCTCAAAATAATTGTCAACATGAAGAGAAGTGGAGTTGAGGAAAATTGATTCTTCCTAGTATTGCATACTATTTATTTCCACTCTAAATACTCAATCCAACGTATTGTTGCCCTCAAACTTACTATCTGTATAATAAGTTTAAAACTTTCATATGTAAGCAAACACTAGGTATGTATCTACAGTTTAAACACTCGATATCTGGCTCCAAATATCTTCAGAATATATAACCCCACATAACATCGGGATATCAAAAACCGTGGTGTGAATAGCTGTACCTATATAATAGAGATAGGTACAGGAATGACAATGAAATCCCTTGATGTTATTGGGGTTACACTCAGAAAACAAAAATTCTTTTCAAATATTCCGAAAATCATACTTTTATTTAATTAGTACGAGATCAAGAACATAAAATCCATTAAGGTTAGCACAATTTTAAAGAATATTTCCCTCCTGTCAAAAACTTCATGTTGATAGAATGCAATTATCGAACATTACAGCGATAATTGAATGTAGAGAGGGAAAGATCCCTGCGATAATTGTAATGAGAACCTGGATAACTATATACATTAATGGTCGGGTGTGGGTAAATCCCGAACATTTTTGGAAGTAATTGCACTCGTGCATCAAAATGACCTGACAATTCTGCATTCCAGCGTGTTGTCTTTGAAAAACTGCATTCGGTCATTGAAAATGAATTCATGCAGTTTTTAGACAACACGCTGTCATGCAAAATTATCGGTAATTTTGATGCACTTGTGCAATTACTTAGAAAAATGTTCGGGATTTACCCACACCCGACCATTAATGTATATAGTTATCCAGGTTCTCATTACCTTCATCCTATTTTTCAGTTTCCGTCATTTCAGCAAGGTCATTATAATTCCTTCATCGCCATCGACCAACTTCGTCGGTTCCGTTAAGTAAGCTAGTAAACTTGCTCAGTTTCTTCACATATAACTCTTCATTTTTCTACTTCTCATGGTCATTAGGAGCTTACTTCATCCCTGATTTTATTGTTTGTTGGAGTCTTTATCATGAAAGAATAAATTAACTTTCCTTATCTGAAAGAAGACAAATGAATGAAGATATTTATACGCGGAGTTGTTTTCCAGCAGAGGAATCCCAAAGATCAAAGATTCACCCTGTATCCTATTCTGTTTGTCAACAAACCCATAAAATTCAACCTGACTTGACCCCTCCCCAAGATGCATAACTTTATCATCTAACTTTCGGCCTAATAGGATCATTTCTCAATCTACGAGAAAGCAACTTGAATTATCGAAGTTAGATTCCTTTTCCCTATTTGAACTCCCGCTATATTTCCCCGTAGATGAATTAATTCACCGTGATTTGTCGTTTCTCCAAATCTTCAAACCAGCTTGCCCCGAACTGAGGTGAATGCGAATAACCGGCAAGGTGGAGACAGAGGTAAAAAGTTTCTTCGGAAAGAATAGAACACCCATGTGAAATAAAGTTTGGTTCTTATTTTCTTTGGATATGATTCTTCAATTAGTTTAGAATTAAAATTCGAGTGTTTTTCTCCCTTATCACTTTTTGTGGAAAATAAATTGTGTACCTGTTTGATCCTGAGTTATGAATTTCTCAAGTTCATGAATGAGAAAAATCCGCTTATTTCCAAAAATATTTCCGAACTAACACTAAATTTGGTGATATTTTCGTATCTTAAACAAACTGAAATGGTGTAAATTCTAAAATTCTTTATCTAAAATTGTCGAAATATGGATATGAAGGGATCAGAATTCCCAGTTGAATGTTGTGGAACCTGGAGTAAGGTACTCAATGCCATAAGGAAATTGTGTAATAAGCTACATGGGTATGACGAAAAAAAGTAACTCCGACTCAAAAAGCACAGATACAATCACAACAAAATGCCAGTGAGATCAAGAGGGAGAAAACTGCTCAGCATAGGCCTATGCCAAGTTCCGTACAAATCATGTATTAGACACCAATAATACCAAAATCCTTCATGAACATTGAAAATCATCTGAATACGTTTATGCCAATTTAATTAGATATATTCGGTGGACCAGATCTATGCACTCACCCCCTCCAGAGGGTGTGATAATTCCAAAATAGTTTAACAGGGAGTGTGTGTGTTTTTTCTAGTTCATTGTGCTTTTAGATAATATGGCTTTCTAGAATATTCTGTCGAAAGATGAATGAAAATCAGAAACACCATTTGTTGTTTTGGATCCCTACTGCAAGTTAATTTTAACATTGTATGTTTCGAAGTAGTTATTTTTAAGGTAGTTGATTGATGTTTTTCAAAGTTTGTTGTGTAGTAACTACATATACTTTCGGAAATACTCATCCCAGAGCGAGATTCTAGTAAAAATTTATTATTTTCGTAATAGTTTTTTCTCAAAGATATATTATTGTTATTTTTCAAAGTTTCTGAAAAATTTTTCTTTTCGTTTTTTCACATTTTACTGCCATATACTCTCGGAAATACTCATCCCAAAGCGGGATTCTAATAAAAATTTATTATTTTCGTAGTAGTTTTTTCTCAAAGATTTATTATTGTTATTATTCAAAGTTTCTGAAAAATTTATTATTCATTCATTCATGTTTGGAATACAATAAATTCATTTTCACTGAATAGTTTGCTTACCACAGAGGAATTCTTGATGTAGAAAACACCATATTTTTCTGAATTTGATCGAAGAAATACACAAGGTCAAAATTGACCCTACCATACCGTGAAAGTAACGGTTAAGTTGCCTGAACGTCTTAGCCTTGGAATTTTAAGGTCTTTACGATTCACAACGGACAATCTGCCTTATTCATTCTCGCTCCCGGGAAGAGAACTAAAAATGTTGTTCATCACAAGGTACTACAATGAAGGAATTGTAAAATATGAAAAAAGTCACCTCTTTACCTCTTAAATAAGGAAAATTATTTTGATGTACGAATAACATGAATAACAATATACAGGGTGGGCAAACTTGGTGATACCTGAACTACAACTTTTTAGCGCTGACAGATGCATCTGACTGGCTCAGCACAAACAAATTACGGCTAAATCCTGAAAAATCACAAAAACTGACCTGAAGTAAGGAACACCAAACAATTAAATTTCTAGGTGTTACCTTTCAGAGCAAACTCAAATGGGACATACATGTCGAAATACTCACCAGAAAGTTGTCCAGTTCTGTGTTTTTGGTCAGAAGAATGATGGATGTGGGCAATGAAGAGACTGCACTAACAGCTTACTATAGCAGTTTCCATAGTAGAATGGCGTACGGAATTCTGGTCTGGGGGTTATGTTCTCGGATACAAGAAGTTCTGAGACTACAAAAGAAATGCATGGGAATCATCTGCAAGTGCAATAGAAGACAAAGCTGTAGGGATTTGTTTAGAAAACTGGCAATCCTTACGGTGTGTTCACTGTATATACTTACCTGCGTCCTCTACGTCTTTGATAACAGAAGTAAATACCTAAAAAATAATCATTACCATGATTACATCACACGCAGAAGAGAAGAATTGATAGTAATCAAACACAGAGTAGGAGCTAGTCAGCGTGGTACAAATCACGAGTGTGTTAAATTATTCAACAAGCTGCCACAAGAAGTGAAAACTTGTGAAAGTCGAAGCCTCTTTAGAAGGAAAGTCGTAGATATTTTACTGAAGAATACCATCTTTGAAGTCAAAGAATTTTATCAATGAATTTAAGACATGTTGTTTGTTATAGATTACGTGTATTAGTCTTATACTATTAAGTGTTAATTTTTTTGTCCTGACGATGTGATACATTTTTTTAAAAGTTTGTTTACACAGATATTCTTTGTTGGCTTGTTATATTTAGTGAGTTAATAAAGTTATCATTATTACAACTTTTTAACCGTGAGAGATAGAGAAAAATGAATGACAACGTCTTTTTTAGAGAAACTGATAATGCCATCAACTGCATTCCTCTATCTTCACACAGAGATCAAACCACGGAGAATTGAATCCAGTATTCAATGGCATAATAATAAAGACACCATGCGTTGAGACATATTATTCTTCGATTCAGCCTATTTTTCATTATAACTGAATGAATCTGAGGACGATGTATGATGTATGATATATTTCTGAAACAGAAAAAAATGGAAATTCTTTCTAAGCCATTTCATTCTAATATTTTCATAGGAAAAATCACAACTCAGCAAGGAAACCTCTTGGGAAAAAATAAAGTACGCTACTGGATTGATATGGAAAACGTGGCTGTATAATATTTTCATTGCAACATCCTAGCACGAACAGAAACGGAGATAATGGCCAAAGTTGAAATCGCTCAAATTTCAATTTTGGCCTATAACTCGAAAACAAAAAAAGATAGAGGAATGCAGTTTGACATAATCAGTTTCTCTAAAAAAAGACCACTGTAACGTGTCATTTATTTTACCGGTTGGCTCAAAAGTTATTAGCAATTGAATCGAATTGGTTTGGCAAGGTTTCTTTTGTCGTGGCTTCTTATTCTTCTCCATATTGGGGAATTTCGGGCAGTAGCGATAGCCCGCAGGGTGAGAATCTCCACAGTTTGCACATTTGGCAGCTGTGGTTTTCAACTTTTCACAATGGCATTCTTCTCTCCACATTTTACACACCTTTCCGTAAGATGGCAAAATCGCTGAGTGTGGTTGAAGCCTAGCCATCGGTGACACTGTTGGACTTTCTTCTTTGAGTGTGTTCCCTCGACTTTCACCACGAGGTTGCACAACCGGGTCCATGTGATCTACATCATTGCTCCTTCCTGAGATGCTAGTACAACTTCCAGTTCTTCTTGGCGTCTCTGTAGTCTAGACACTTGTTGTACATCGATTCCCTTCGACTTAAGTTCCCACATATCTTCGACTTCAGTCGTGAATGTCGGAATTCCGCTTATGACCAGACGAGCTGGAATGTCTTCAGGTAGAGAATAGTGGAAACGTTCCACTTTCTTATCTGTCAGTTCCTTGGTGAGGAACCGGAAACTGTCGAAGTTGGTCAATTGGATCCTGATCCAATTGTTCGCCATTGTTTTCCCGGCGAATTTTATCTTCCTTGACTTGAGGAGCGAGGATATCGGTGTCCCTTTGGAAGTGTCCTGTAAAATAATTAGGGGTATTTTCAGCTTTTTGGCAGTTCAGATGGAGTCGGCCGATCGATCGCAGGGGCGTCGGTGGTGAAGACAGCTTCTTGTGATTTTCAGTGGTTTTTTCCAAGCTGATTTGGGCTGGTCCTTGAGGTCAGCAGGATGTTTGAGTCGATGCCAGTCTGATCCTCAGTGTCCGTCCACATCGAATCAGGGGATAGGGAAGTGTCGACAGCCCTCTGTCTCTTGTTGCGGCTTTGTGACTCATCGCCGGAGTCACCTTCTTTACTGACATCTCTCTGGTGTCTCCGTTTTGTTCTTTTCAGCAGATCAAGAAGATACAATCAAAAACGAGGAAAAATTCCGAGACGAGTACTTTGAAAGAAACCCGACAAGATAGATCAACTATGAGGCAACTTTCAAGCAAACTACGAATATAACGTGGAGATATTCGATCAGACATCTGCGATGATGCCATAAAGTACCTGCACAAATGTCGTAAAACAAGTGACTCAATTTCATAAGCAACCGCTTCCGCTTCCAAAAAGAAGCAGTACGATACATGTGGAAAGCCATCAATTAGACGTATATAGAAATTACATTAACCGACGGACTAGTAAGCATAACGGCGCAAAACGATAGCTTCCGAATGACACCACCAAAGATCTGTGTAAGGTGCCCTGGTGGTGTAATATTGCACCAGCTTGGCACTTTGAGTTATCTCAATGTACACTGTGTCCCAAACTGGGTGAGACTGCACTGTATCTCAGCTATTATTGAAGATAGAGACATGCAGTTTCCGCGACCTTTGTCACTTTTTATAAATCCAGAAATAGAAATATTCCATGAATTGGTTGAGGCTTTCGCGGCCATCGTTCAATGTCACCTGTTCTTTCGAGCATTTCGGCCGTCGTCGTGGATTAGTTCTCTTCCGGCCGTCATCGTAGATTAGTTCTCCATGACGACGGCCGGAATGCTCGAAAGAAGAGGTGACAGAAATATTTCAACTTTTCTCGTTTATTGAATACAGAGCGAAAACTGAAATGTTCACTTTCAGATGTAATTTTTTCTCAGCCACTGTATAAAATAGAAAAAACATGAAAACTGCTTTCAATAGATATTTTCACGAAGAAGTCAGTGGTGTTGTTAAATTTTTTTTTTGAAAAACTGTTCTTGAGATTGAGTACAAATATGAAATTATTCAGAAGGAACACCGTGTATATTTCAGCGTAAAAGTTTTCGTAATTATTTTTCTAAAATCATTGATGTATCACAACTGAACCTTCAATCGATTTCAGTTTCAAACATCAGAAGAATCCATATTCTTTTTTTTTTTAATACTAGGCATTGAATTTTTTCACACATGCATTTGATTAATTTTTTTTAAGAACCCCATGTGAAACAAACCCATTTATTTTATTACATTTAAACTTAAACTTAAGATATCACTCGTGAATAAAAGCTTGAAAATGTTGAAAACGAAAGGAATTTTAATATTTTCATTGAAATTTTTTATCCATGTTCTACTTTCATGTTTGTGTGGAAGAATTCATTCACACTTTGAAATAAAACAAACATAAATATGAATTTTTTGGTTTTTGAATTTCATTGAAAATAAGGTTGTGGTACATCAGTGTATTTCGAAAAATAAGTGCAAATTTTTGACGCAAAAAAATACAAGGTTTCCATCTGAAAAAATCCAAATCAATTTCTGCTCAATCTCAAAAGCAGTGATCTTAAAAAAATTTCAAAGACTCCACTGACTTCTAGCTAAAAATATCTATTGAAAGCAGTTTCTATTTTTTTTTATATCCCATAGAGGGCCCGAGAACAGATTACAATTTCAAAAAGCACATTTTTTGTTTTTGCCCAGTATTTCAGAAACAAAAGAAGTTGGAAAATTTTTGTTTGTGGATTTGAATGTTTCACAAAAAATTGCTACAGGGTCGAGAAAACTGCATGCCTCTATCTTCAATCATCTTCGAGATACAGTGCAGTCTCACCCAATTTGGGACACAAACGAGCGAAACGAGAGCAAAACGATGACACAAAAATCATGAGAATCTTTTTGGGTGCCCTGCTAGTGTAACGCCACTACGAATACCACCAAATCACAACCCTATTTCCCGCTTCCGGAATAGTGCAGAATGATTGCAGCTTAGATTAGGGTCTAAGGATTGCAGCTTGCCGAGGAAGCGAAACGAGAGCGATTCGAGGATCCAAACAGGCTTCAAATTCATCTTAGGCCGGCCACTCACTCTCAGTTTTAACTTTCAGTTTCAACAGTAGAAATTGATTATTCCACTATCGATAGCAGTTAAGAACCAATGATAAAAATAAGACAAGGACGCAATTTCAGTGACAGCGTTGACAATGTTTGCCATTAACACCAACCTTGTGATAACTTGAATATCAAAATGAATTTTGGAGCTGAATCTTCTCAAACTCGCTTATTCATTATCAAAAAAAGGCAGTTATACAGGGTGTTCTACAAGCTCTATGAAAAACTTTGACAGATGGTTGCTGTACTTATTCTGAACATTTTTTCCTCATGATCATAAATCCGATTCGTTTCTGTTCAGTGTTCAAGAGATACCTACAAGCATCTGAAAATCTATATTTTCTCTTCGAATCATAATGATAATGGAAATTTTAAGGCTACAAAAATTGTTCAAAATGTCCACCTTCAGTTTGAATGTGCTTGACATCGACGAAATTAAAGATGTCGTTACTCGGCGTATCAGATTTGAGTCGATTCGTATTTGGTTCGTTGCATCTCGAATTATATCAAGTAATTGTTGATGAGATTGGATTTCGACTTGACAAACAAGCTGCTCCAAATGTCCACATGAATAATAATCTAAAGGATTTAGATCAGGCTAATGAGGTGGCCATTGTATTGGTCCTTCCTGACTTATCTATTTATTCGGGAAAAGTTCATTCAGCAATCTGACTACTTGTCTCCCTCTATCTGGTGGTGAACCATCAAATGCTTGTAACTCGGAAACGAAAACGAATCGGACCTATGTTTATAGGTACAAACATGTTCCAAAGAAGCACAGCTACCTTCTGTGAAAGTTTGTCATAGAGCTTGTAGAACACCCTGTGTATAAATTATCGTATGATTTTGGTGTATAATAGTATATTCCAAAACAAGTGCCAGAATGGACTCCTACTCCATCACGAATGCCAATGCGGCTAATGCATGAGCTTTGGAATTGCCTTTTTTCATGAGTATTAGACGATATTTTCTTTATTTCAGTCATGTTTTGTGAAAAACTTTCGAAATTCAAATAAAATTTCAGATTATACGACCTTGTGACTTTTATATTGTATCTATTGACAGTTGGTGTGACTTACGAAATTTGACTGATTGCGGAATTTGAATAACATCATAACTGACTATTCCTAATGTTATTTGGAGTCAGCCAATGAAACATTTATTTTAGAATTCCAGTTTGGAGACCCTGATGGGTTTGATTTACGAGAACGTGAATATTTCTCCTAATGGATGTCGCATTGGTTTATATATATATATATATATATATATATATATATATACATCCCAGTGCTGATAGACGTCCCGTATAAATCCAGGCTTTTGGGGTCCATCAGAAATAACGGGGTTCTCGCAAATCTAATGATGTTTATGATGAAACGAGTTGTTGTAGGTTCTAGTGTCGTACTCAGTTTTTCTTATTCGCCAATTTTTTTTCCAGTCACTTCAGTGCTATCTCACGTCCGTTCATGTTCGTAGGAGATGACGACCGAAGGTATATATTATGTATACCCCACGTTTTTTAGACGACCAACAGCGTTACCATTTAACGTCTGCACCTATTCTCTCAAATGCATTCAGTGAGTTTATTCAATCATGAACACATGTTAATTCCTTTCATATTACGCGAACTTAACCTTCCGGAGCTGGCGCTCATAGCTGGTACATGAGGGCTGTCGCGCGGAGTGGGAGTCCCTATGTTTTCTTCCAATATCTCTTCAATATTAGATGTCATTCGAATCAGTTCTTCTCAAAAGAGAAACAAGTAAATTATCGGAAGTAATTGCACAAGTGCATCAAAATTATCGATAATTTTGCATGACAGCGTCTTGTCTAAAAACTGCATGAGTTCATTTTCATTTTTTGAGAAAGAGCCCGACACCGAAGGTGGAGGGCTCTTTCTCCAAAAATGAAAATGACCGAATGCAGTTTTTCTAAGACAACACGCTGGAATGCAGAATTATCAGGTTATTTTGATGCACGAGTGTAATTCGGGGGAATATTTCCCGAATGAACTGTCAACTTGTCAAGCTGATGCCAGGTGCGTTTGAGTCTTTGCAATAGCTATTTTCAACTGAAAAAAAAAAGGGGAGACGCAGGAATTTGCTTGTTTCAATGTATTTATTGATTTATACATGCGTAAAAATGCATTGAAAATTTCATTTAAGGTTAAAAAATGTATGCCCATTGAACTAAATCAAAAGTTGCAGGAACTACATTGAAAAACAATTATTATACGTGTTCCGGTTAGACAATGCAGCTATCGGTGCATCAACAGCAGAGGAGGATGTTTGTGAATGTTGTGCCTGTGTTACGTCATCACCACGCATTTTTTTTTACTATTTCTTAATGGTGATCATCATCCAGTTGAAGATATGGCGTTATTGATTTAGAATTTGAATGTCCCGTGATTTTTATTAGGTGCTGCTCGCCCACCCCTTTTTTTGCGAGTGTGGACACGGCTGATGCTCGTAACGAATGATTTGTTATTTTGATATTCTCTGTATTTAAACCAACAGCTTTGGCTTGTTGGGAAGTCCATTTGCTCACTGTATCACGTCCAGCAGGAATATCTTTATACCAATTTCTGTTCAACTTCCAAGAGGGATTTACAGTGAGAAAGAGTCGTTCTGTTTTTATTCGAACCCTCCGTTCTAGGAATTTTTTGTACAGTCGAATTGGGCACAGATCAGGATTGATTTTATTTCTTATCAGCCATTTCAATGAAGCGCATGGTTTTTCTGCTCCTTGCGTCGTCTTAGTGAACACTGGATTGTAAATAATCCTTCCTGTTTTTTCAGCTGCGCTATTTTCTTTTTCTTTAAAGTGGGAAATTAAGCATCTGTGACCTTCACCACCACACCAAGCTAATTTAAAAGCAAAAACAAAAAATAATTTCTTCTGCAAACCATCCGGGGTGTTTTCGTCACAACCACGAACCATATTTTGAAATTCATCGTACTTGAGAAAAACTGCACTCCCCTTTCTCTTTTGTGGATCTGCTTGGAGTTGTTTTCTCTTGGCATTTTTCGCATCTCTGGCTGCTTTGAATTCGATATTAGTGAATGGGTTGAAGTTGATGTTATATTGAGTGAAATATTTTTCCATTAGTAATTTAGCAGTTACATTCCAAATCGTCTTTATAGTACATTCTTTGTACTCCTCGCCATTTTGCTTACGCATATTGAATGCCCAGTCCGTCAATATTTCCGCTAGAAGATCAATTGGTGTTGTTTCATTCAAAATGTAGTTTTTCTAACCACAGAAGCTCATGAACTGATCCCAGACGTATTTTCTATTCTTTCTTGTATTAATTGGTTCGTTTTCAATCACACTTCCTTCGATATCTTGTAATGATTCACGACCAAAACGAGACATTTTTATTGAATTTCTACTTAAGTGAAACTTGTCAAAGTGACGTACAATGAAATTGCTATGGATACGAACAGTGCAATTATCGCGGGGATCTTTCGCTTCCTACAATGCAATTACCGCTGTAATTTTCGATAATTGCATTCTACTTACATGAAGTTTTTGACAAGAGGGAAATATTCGATCAAATTAGAAAAATAATATAAAATGAAATATTTTCGAATTTGTATTATCATATATGAAATCGAAAATTTCAAATATAAAATAAACTATCACTCAAAAAGGTCTATTTTTTCATATTATATCGAAAAATTATTGATCGTTAGCAGTATGTGAGAGTAGCTATAGATGGCCGAACATCTTTCTCAACTTGGCTCATGAATAAATTTAGTGTACCACAGGAAAGCATCCTCGGAGTATTATTATTTTTGATAATGATTAATGATATATGTGAGGTTGCAGATTCGAGTGAAGAAGCAGAGTCGACCAATTTTGTGAATGATTCGAATTTCTTAATAGCGAAATGTGATATTAATGATCTACAGCTGAAATGAGAGGAATCCAAGAATGGCTATCGCGGAAAAATTAATTCTGAACGAAAATAACACTGATGTAGTTGTTTTTCGATCTTACGGATCAAAAGATGACCAGCCAATGTTGATGAATTCTGGTGAGGATAAAGTAAGAACTTCGAAGTTTACCAGTTTTCTGGGGGTCGTTTAAGATGAGTTTCTGCAATGGTCAAATCATATAGAGGACCTTCTGAATAAATTGAACAAAGTATGTTATGCTATGAGAATAATGAATAAATACATTCAAGATGATACGAAGAGGATAATATATCTCTTATCAGATACGGAATAATTTTTTGGGGAGTGAGTCCAGCACTAAAGTCAATATTTATCAGTCAGAAATGATACTAGATTAATGCTAGGCATGAAATTTAGAGATTCGTGCAGGGGTTTCTGACGGTTTATGGATTTTACATTCATGAGTGTCTAATGTACTTATATAATACCAATACTATTTATAAATCTTAAACAGCTGATATTAACATTCCATATCATCGATTGTCTCTATCTGAAAAAAAATCCATCTCTTATGTGTGTAAAGCTTTTCAATTAATTATCTCATAATCTCAAAATAATCAATAGTTACAGAAAGTTCAAAATTAGAACCAAGAAACTTCTAGAAGATCTAGAGCTATATTGTTTGGAAGATTATTTAAGTCTTGTTGAATTTATTATTTGTGCTGTTTCATTTTTGTGTTTTCCTGAAAGAAAATATCATCTGAAATAAGGACATATATCTATTTATCTATCGATAAATATGTTTTTCAAAACTGAGGAGATGGTCATCATTTCTTGAGAAAAAGTTTTCACTAAAAATTCAGATAATCCGAGATATAAAGGGTTATTAATAGCTGCAACTGCTTCCCTCATAAAATCTTGATGAAAGAATTGAAACCTACTCAAAAAGAGTATTATGAACTCAGTGTACAAATGAAAAGGAAAATCTTCGTTGTTTTGTTAACCATCTTCTTTGTCAGCAAAAAGGTTAATAGGCCCATAATTCCTTCATGAAATGAAAAAATATGGCCAGAAAACCGGGCAGGTAACAGACTTTTTCAAGTTAGTCAGATATCCTCTATTTGACAGATGATTCCTAAGCGGCCATTGTTTCGATCACTTTTGACAGTTCTTGAAACAGTTGATATGATTTGATAGATCACATATAAAAGTGCCATATACCAATTGTTAGTTGCTTGCTGAATACGTTAATTTTTTTTTTAATAGCGATCAGAAGATGTACCACAGACTCTAAAGAACGCTGGTAACAATTGCAGAAGTAAGCCGTGACTGCATGCATGTACTAGAAATTGAGGGAGATAATTTCAGCAGGATCTTAAATTTTGTTAATTTTTTTATTCATGCTAAGCGTCATTAGGTTAAAAATAATTCGTAATCGTACTGTCGGCGGTACATCTTCAAGAAAAATTAAGTTATTTGCATTAGCAAGCAAGTAAAGTTTGGTAATTCAATCTGTTATTCGTCAAGTGATGTCAACTATTCCGAGGATTGATCGAACCATGGCTCGATTATGAATCACGAGTGATTAAATCAAAAAGTTCGACCCATAAAGGCGATGGTGGTCGGGAGTACAATTTATGGAGGTGGTGGTTCTCTAGACAACCCTTCCAGCAGTTAGACTCATCTTCTAGACCTTCAAGAATCAAGAACAATGTTTGACTCATTGAGGTGAAATTACACTGGGTAACAGAAGAACTTTTCGATTTTTCTCAGAATTCGACTTATCGATGTTCGATTTATCGAGAGTTCACTGTATAATATTATCAATCTGTCCTTCTTTACCTGTACACTTGTTACTTTTTTTCTACGAACCTTTCAATAATAATTATTATCGAAAATTTTGAAGAAAAGAACAGGTGTGCAGGTACATGGATAGTTTTCAATCTTAGACTTTACAGTGTAAGTGAGAAGATTCGAAAGGCTGGGTATTCTGTAGTTCAGAATATCCCAGATCCTAGTCTCTAGTAGAGAATATCTCAACCTTTAGAATGGCATTGGAGGCTTGACTCCCCTGCTATGGTCAATCTGCTATGGTCGACTTCTGACTTCGCTTCGAATATATTTTGATCTCAGGAGGACGAAAGGATTGAATTCACAAGCGGCTTGTGTTTGTTTTGATTCAAACTTGAATTCAACGGCAGTGATCTTGTGAACTTTGTAATTTTGTTATGAGGCATATTCGGGAATGAAATGGATAAATCAGACGAAAAAACGATGCGTAAATATTGTAGATTCGATATTAAGGAATGATTATGGCCAGTACAATTTCAACACGACCTAGGCCAAATTTGATTGCTTTGAAATCAATCGAAAATAGTCAAAATGGAGGTTTGAATTTTATTCGGTATGATACATTGTCCTACCCGACAAGGAATGATACTCAATTTCTTGCTGGACAATTAAATATATTCATAATTTTTATTTCATTGAAAATAATTATTAATATATGCCACTCCTTCTCATATCCAAAAAAAAATCAATTTATTTACCGAGAAAAGTTGAATCCAAAGCTCCTAAAAATGTTAGCTTTCTCCATTCGAATGACAATGAGCTATCACTATAACAATAGTTTTATCATAATATCCATCTAGGTATATGTATATGGACGTCGAAAAATCTGCTCATGAAAATTTAAACCTGAAGGACTGGCCATCAAAATAGCTGAGTTTGTACTAATTATATGTATACAGGAGAAGGTAGACGGACCTCTCAGATAAGTCAATTTTTTTCATTCGTTGTCTGTACACCATTTCCCCTTTTTTTGTTGAAATATTATTTGAGGTGTGGTAGAGGTCACTTTGACTATATTTTTTCAAGTTCATGAATTGTACTCAGGAAGAAATTAGCAAGTTCATATTTGAGTATTCCGTAGACTACCGTTTGGCTTTGTCAATATTCCGAGACTGAAGCCAAAAATTAAACCTTCGAAAATCCATAGCCTACTTGACGCCGAATTTTCTAGAACGCTCGTGTTATAACCAATGTTAGCAATGAATTATTATTATTATTATTATGCCCTTGATACAACCTATGATTTTCTAAGAAAAAATTAAAACATTTTGCACGAATATACGATTAAATAAGCCTGCTGACATCATTTTCCAAAATCTTTGAGAAAATTTTAGTCTATAGATTTCTTAATTTTTTTCGCAGAACACAATTTTTTTCAAAATGTCAACACGGATTTGTTAAAAACAAAAGTACAGAGACGGTACTTTTCGAGCTGACACGTGCGATTATGTATGTGCTTGAGGCGGGGGATATACCGGTGGGTCTCTTTATTGACCTGTCCAAAGCATTTGACAACGTCGATCATGAAAAATTGCTCAGTAAATTATTTTGTTATGGTGTTAGGGACAAACAACTGGAGTTGGTTAGGAGTTACCTTGAAAATCGAATGCAGAGAGTATGCATTGAAGTAAATGGAAGGAACTACATATCCTCAGATATGCAGATACAGGTTGGTGTTCCTCACGGAGGCATTGCAGCACCGATACTGTTTCTGCTATATATCAATGATCTGCCGAACAACATTCCGGACGAGGTAAAGTTGTTTATGTATGACCTTGGTCTCTGCACACGATATTGTTTCTGGAACTACAAGGACATAAAACACCCTATCAAATATTTCAAATTGGTGCACTAAAAACAACCTCACTATCAATGTAGAGAAAACTGATTGCGTATTTTTCTCCACCACACATGCAAAATGGTCGAGACCTGAAACAATTGATCTTCTTGATAAAACTATTAAAATAAATAATGAAACGAAATTTTTAGGTGTGATCGTGGATCAACAATTGAGTTGGTCGGATCACATTGAGTACATACAAAAAAAAACTGAATTCCGTTCTTTATATCCTACGAATACTTATTCAGCAATCTAACTTGGATCTTCTCAGGACTGTGTATTTCTCAAACTTTCACTCCGTCATGTCTTATGGGATCACTATTTGGGGAAATAGTTCCGATATACATAAGATATTTATCATTCAAAAGCGTTCCCTGAGAGTTATGCTCAGACTATCGTCTAGGACATCATGTCGTGGGCTGTTCAAGAGTTAGGGAATACTAACAACAACGGGTCTTTACATTTTCAAATGCCTTGTCTTTATGCGAAAGAATGGCCATTATTTCGAACAATATCGCAATTTGAACAATACCCGACGAATTCATGTTTTCCATCTTCCTAAGATTTCTCTCAGAGAAATGTCGAGTATATGTGTCTCAAATTATACAACAAACTCCCAAGAGATATTCAGATATTGTCGAATCTAAAAAAGTTCAAGGTTGCTCTGAGACTTTTCTTAATGGAACTTGAACCGTACACATTAAAAGAATACTTAGAATAAATTTTCCAATTCTGATCGATCTCTATACGTATCTTTCCTTGATTTTTTGCTCTATTTTGACTTGTTTTCTTTTCTGAATGTATGTTCTGATTATGAAAATAAATTATATTATTATTATCATAGGTATTGCAATTTTCTAGAACCTAAGACGAAAATCGAACTACCTATTAACATGAAATTTCCGTATCTCGGCTGCAATGATACGTGTTGCTGTGAAGCATTCTCGAAAGATACTGTGAGGTTTTTTTTTAAAGATGTCATTGCGATTATTAAGTTCTTTGGAATTCATTCAATGTTTAATCCTTAGTACATCTATGATAAGTCTCAAAGTTGTTCTTCGATGTGATATTTTTTGGTATTCCCTGCGACTCACTGTTACTTTACTGGTTGACTGGGATATGGACATACAAAAATCGGCTCCTCAAAATCAATCTCAATAGCAAGGACGTCAAAAAGACGGATCCCTCGATTAGGTCGCTTTCAATGATACCAAATCTTTCGAAGTATTTGTCTGTATCAGTAGTCATAAAATTTTCAATAATAATCATGATTCCCTCAGGTTTAATTATTATTCGACAGTTTGAGAAGAAAAGAAGAAGGTATAGAGATAGCTGCATACTTCTAGTTATAATGAAATATGTACACATTTCTGAAAGTTATAGGGTTTGGACATACATATAATATTATAGTCCAAAATAATAATTTCAATTTTGAATTTTTTCAATACGTTTCACAATCCGTTCGTATGGTGTGGATACATAAAATTTCATTAACTATCTACATTTATTCACATTCGTGAAATGTATTCATGAAGAAATTAGCAAGTTTATAATCGAGTACATATTTCAAAGGCTCTTGTCTGTGTGAAGCAATTAATTGAGGAAATAAATAAAAAAAAAATAAAATAAATAAAAATAAAATTGATATGTGAATACTGTTGGATATCTCATTCGAATGATGAGCAACCATAGAATATTTCGATAGATTTTTTTTGCGTAATCGCTGCCTTAGCTAGTGTGTTCTTCGGTTCATCTCAAAAAGTAGTTGATACAGATTAGATCTCCCCTGTCTCTCAATCACTTCGGATCTATATTTCAGGAACCAGTCTTAGAGCCGATATTATAAACGTGTCGACCGAGAATTGGAATTCAATTTCAGCTTGAAAACCAGTTTTGTGAGCTCAAAATTGTCCTCAAGTAGAAGATAAATCTCAATTCTCGGTTGACATGTTTATAATGATGATAATAATAATAATAATAGTAATAATAATAATATTTATTCATTTCATCACAGTTTTTGATTATGTGCAATAAAACGAAAATACGTCATACAAAAAAAAAAGGAAGAAACACAATTTTTAGTTATTTATAGAGCAGCAGTAGTCAAAAAATTCTTGAATATTATAGAGTTCGCATTGCAAAATCAGTTTTCGAGTTCCATTTTTGAAGATTTTCTCATTCTGGGCACTGTGATAAGATGATGGTGGACTGTTTTAAAGCTTAAGAGACATAAACTCTACTTGATGCTGCGATAAAGTGAGACGACATTTGGGCAATGAATATCTATCCATTCTTCTTGTTTTGTTGCGATTCTCAAAATCTATGAAAAGTTCTTTATGTTGACGAACAAACATTTAACATTCATAAATATACAATCCAGTCATCGTCATTAAACTATGCTCCTTGAAAACACCACGGCAAGTCTCTGTTCTCTTAATTCCATAGATTGTTCAATTCGCTCATTTTTGATCTAGAAATATTCTGTGTGATGAAGAACTGCCACTCCGAAAAATTATACCATCTGATAGTTTGCAGAATATATTACCTTGAGAACTGGCGTATTCAAGTGATACTTTGAAACGTTTAGTGAGTATATCACGGAGTGCAGACGTTTACTAAGGGTGCCGCAGTGGGTTTCCCACTTCATTTCGTCATCAATATAGATTCTCATTAATTTTGTAGACGAGTGTGCAACTATCTCATTGTTTCTCATATTAATTGCCCTGGGAAGTGTGAGATTTGATTTCCTTATTCGGTAAAACATTGCCTCTGTTTTGTCTATATTTAATTTGATTTTATTTGCTTCACACCATTGACTTACCTTCTTCAGTTCGTTTTCTATAGTATTTCCAAAAGCAGTAAAGTTGGAATCATCTGCATATAATAAAACATAAGAATAACCCTGAGTATTGTCCTATTCTGCTTCGCAGAATAATTTGCGAAATGGTGGAAGATTATTCATGGCCAGTATTAAAAACGTGTCAACCGAGAATTGAAATTCATCCTCAGTTTGAAGGCTGAAAAGTTTGAGTATACAGAAACCGGTTTTCAAGCTGAGGTGAAATTTCAATTTTCGGTGTATGAGTTTATTATACTGGCCCTGAGTATTTTCCTACGCTGTTTCATAGAATGATATTCCATATTGAGGAAAAGTATCTCTGCATCATCTTTTCTCATTGTTTATTTTTTTATTTACCATGGGTGACTCAGGGGGTTCCGGATTGATTTGAGGAATTTTGTCTTAAAAATCAGGTTACTTACTTATTTCACATTTCCAGCAAATATTTTTATCATCAAACTGTTACCGAAAATGCTTCTATGAAAATATTTAATTGGTCGAAAATTATAATAACGAATCCATTCTGAATTTATCAGATATCGAATTTTGAAATTGTGGGTTTCACGAGATTTTGGTGGATGGATCAAAAACTTTCAAGTTGATTAAAGCCCACAGATTCGTTGAGGTCACTAATGAGTGAACTCAATGGAGTTGATTAGTTTTTGAAAACAATAAATACAAAATAGGAGATTCCTTGAAAAAACATTATCGATGTATACTTTCAATAAATGAGGCATCCGATAAGAGGAAAACCTATAACTGATAAATTTCTTTCAACTTTCTTCAAACTGAAAATTGTATTCTTTCACAGAAATATACTCCAGTAAAATAAGTCCTTTACACAATACCTACGATTTTGTTTGTTCATGTGTCTTATACATTTTCCAATTTATTTATCGGTCATTCTAGAGATTGAGTGTTGATTGCTTTTAATTTTGTGAACATCATTTTTTCGTATCTTTCAAACAGTAGTAGATGAAAATTCCTTATATTGACAAGCAACTTGCCTCTGCAATAACTTCAATATAATATTTCTCAATTCTTCATATTTGCTATTGCTCTAGACTCATTATTAAAAATTAACCATGACTCCAACGGAACATAGAAATCTTCCAATTAATCGCCCTTTGATCAGATGATGAATTTATTCAATAGGTACGTGATACATTTTCAATTATTTCTATACATTGTACATCAACCAATCTCACAAATTAATATCAATACATATTTGTATTCGACATTAGCTTCAGCTTGAAAAGGGATCACATGACGACATTTCTGGAAATATCTGCACTCAAGCATAGGATTGAATAACAACAAATTCACTGTTAAAAAAATATGTTCAAACTGAAAATTTCATTATCCTCAATTAATCAACTATGATAATCTGATCGATTATATTTTGATGAATAATGCCGTTCTCCATTATATATAAGTTCATGGGAGAAAAACAAGTGAATCTAAAGCAAATCATATCGAAACCTGAACAAATTAGATAACTTCACCTATTCGGTGACCTTCTCAATTCACGCTAAAATCCGCTTCCATGCAGTTGATTCCGTTTTCAAGGAATTGTTGGGAATATTTAACAAAGAGAGAACGCAAGAATTTTATGTTCATATTTTTAGCATGAGCGTATTTAAAAAATGTATATTTTTCGTGAATATTCATTGAAAAATATGCTTCTGATATCGTCTCGGAATAAATTCATTCGTAATCGCTTTCGACTAGGTTTGACGTCTGATAATGGATATATAAAAGTTCATCCAAGAAAAATGGCCCTCGCAAAATCTGACTTCTTGGGTCATTTCACTTGAAAAAAAGTGACGATCTGAAATTTGTTTATTTTCGGTCCACTTGATATTCATTTGTCAAATTATTGGCATATAAAGTATTGTCTATATTGAAATTCGTGTTTTTTCGAGATTTTTATCGAATTCAAAAATTTATTCCGAAATATTAAACATAGTACCTAGTAGCCTTTCCCTTTTGAGATTCTACCTCAAGTAGCCATTATTCAGCTGTTTTTTGGCACTTTTCTGGGAGCCCTATTGCTTAAACACAATGATTGCTCGATTCGAACTCTCTAGATAATTTTTTGTTAGGACAATTAAAAACGAAATTTTATAAGGTTGAAATTGAAATGAGAGAAAAACTAATCGGAAGTATTTTCTAGAAATTTCTAAGCAAAATCGAACTCTCAGTAGAATGTTAATTGAAAATTTAATCAAAATGAATCTCTCAAACTTCATCTAAAGTCTGACGATCTCCTCCGGAATCACACTGTGTATTTATTGGATTGTCATTGGCTCCTTTATCGTCTCTGAATTTCTTTTCTAAGAATTAATTGAATAAAATAATAATATGTACCTTCTTCTTCTTGAAAATGTAGGTATATGAGAATAATGGATTCTTTTATAATTCATGACAAATGATATATTAATCAGGGCTGAGATTTTAATTGTGAAACAAATACCAGTGTTTTCAAACATTAGTTCCATCCCACACAGTTCTACGACCCTTTCTCTCGCTTATGTATAATTGAAGTTTGAAGTTGAAAACATCGAAGTGAAAAATTTGAGATTAATAATCCTCGTTTTACAGTGGTAGTGTACAAAAGCGATCCGAAACGTTTCGGCCGTATTACATAAAATATTTGGTAGATAGAAAAGTTCGTGAGCCATATTCCCTAGCAAAAATCATGAGTTATCAAAATCTTCTTGAAATTTTTCCCAGTTTTAATACTGCACGAAAAAAAAGTATTTTTATGGGAAATCAAGAATGAATATGTTGATTATGTCAAAAAATACGTGGAATTGATATGATCAATAGTAGTGTTCTTTGTTTTTATCGACGTCTGAAGCGCTTCATCCGTATTTCAGCGATGAATGTCTCCCCACATAGGATTCCCCATTTTCGATCATTATCCAAAATATTCCCTAAAAAAAATTTGTATGGCAAACCGGAAAGTTCAATGAAAAAAAGGTTTATAATATTCCATAACTCGAAGCTTTATGAAGAACGCCGCCAAGCAATCCAGTAAATACATCCTAATATGCTTTCCTTCTTGACGTTCATCAGACGAAGATATCTGTATTCACAAATGGGGGAAGCGAAAACATGCGAGGTCATGCAAATGAAACAGAGTTTTTTCATATAAACAAGTATAAGAGACGTCTAGTAATCGCACCGTATAAAAATGATTATGAGACTATGTTGCCAAACCTCATGTCGTCTTATGCTCTTAATGTGAAATAGAAAGAACGTATATACAGGGTGTTTCCTAAACATGCGGCAAAAATTCAGGGAGCTGTTACTTGGACTATTCTAAGAATATTTTGTCCTTTGATGTTTTTTGGAAAAACCTCTTTGTTTCGAAGATACAGGGCGAACAACATTTTTCATATTTTTAAAATTGATAATAGTATAAATAAAAATGCGTTCCGCACTGTGTTTACTAAGTAGGTACAATTTATTTTTAAATGTGTTTGACAACTATAAAAAACGGCCAGTTTTTTGACTTAAAATTGATAAGTTCAGATGGTAAAGGAATACAGATTAAACACGGTTTTCATTTGAATTCGTTTTGTGATGTATTAGCAATTAACATTTTATCTTTCACTATTCGGCAGTCAATGAGGAGAAGATTGGATGCTTGTATGCTGGCTGGAGGTGGTCATTTTCAACAGTTTTTGTAGGTTAAGTTAAATTTTCATGTAATTTTTCATAATAAAATGTTATTATCTAAAATTTTGTTTGCCCTGTATCTTCGAAACAAAGAGGTTTTTCAAAAATCATCAAAGGACAAAATATTCTTAGAATAGTCCAAGGAACAGCCCCCTGAATTTTTGCCGCATGTTAAGGAAACACCCTGTATATCATATACGCAACTAGTGGTAGTCAGCGCCTCTATCGTGCCTTGGTTGAACTGAAATATACGGTTTTGTACAAGATGAGAGTATCTGACGTCATCGACGAAATTTGGCATAACGACTCAGGACGTTCCATGACGTCGAAAAACACTGAAAATTTCTCAAGACAATCCGACGTCCGTATATCGGACGTCAGATTGCAAGCGGACGTCGAAATGATGGTAAATTGGCAATGTATGGCTCTCCAAAGGCGGTTTGCTGTATATATATATATATATATAATATATATATATATATATATGTACAGCGGGACATATGGGAACCGATTCGGAGATCCAGCGGTAAATGTGGGGACCTTTGGTACTTTTTGGACCGGACCCAATAGTTTTATAGACGCTGTGGTATATGCGAGGACCGGTCCCAATTTGTTTCCATTGGTGTATAGGTAGATATGGGTACCGTTTCCGAAATAGATAAAACGGTAATTATTGGGACCAGTGTACATATCGAATACGGAATTTCTTGGTCAAGTACAAATCTACTTGGGAATAACAATTTCATTCTTTCTGGAATTTTGATCTATAATGCATTAATAGTTTTTTGAATATTCCAATCATTTTCAATTTTCCGCTCGTATGGATATTCATAAACACAGAAATACAAAATAACATCATAACCTAAGTTATATCTTTTGAATTTCTCAAGGATCGAATTGTATTCGAGTAACTCGAATATACACCATTTTATTGAAGATTCGAGAACGAAACAAATCAATCTGATGAAATTATCCCTTGTAATGGATACCGTTTCCAGAATACTTAGATAAAATGGTTGTTATTAGGACCAGTGTACATTTAAAACAAGTAATTTCACGTGAAATACAGATATTCCTGCCTGGAAATAATATTTTCATTCTTTGAGGAATTTAATTTTCTAATGCGTGTACCGTCTGTTGGAGATTCCATTCATTTCCAATATTCTGCTAGTATCGATAGTTATAAACACAAAAAATGAAATCATAACCTGACTTATGCCTATGATCTTCCTTGAATAACAAACTGTATTCGAGTTACTGAAACATACAACATTTTATTGTGGTCTTACTCAAGATTTATCGTCCAAAAGAATAATTGAAGATTCGAGCACGAAACGAATCAATCTGATGAAAGTATCTCTTGAAACACCTACGGTAGTTCTAGCTCAGGTTACCGTATATTAATTCACCAATGAAATACCCTGTATAGAGTACATCCCAAATTGCTTGATTTTGGCTGTTTTTTGGTACTTCTAGACTAGATTTCGGAATTAGGCCATAACTTTTTCATTCTCGAAAACATCTAAAAACGATTGAAACTTTTATGAACCATTTTTTCACTAGGATTATGACATCATATTCAGTTTTTTCAATTTCTAGTTTATTGCGTTCGTATTTGAAATGAAAAATTTGTTATTTCATACTATATGAAAAAATGGAATTAAGTGCTTTATTTCCAGGGAAAAATTGCCTGTACTATCTTTAAATCGTTTTCAGATATTTTCGTTAATGAAAAGGTGGTGGCATATTTTAGAAATCGATGACCATGATGGAACCTCAATCATACCCTTTCCTGACATTAAGCTCAACTTCAACCTTCAGCAAAAACGCAAGTTCTAAAAGTTTTGTTCGCATATGACTAATGTCGATTACAGAGAAACATTTTGAAAGCCAAAAAGTTGATATATACGAGTTACACTCAGGGCCGTTTTTAACCTTTTGGAGGCCCTGGGCACATGAGGATAATGGGGCACCTACGAAGAATACCACATACAAAATAGAAATACAGAGGAATTCCCTACCGCCGCTAATGCCGTGATGTGATTTAATTATCAAGTCGGGGGAATTTTGCCGAATTACAGAATTTCGCCCTGAAATTTCTTGCAGTGGCGTGGAGCAAAATTCGGCCTCCCTCCATCTGGGGTGTCCTCTATAGATCTATTATTCATGATAAGTTTTACCTGAAGTTTTTCATAGAGAAATAATGAGAACAATGTAATAAAAATAATTTATATATTGAAAACAAAAAATTCTGATATAAAAGTAACTAGAAACTACACCATTTATTCAGATTAGTCAATAAAATTTTAGAAAATATCAAATAAAATTCAATTAAGTGATCCGAAATACATTCGACGTTTTCTGAAATTCAATTTACTAATCTGAAATTCAATTGATACATTCTGAAATTAAAGTGACTAATCTGAAATGCACTTGACGGTTTTTGAATAACACTTGAAAATGGTGTAGAAACTAGAAGCACATCAATGTGGTAAGAATTTGAAAACATTTTTATAAGAAAATTGGATCACACTTTTTAATTTTTTTGTACAAACATATCCATCAACTTGTCGATAACCAAGCTTTTGGCCACTTCTTGTCCAAAGCTGAGTAAGCTCAAAAGTCTGATAGACATGTTTGTGACATGTTTAAGGAGAGTACCGAAAAGCTTGACGGTATATTGAGAAACCCCTCAATAAAATGAAATTATTGGGGCATCATTTCATGCTTTTAGTTTGGCTTGGGGGCCCCTTTGGTGCCGAACCTACCAGCATCGCGAGTTCTGTGGAGCCCTCTGATACGCCACTGATTTCTTGTCTTGTAACGCTGTCTGAAATTATGTGGTTAAATGGGGATTTCTTCCCAATGAATACAATAATGTAAGAATGTGATCAACAACACGGTTCGAACAGATGTTTTATGGCTAACCACCCCAACAAATAACACAAGCTAATAATTGCTCTTATCTAGTGTATGCCAGTATGAGCAAGGGTCATAAAAATTTCAACCTTCGAGAACTTGTTGATAGAAAACTGGGAATTCCAATCCATTTGGACTTGTGAATGATCACTCCCGCCTTTTTACCTGAAGGTAATTTTAATACGCAAAAGGAAATTTTGAAGGAAAGAACCGTTCAGATCATTTCGAAAAAATCAGTTTTATAATAATATGAGAGAATTTTCTATGAAATGGGAAATTTCCAAACATTATTGAGGAAATCTTCGTTCTTCTTGATTCAGAACAATTGATCTGAGCGTGGCCTGGCACTTGCCCAAAGTGCCCTAGGCGGAAGAGGGGCCTGGTTACTCTGATATGTTCTGAGTATCGCTCCGTGAGTTTAGCAAAATACTCAAATCTAATCGCTCTGGGCGAGTTGTACCAAATATCAAAATCCTGTCTGATCGCAAAAGCGACTCTTTAATTCCTAATCGCTATTCTGGAGTGTGGAGTGCAAACTTCGAAAAAATGCAATTAGAATGGGGATTGTTCCTTTGTTTCGAGAAAAAACCAAACGTTTCTCACTCATTTAACATTTCCAATAAAAAAAAAGTATTGAAGAAAATTTTCCATATTAGTTCTACAAAATTTTACTCTTCGCTGATCGGAAAAACCCGAACACTTTTATTTCATTCCTATTTCAAGGTTAGGTTCGCATCAGACACTTCACAAACTTCAACCTCTTGTTAATGAAAAACGAAATTAATCTGACAGCATATGACGCTATCCAAATGCAAGCAATATTGATTATTTCTTCCAACATTTTTCTTGAACTCAAAACAAGGCATTTCTCAAACATTATGTTGTTTGGTATGCCTTGTTTTATTATAGTCATGAACATAATTTCGTCTTCGTCAACTCTAACGTAATGAAGATAGCAAGTGAGAAAAGAAAGCAAATACAGAAATGCACCGCTAATTGGTCAAAATGCACACTACGACAATGGAGAAGGCTGTTTTATTCATTAGAATTTCCAGCTCTACATACATATTCTCATTCTCGTTTTCGAGAATATTTCAAAGGAATTGTTTGTTCCTACTGTCATGACATATCAAAAATGCAGTTCATTCCGGAAAAAATTGATTTCAGGCCTTCGTTAACTGAACAAACAGGCATAACACGAACAAAATTCAACAAAGAACAAAGTTTTCCGTGAATCAAAAAGTTTTGGACGAACTTCAACAGATCAGAGGATCACAAATTTCACGAAATTGATTCTTCATAACTTCAAATGCTTTTCAAATAAAAAATCTATTCGAATATTATTCATGCCTTTCAACTGTATCTGAGTCAGGAAAAATTTGATAACGATAATTTTATAATGAAATAACAACCATTAAATGAATTAAAAAAGTGTTGCCGGCAACATCGAATACCCCAGCTCCTCAAGTCGGAAGCTTCGACGTTTACGATCTTTAAATCATTATGATCAAGCGGTGACCGATACGACACAACAGCTGCATTGCTAAACGTAAACACAAACAAAGACAGAAGATAATTTTTCATGTTAGATGTAAGAACCAACAATTCGCCCGAGGACGATAACATTGGATTTGATCTGGAAATCTCTTTTCATGCGTAGTTTGATACTTTTTAGTCGGGAGATTTTGATACGAGATTCAAACCATTTCTGTAGGAAGGATATCTAGAATGCATGTGCAAAATAAAAAATTTCGTGATAATCGAATTATACCATGATGTTTCTTTGTTTTTGAGTTAAGGTTACAGACCGAAATTGACAGTTAGGCAATTTCAATACCTATTAGTTGGTCATTACAATTTTTTGTTTTTCCATTTGTTCGTTTCCTTTAAAAAAACTTCACAGTTCTTGATCGAACAAACCACCTGAGAATAGTTTCATAAATTTTAACGAGCAGCGTGTGGAAACTGCTAGTTGTATTGATACGATATTCAATATTCAGATTGACTGGAACTCATTGAAATTTTCACTTCAAGTGTCTGCAATTTTGTCTCAAAACTGAAAACTATTCCTCTAGTCATTATATTGAGGAAAATTAAGTCTTAGTAAGTACCTATCCTCATGGCATTTCAGAAGATCTTTCCTCCTAATGCGGCTCTCATAATATTCTCGTAAAACGCTGTTTCTGTATATCTTGTTGGTCCTTAAATGTAAGGTCGTACCGGAATATATAGGAAATGTAAAAATCGAATGTATTCATTCACAATGAACAGAAGCAATAGAATCTTTATGTATACTTAAAAATGCAAATAATCCAGAATGCAACATCCATAAAATAAATATACATTTCGTCTGCATATATCTGACTTTTAAATGATGTAACTTCTTCGGCTATTTCATCAACCCTTCTGTAACTCATATGTTCATATTTTAAAAGCTTCCAGAAACATGGTTTCGACGAACTATATCATGTATGGTTTTCGACGAATGTTATCATGTATGTTCTATTATGAAAATATTGCGATATTTCTAGTCGAAAAGTGCTTGTTGAAAGTTTTAAAACTCTTTCAGATATTTTCGAAAATGAAAAAGTCATCTTCGAACTCGATAAAATATTAAAATTTTGTTACATCTTCTAAACAAATGAAGATAATATCTTGAAACGGATTTCACGAAAATCGAGCCCAGAACTCCTCACAACATTTTTACCTATCTAGTCTGAAAGGTCTGGGATACCCACTATATATTGTATGGATCGCATATACTGATACACATTTACATTTTCTAATATACATAACCTTTCATTTAATTATGTTCATTGCAGAAATGAAATTATATCGATTTTTTCATTTCATATTCATTCCGGTACACAAAGGGTGCCATCAAGAACAGATATAGTGGTAAATATGGGACATCTTGAAAGTAACATTGCCACTTACCTTTTGAGATATCGAGTCTAGAATATTTTCGAATGCTAGCGATATTATTATTTTTCCTTCAATGAAGGTTAGTCAAGTTGTGGCTACCGATGATATGTGTTAGTTTCAAGCCTTATTTTCATATTTCATTCAAACTAGGGAAGAATTTTATAGTTTTTTCTTTCTGTTTATGAAAATGCACAGGGTTTAAACAATGAACATTCTCGCGTTTGAACATTTTTCGATAAAATTGCGACAAAAATATTGAATTCAAGAAACTTTCATCAATCCGGCTCAGGATTATAATTTTTATGATTAATGAAATATCATGATATCGTGAAATCCTCGGAAAATATATCCCATTCCCTGCCACGATAGCAGTCTTTCTAGGGTGACAAGTTCAGAGGGTTACATTCCTACCAACTTTCGTAAATGAATAACCCGAACGTAAAAACTCCTTGTATATGATGAATCAGTACTTTGTTTTTTTTTTCAATATTTGCTATATTTTATATGAATATAGAGGGAAGTTAAACTTGATAGCAGTTGGTTTATGCTGAGATTTTCACATGTGTATGTGGCGTTATTAATGTTACAAAATTAGAATTAATCAGATTTTTTTTCTGTATGTTCTTCACTGAATCTTCGAAGGTTGATTGAAATAGAAAATTATCTTAATATTGAACTAACATACCTACCTACAATACCAAAATCAAATTTTCTATCAAATTCCAGAGTGAATGAAAAAACAATCGAATTAATCGGCACTCGTCATATTAGGGATCAAAACTGGATTATTAAAAAATTCACAAAGAAATCATGATATACTCAGAGTGCCTTTTCAAAGTTGAGTATTTTTTTGGTCTTTCCCCAAGCATTCATTTTGTATCAGTCAAATTCAAACCCATGTGAAAGGTGAAATCAAGTATTTCATATCGAAACAGAAACGATTTGGATAACTTACAGAATGTACAAACGAGAGAATGTTTCATAATTTAAAAAAAATCTTTATATTTACATGGACAAAAAGAAAAAATGATTTTCTTAATTCGAGTAAAATATGAAATACCTGAAACTAACACATATTATCGATAACCTATTTTCAACTAATAAAACAAATATCTTTCTTAATTTTATTAGCCATGGTGTCTTTAAGTATCTTCGTGGCAATATACATTTCGAAACAATCTAATGCGGTCCCAATAGTTACCACTGTATCCATTTTGGGTGGTACCCATATGTACCGGAATATATAAGAAATGAAAAAATCGATATAAATCAGTTTCTGCAATATACATAATTAAATGAATGGTTATGTATACGTCCAAATGCAAATGTATATCAATGTATGCGATCCATACGATATGTACATTCGGTCCCCATATGTCCCGCTGTATCAAGATATATATATATATATATATATATATATATATATATATATATATATATATATATATATATATATATATATATATATATATATATATATATATATATATATATATATATATATATATATATATATATATATATATATATATATATATATATATATATATAGGGTGTCCCGTAAAGACCACGTCAAACGAAAACGGAATGTAGATCAGAATGTGCTCTACCAGATGTGAAAAAATTTTTCATATGAAAGTCTCACAGTTTTCGAGGTATTTGATGTTTTATGAAAATGTTGAATTTTTACACTTAAAATGCTTCCTCTCTTGCGGAAGCTACAATTGAATACTTTTTGAATCAGTTTTTTCCGTGAATATTGTTGAGTGATTACTTCAATTTATGCAATGAAAAATAACACAAAATATTATACAGGTAGTCTGAAAAAAAAAAATTTTAAATTCATGTTTTGAAAGAAGTGTTTTTTTGTACTGAATTCTATCTGACGTGGTGTAAAAAAAGACACTAGACCTTTTCTGCATATTACATTGAAAATTTGCCCATTTCGTGAGGATTCCGAAAAGGTAAAATACAGGTGATAACCTTCTTCAGAAAAAAAGATATTTGAATATTTATCGAAAATGGAGCATTCCTGTGAAAAACTGTTTTTTTCACCTTTTCCATAAATACTTTCATTTTGCACTCCCTGATGAAAATAATAAATCAACAAATCAATAAAATGTTATTAAGATGCCAATTCACTGAATAAGTTTTTTTATTCCTTTTTCTTTGCCTAAAGAACTCTCGAATATTGATATGATGTGATGCGATTTAATGATTCAAACTTAAGGTACTTAAGGTATCTATGGAAACGTTCATTTTCATCTAGTGCACCTTATTTATGGAGAAGTACGTCTTAATGCTAGAGCAGCATCGTGGCTTTATTCAGAGCGGTACCCCAATCGCCGACATCCGAATTACGAAGTTTTCATCCGGACCCGTAATGCAATTGTCGAAGGAAGAGTTCCTAGGAGCCGTAAAAGTAGTGGGCGGCCTTCGATCGTGGAGGATGATACCATTTTGAATGAAGTCGAAAATAATCCTTCAGTATCAACCAGAATGATAGAGCTCATGACAGGCATTTCAAAAACAAGAGCCCATAGAATCCTGAGGAAACACCAATATCACCCCTACCATATTCAGAGAGTTCAACAACTACTACCCAGAGACTATCAAGCCCGAGTAGAATTTTGTCAACAAATGTTGCTGAAACATACAGAAAATCTCAATTTTTTCAATAATATCCTTTGGACTGATGAGTGTTCCTGTACTCAAAGCGGGTACATCAATCTGCATAATCTTCATAGTTGGAACATCGAGAATCCGCACAATATAAGGCAAGATAGATCCCAATATCGATTTACGGTGAATTTATGGACTGCCATATACGATGGAAAAATATTCGGTCCGACAGAATTGCCGCAATCATTAAACGGCACCAACTATTTGAATTTTCTAAGGAACAGTGTACCCTTACTCTTAAAAGATATCCCACTGGAAATGCGATGTAATCTATGGTTTCAACACGACGGGTGCCAAGAACACTACAGTCGTCATGTTAGGGAATATTTAAACCAAACATATCCTCACCGGTGGATCGGAAGGGGCGGTGGAATTTTGTGGCCTCCACATTCACCAGACTTAAATCCTTTGGATTTTTTTTACTGGGGTTTTTTAAAAAATGAAATTTATTCGAATCCCATAAGAGATGAAGCACAACTAAAGTACCGGATTCGTATTTCAGCAGACAAAATAGAGGGAAGAAGTTTGTATGGTTTGAAAAGGTCATTTCTCAATAGATGCAGGGCATGTATTAGCGAAGGAGGTGGTCATTTTGAGCACTTGCTCTAATACGAATCCTGAATTTTTATTATTGATATTTTTATAAAGTTTCTTCACAATACATTTATTGATATTGAAGGTTCTGTGCGTTATTACATTATATCATTGCAATTAATGAATAATTTCACTTTATGAGTATTTTAAGGGCAAACTGACATTTTTCAAGAGAATTATTCAATATGTTACACCAGAATTTGCAAAATGAAAGAACTTGTGGAAAAGTTCACAAAATCAGTTTTTCATAGAAATGCTCCATTTCCGATAAACATTCAAATATCTTTTTTCGAGAGGAAGGTTATCACCTGTATTTTACTTTTTCGGAATCCTCACAAAATGGGCAACTTTTCAAGGTAATATCCAGAAAAGGTCTAGTGTCTTTTTTTTATACCACGTCAGATAGAATTCAGTACAAAAAAAACACTTCCTTCAGAACATGAATTTTAACTTTTTTTTCAGAATCCCTGTATAATATTTTCTGCTATTTTTCATTGCATGAATCGAAGTAATCATTCAACAATATTTACAGAAAAAAACTGATTCGAAAAGTATTTAATTGTAGCTTCCACAAGAGAGGAAGCATCTTAAGTGAAAAAATTCAACATTTTCATAAAACATCAAATATCTCGAAAACTGTGAGACTTTCATATGAAAGATTTTTGCACATCAGGTAGAGCACATACTCATCTACATTCCGTCCTCGTTTGACGTGGTCTTTACGGGACACCCTGTATATATATATATATATATATATATATATATATATATATATATATATATATATATATATATATATATGGATAAGATTTATCGGACCTAACCCTCTGAAACTGAAATGAACCGTAGACAGCTGTTCGGGCTTTCGGCCCCCATATATATATATATATATATATATATATATATATATATATATATATATATATATATACATCCTGCGTACCATGTTGCGTCCTTTCATAAAACGACCTTATTGCGTCCACCAGAAATACGCTAGTTAGGAAACATCTGATCGAAGTATATTAATCTACGCAAAAAATTGAGTATATATATATATATATGAGAAAGATATGAATATTGAGGGATCGGTAAAATACATGGATAAGATTTATTGGACATAACCCTCTGAAACTGAAATGAACCGTAGACAGCTGTTTCGGGCTTTCGGCCCTCATCAGTACGGTGAGAAGTTGGTATTCGAAAACGCATAACGGAGTCAACACAAGGGAGCCAGCCGCACATTTGCGATTGCCCTGGAATGCAGGGTCTTCCAACCGAAATCGCAAATGTGCGGCTGGCTCCCTTGTGTTGACTCCGTTATGCGTTTTCGAATACCAACTTCTCACCGTACTGATGAGGGCCGAAAGCCCGAAACAGCTGTCTACGGTTCATTTCAGTTTCAGAGGGTTATGTCCAATAAATCTTATCCATGTATATATATATATATATATATATATATATATATATATATATATATATATATATATATATAGCTGTTTCGGGCTTTCGGCCCTCATCAGTACGGTGAAAAGTTGGAAATTGAAATCACATAACGGAGTCAACACAAGGGAGCCAGCCGCACATTTGCGATTTCGGATATGTCCGTTAAATCTTTTCCATGTACTTCACCGATCCCTCATTATTATATATATATATATATATATATATATATATATATATATTCTTTTGAATAAGAGAGCTAAAATAATACAATAAATGTTGAAACAAAAAGAACCTAAGCTGAGGTAAAAAAAAGGAACGGGGTACCACAACATTCTTCGTATGATACTATAGTATCATACGATACTATCATCACCAGTATCATACGATACTATAGAGCCAGGGAAAAAACCTCAGCCGAAAAAACCTGTGTCCCCGTTAAAAAAATAAAATAAAATTGTTGTATCTGAATATTCTATATAGAAGGACATTACGATCAGCGGGACGGCTCTTCGGAGGAAGGATTTCCAAACACAAACTCCAACCTGAAAATAAAAAAAGACAGAACAGCAGGAGAATTCAATTTATACTTCATCAAATTGATCTGAAATTTTCAACCCATTGCAAAAATGAGTTTGATATATTGTGTATGGCTCTAATGCCATCTTGGAATTTATAAATCGAACAATTATTAATTAGGTGTTCAACTGTTTCCTCTGATTCACCACATTCACAATTAGGACTATCAACCGAATTCCACTTGAAAAGCATGCTATTGGTACGACCATGACCTGTTCTTACTCGATTAAGAAGGGACCATATTCTCCTGGGAAGGTTAAAACCAGGAAAATTATTCGCATTGGTAATTTTACTTATTGAAAATTATTTCTAAAATTACAGCCATGAACAAAGAAAAGCTTTCTAGGAATGTGATTGAGATTTTAGGGTACGAAAGAGGTTTCTGTTGGTTGAATTGGCATGATTGACCGAAGCGTTCGAAAGTAATTTTCGTGAAATATTGGAATAAGTATGAACGAAAATAACGCAATCTGAATAAAAAATTTCTAGTGAATGACTGGTGGCATTATTCAAAAATTCAGAAAGTACATATTATTTCTGGTTCTGAGAATAAAGACCATCAACTATCACTATCATGATAGTAAAAAACAGTTTCATAAAAAATAAGATAATTCAAAGTTGATACATCGAAATGATGCCAACTCGAATAATGCGTTATTCATTCATTCATCCTGTCATCTCCCCCTGGAATTCCTTAGAGTAATGTTGTCGACTGATGGATGGGCATATGTAAAATATGACTTGGTTTTTATTTAGAAGAAAAACCTCAACTTGAAAACATATTTCCTGTTGACGTCTGCTTCACATTTCAATCGATCAATCAGTGTCGAAGTATGGATATTTTTTGTGTTTTCCTTCTACTGCGATGATGTCGCGACTATAGAGGTTTGTGATAAATTATTGGCATGAACTTGGATGAAGGAAATTTTCTCTGATGAGGAGGGTTACCTTGAATAATGTTAAATAATTTCCTTCCATGAGATGATGTTGAAATTGATGACAAGTAAATCAGCAAAATACGCGTCAATACGAGGGTTATGAATGAAGAATAAAATGCAAATTGCGACCAACATTACCACATACATTGCAGTATCTATGGACACATTTTTCAAACTCTTTGTGTTTACACGCATAAACACGTGTAATAAGTATATAGAGTATTTAAATGAAAACAATCTGCCCCGCATGATTCTGAAGGCGTCGCTTTCATAAAAAATTGAGAAAGTCATATAAAAAAACGTCTTTTGGCTCATATGTAGATGTCATATCTTTATCAACCTTCCCCTCCAAATTTTTCAAATAAAACAATTGTTATCACGTTGATGAATTCTCCTCTACAAGAGGATTGTTTTTATAGGGTGTTAAGTCAGAAAGTTGATACCATTCTGCCAGCAGAAATGTTTTTATTACTGAATAGGATTTGTTCATAGCTTTAACGGTGGCGTAGCGAGGAAGGGGGCAAGGGGGGTTTATCTTGCCCCGGGCGCTACTCATAAAGGGGCGCCAAATGGTTCGCAAAACAAAAAATTGCTAGATTAAGTAGGAGTTACTTCAGCTGAGCAATAGTCAATCGTTGTGACATATTTTGGAATAATTGAAAACATATATTTGTTTTCCTCACATTCAACGTAACGATGGAAAAATTTTAAAAATTATGTGAAAAACTGTCGAACGTGAATCTGAAGCACAATGCAGCGCCAGAATATAAGCGGTTAGGGTTATTGTAGATGAGCTAGCTAGGGAATATATTAGAACTATTAGAAAAACTAACAGAATATACCACTGCAAGTAACAACAGAAGTGAAGCTACAATTTTATTATAAAATATACTTTCCTACTTTTTATTTCATAACTTCAGTTCATTTCTGATTAGAAATATTTAGGGGAATTGATCGTGTACAGCTCAGATTACAACGGCCTAGATTGAATTTTAGAAAAGCGTCCCATGATCTTGAATCATAAGCGACTGAACTAGCCGAAATTCGGGACAACCTCTGTAAAGAGGTCACTCTGTGAAAAATGGGTGATAAGATACTGCAAAATACCAAGGTTGGTTTTTCCGTAGAAAATGAGATTTCTCGCGTTATTAAGAACATTCTTGATCGTTTTCAACAAGAAATATGTTCACTATTAAATTTTATAATACTGATTTCAACGGAATATAATTCTTCAACAAATTAGGTGATTGCAAAATTAAGTCCGCACTAGAAAAAAAATTGAACCTTGAACTGTTTTGGAATTTCCGAATCTGAATCTGAATCTCGTATGAGAGTTTCACTTCAAATACTTCTGATTTCTGATTCTCTCAGCTTCAATTGATAGCTGCAACGGTCAATTAAAATTACTCCTGACATACGATCAACGATGGGTCGAACCGAAGGCATTGATTATAACTGAGGAGTCTAGCCTCCTATGCAATTCTTAAGGCTCGTATATTCTCTGGTAGGTTGGCTGAATTTCCATCGTCTCCTAGTTCGGAAGTCCGTGAATAAACGTATGGGTTACGCCATGCATCTTCGGAAACAAATGGGAAAGCAGCATTCTTCGGTGCAATATGATATTTTCATATTGATTAAGCATTCGGATTTAATTTTGATATTAATTTCTAAAAATTATGATGATTCCTGGAAAATCATTAAAAAGTAAAACACTATAGTTGTCATGCAGTATTCTATGTACGAAATGAAGAAAACGAAGCTGGTTTCAAATTGACAGCTTTCGGACTCTTCTCAAACCATCCCAGGATGATTCAATTCAATTCAATTCAATACAATTTTATTTGCTAAGTACACAAGGGAATTTACAATTATTTAATTACCAAAACAAGCAAAAAAAACCCGAACGCAAAACAAGTCAGTCCTAGAAAAGTCCCTGAAAATACTGTTGGGAATCTTTAACGAAGTATTTGTTTGAACGCTTCAACCCAAATAAAGCTGAGGAAGGATATAGTGAAATACAAAATAAACCTTTTCATTCAAAGCTTCAGCATAATCCTCCTAGAAAGATAATTGTCGATAAGTGAGAAAACATTTATAATTTGTTATTGTATTGTAGCTTAATGATGAGTACTTGAAAATTCCTTCCCATAAATGCCCATTGTAAATTTTGTATATATCAAAAATTTCGACTATTCAATCTTGGAATTGAGGGATAATTATATGACACTGACATGTAGAACTCATCGCATTTCTCTATCCAACTTTCTTCATATCATATCGAACGATACCGACATATATTCCCACCTCCCTTAACGAATCCCTTCTCAAGTTTCTATATCCAAAGATCGACCATTTCTAATGTCGTTCGGTTTTACCTTGCTATATGCGCCATTACGATAAACGTTCCTATCGTAAAATGCACCGACACCAAAAATAGTCGAAGCCATCTATATCACATCGTAAAATACGAAAAACCAAACGTATTTATTGCTGTACATCCGGCTGGACGTAGTTCGAAAGGCGGGTATGATGCGGGTGAGTGTCAATAAAATCCTTTTGATGGATAATCTGATCCTCTAGAGGTTGTCTGAAATTCCTAACGATCACTGAGTTGAGGGTAGGAATATCCAGTTCTAAATTATGCTTCAGTAAGGTTCTCCCTCGAAGCCAGTTCTAAATTATAAACATGTTGCATAACGAGTTCTAGATGTTCATAATGGCAATTTGTTTGTGTCTCCACTCAGCGAGAGAGCCAAATTTGAATTTTAAACAAAATTCGAAATGGGAATGGTGGTACGTGAAGAATATTATTGGTTGCATACAGCGCACGCGGTACTCCTACTGATCGGTAGCGGTAGAGGTCGGGAACGTTCGCTGTCAACCACTTTTTATGTTTTGTCAATTCTTAGTTTGCAGAGCAAGGAAAATCATACCCATCTCCAGGCACAAACCGAATCGTTTTTCTTCAAAGTTCAAACGAGTGTCTGTCTGGTATTTATACCTCAACTTTCCGCTTAGTTTTCGCTACCGATACCTAGCACAAATTAAAAGCATTCTCAAAAATGGCGAACGATCCAGAACGTGTTGAGTACCAACGGACGACTCCGTTACATTTGTACAACGGTTTCGTCCTCTGAATGCGACCATTATTATTATAAGGACATATGTTTAAGTCCGTTCTTTCAGGGTCATTCACACTCTCTGCACTCACTTCACTCTTCGGTGAAGGGTCGGACCTTCTCAGTACCAGGTGCAAAATTCTCCTACACATCATGATAGAACCCATATCGGTGACCGCCAATATTATTGTCTTTCATTTTATAATTCACGTCGACTTTACCACCAATGTGTTGAAATTCAGAAGGCTGAGTAAAGTTGAATAGAGAGCCATTTACAGTTTGGAACATTTTGATGAGAATTTTTTCTAATACCATATTATAATATGAAATGTCATAACATCGTACCAAAACGCGACCAATTGATAGTGGGTCAGAATTTGTATAGGATAGTCAGATTTCGACGATTCAGTACTTTATCTCCTAAATTGGAAGAGATAGAAAAAAAGTATTAGGGATGGCACCTTCTCTTTTTTTGAGAAACATAAATTGCTGCATGCCGCAAGTCGCTACGTTGTCTCGTTTCCGTGCTACTGGTGATTTTGGAATTTGGCCAATATTGATAATTCTCTATAACTTCCTCAGTATTGTCGAAATGAATACATCAGCACTTTTAACCGTTGCATTCGAAATTTCAGTGCCACTTCAATCTAGAGAAATTAAAAACGTAATTTTTTTTCAAATGGAAGCCATAGTGTGCTATAATATTTCTCAAAAGACTTTATTAGACAATTTTTATCATTTCATTCAATGAAAGACAAAAAGCGCTTCTTCTGACCTCAGGAATCTCCTGTTAAAGTATATGTACAAGTCGAAGACTCTCCTTGTATGAAGCACTTGAAAAGAACTTGAAAATACTAAACATTTTCAGTTATAATTAGGAAATAAACAACACTCACAATTGCTCGAATAGATTCACTAACTGTTATGAAGGGCGCTCTATAAGAACTGTTATAACACTTAACACCTAATGTTTCATAGTGGAGTTGTGCATACTTTTATAGCCCTAAAAATTTTTTTTTTTTTACTATATAACCGAGGGTTTTCATGAACCGTTGTCAATCCACACTTTAAGAAAACTTATGGAAACAGACCTATATTAGGTCAAGCAAATTAAACTTTTGCCTGAAAGTAATTGATGGAATTCGTGAAACTGTTTTAATCATTGATTTATACCTTGAATATGAGTAGTTTGAGTTTTGCCTCAATCTCCTAGTGGAGCGTATATCGTGACGTTCGAAAATCCTCGAAATTTTATTTCAGGCTTTCCTAGAATAGCTCCTAAACTGAGCCCTTCATAACAAACTTTGTTATATTCCAAAGTGTTCAGCATAAAACACTGCTTCTAAAAAGTACCATGACATTATTATATTTTCATCATGTAGTTCAATAGAAATTATACGTCGCAATATGGCAAATTTTTGAAAATATCATATTGGTTTACAATGAAACGTGAAATATCTAGGAAAATACAAGCTTTAGAACAAAATGTCATAGAATAAGAATTGTAGGCCATTAAATTGTTATGAAAACGTAACCTTAGACCCTCCCAACCCCAATAGAAAATCGCGTAGTAGCTTATTAGCACCCCAGATTGACACATTATTTTAGTTAAAAATGAATTTAATCTTTCTGGAATAACTTCTCCAACTATATTCAGGAACTCATCAGAAGGGGGATTTGTCCCTAATTCATACATTTCTGACCTGATATTCTCTGGGACGAGATCTGCTTTTTCTGTTTTTATTGAAGGAATCTTATATGATGGTAGGTATAGCCTGTATTTCGAAAACATGCCTTGATTATCTTTAACTCATTGGTTTTTCCGATTGAGAACAAATGTGCAGTTTTCTCTGCATTGTCTTTGTCGCTGGGATGTAACTATCATAGTTCTCCAAACTGCAAGTTGACAATCCTGTTTATTTTCAACAAAATTTTCACTAATGACGCTCACTCACGCCGATACCTCATCAATATATGGTCATTCGGCAACCTCATTTTTGGAAAACTATTTTGAACAACTGTAATGATAGCTACAATGAGATCGTCAATGTGCCCACTTCAAGACAAAACATCAGCACCCCAATTATTAATTCTTGATTTTACCAATTGCATGATGGATTAGGATAAATCGTTTGAACCTCACGAACAACATTTCTTTTTGATTTTTTTAAATCTTTTTTTATTTAATCGATTGATACGTCTTCTTCACAAAATAAACAACATATATCATGAACAATTTTACGAGAAAAATTCGCCAAAACAACGTGCTTTTCATCCTTTCTCACCATGGTCTTCTGCATAGATGTTTGTATACCTTTTTGCTTTAGTGTAGTAGTCATCACAAGTAACACTAAGTAGGTGGCGAATAAAGAAAACTCCTTTTTGGTACTTTTCCTCGAGCTTTTGGAATACTTTATTCCATCTTCAGGAGCTACACAGAAATGAAAAAAGGGTATAAGCTGACAATTATAAAAAGGTAAAACATCAAAAAGTTTTTTTACCTCAGTCCAAAGGGAGATTAAAATCGTGAAAACAAACATTGGGACAAAATTTAGGGCACACATTTGATAATGTAAATGTGTGCATTTGGTGATACATTTGGGCGAAATGTGATTACCATAAACAGATAATATCCTTGGGAGATGATATATTCTGTCGCTTTTTTTTCAAATATTAGAAAGGTAGATTTCCGTCATACATTGTATCCGGTTTAGTCATCTAGTTTTTGCGGCGCACTTCAGCATAGCTAATTGTGGCTGATTTTCGTGTATTATTGAGGTGATAGTTTGTATCAGGAATATTTTCTAGTAGAAAAATAACCAATGTTATGCAGGGATGTTGTTACATTACGAGGCGGAAACAGTTTCTGAAATCAGTTCTACATTTATTGGGTTAACTCAACAAATACAAATTTGCATCTTCATAATGAAAAATTTATTGAATGAATATCTTACATTCGACTGAATTGTGAATCTTAATCCACCTCGAATTAACTGAAGCACATCACTAAAATCAGTTCAGGAGCTGTTCGCTAACTTAAATTCGTAGACGAATTATGTATTTTATTGAGATATTTCTTGTTTCATTTAATTTGATGAATAATTATTACTGCTATGTGTGTAGAGTTTTTCCTTTCATTTCATACTAGAAATAGTCGGTACTACCGTATGTACCCAGGGTGCTTCTGAATTGATGCGAAAGATTCAAATGGGTGGTTCTTTGGCAAAAATTAAGGAGGTCTTTCATTTGACTTTTTGTTCAACACCCTTTTCCCTCCAAGTTACAACCCTCCAAAATTTATTTAGTTTCAGTTCCTCAGAGGCTCACAGAGAATATCAGGACAATAGAAGTATTTGTCATATGATTTCATTTGACAGCAGCTCACTTGATTTTTTTTAGTAACTGATAACCTCTTTGTGAGTTTATAGGTAGAGAGTCAATTTTTTGGTGATCGAACTTACAACTTTATGATAAAATGTCAAGGCATAAAAAAGTTGAGGATTGAGTCTGTCTTTTTGAATCAATTCTTCAACTAGGAAAATATAGGCGCATTAAAAAGTTTTGATGAGGAATATGATCAGAGTTGTTTTTCTCAGCCCCTTCATATTTCAGGGTAATAAAAAACACTCAAAATTTGCCATTTTATTAGTATCAGTTATCGGCCAAATTTCATTATTCTAAAGTGAAGATATTGAATAAAAACAATTTTTTCACGTAATTTCAAAAGAGCTTTCAAGGGAAGGAAAAATGCAGAAACATATTTCTGTTATGATCAAGTGAAATGTAAAATCCCCACATTGAATTCCTGGCCGTCTTCATCACCCTGGACAACGCTGAACCTCTCCGGCTCGGAGGTACCTCTGTAGGTTTGCTATTTCTTGATTTTCTGGAGCTGACGCTCGAAGACAGTTTCATCAAGAGACAAGAGACCACTGGCATAAAAAGAAGAAGTAACCCTTTTGAAAAATTCACAATAATGAGATAATGAGCCATGAATGAAAATTTCACGAGAACGTTAGCACTCGCTAACGCCATGGCGTTAGCAATTCATGAATTGATCGAAATAAAATCTTCTCTAGGAAAAAATGCATAAATAAATACTATTGCATGATAAATACTATTTCTGCAACAATTTTCCTCACAAATTAAAAACTATATCGCTGTTTGGAAAAATGTCATATACAGTAGCTGGTGAATTGATTTCCATGAAATTGCCATCGATCTCAGAAGAAGAAGGTGTGTAGACTCAAAACACGGTATCCCCAAACAACAAGGGGAAGGAAACAAAACTCACGAAAATTGTATACTTTTTTTCAGGTCCTCTCTATCAACTGTTTGTTTTCAGACTTAAGTTGAGAACGTAAGCACATTGGGAGCAATTAAATTTTTAGGTCCAGTTCCGAGAGAATGACGCCTGAGTAAATAGAAGAGAAGGCGGCTGTAGGAACAAGGCTGCCAACTGCTAACAAGGGAAGTTTGAAAGTTATTGAATTGCCGAAGGAATGGCCAACGTAGCGGAGATAACACAATCAGTTTCCTTGAATCAAAGCGCTATATTCTAAGGACTGGATCGTAGGTTTAATTGTTATTTGCGAATATCCGTCAGGCAATTATTCCCAAATGAGGAATCGAGTACCTCATCTCGCGAGGAGGGAAGTTGTTGAAACAGGATTTAGAGAAAACATTTCAGTTCTGACCCTTCATAATGTACTTACCTTTCCACTCGAGTGAATTACATAGGTCGATCCAAATCTTATGATTACTATTCATTTTAGTATTTATTCGAGGTGAGACATATCTGCTTTTCCCGTTTGAATTAATTGCATGCGATTTGAGGCACTTTTTAGACATAGTGGTAACAGATGGTGTCTGCTCCTGATTCGTTCAATACCAAACAACTGAAAAAATTTAAAGTGCAGAACAAGAATTATTTTCACAAGAATTAATACATAATACTTCAGGATCCACGGTCCACTTTAGCACTTGATTACTATCAAGATAATTTTCCGTGAGCAGTTTTTATTTGACGAGTCGCCCAACAATTTCCTTCACGAATCTCTTCATTGTGTCAGCTAACAGACGTAGCAAGGATAATAATATATGACAATCTGATTATTCTAAGAAATTTATTACTGAATGAATTGTTTATTTTGTTAAAAAAAGATTTGCTTTCATACTTTTTTTATATGTTTATTTATACTGACTTAATATGCGATGTCGTCGAGTAAGAAGGTTGGTGTGAGCGAGTCTCTACAATTAATAAAAAAATTTGAGTACAAGGAAATTGTCGTGATATGTTCCTACATAATGACTTCAAAGTTTATTTTTCGAAAGTAAAAATTTTCCTCGGGGAGGGGGTAATTACCACTATTACCCCCCTGTAGCGACGCTAATGTTCCCGAGTGTTGTTATTGTAAGAGAACTATTGTTAAAAATAGTACGAAGTGCACTATTTGTACAAAAGTGTTTAATCCAAGTTGTGCAAATAAGGCCAAAAAGTGTTGTGATGAAGAAATGTCAACTTCCGTTGAAATGAACGCCCAATGTCCGACGGTTTCAATAAGAATGTTTCTAGTGATTCCAATCCCAAAGAACTTTTATTGGAAATCATCTCCGAGTTGGAAGCCAAAAATTCGATATTGTTGGAGAAAAATTCGTTGCTGGAACTCAAAATTTCGACATTTGAAAATGAAATTGTTAACAAGAATACAGAGATAAAAAGTCTGAACAAAAAACTGCAGTCAAACAATGATAAATATAAGGTAAACATAAAAACAGATGATCAGCCGATATTCAACCAACCACGAATATCAAGCAGTGACACGGTAGTGGGTACTGTAACTGATGATCAGGCGATTCCAAACAAAACACCGAAGGAAATAATTAAGTATGCTGAAACTGTTGAGCAAAAAAAAATAAACAAAACGGATCAACAGAAACTGTTGGAAAAAAGGATGAATCAAGTGAAAGTTCTCTCAGTACACCAAATCCGGTGGATAAATCTTAATGGAAAGTGGTCTCTCGCAAAAGGCCCACAAACAAACGTAGTCGTCCCCTTTGTTATTGGGAGTTATTCAGGCTGTCCAACAATTGAGGAATTAGATATATTAAAAGCTTTCCTGAAACCTGATACAACAACAAATTTGCACAATTTTCTTGAGCAAAATTTCACCGTCGTTGGATGTGAGCAGTTGGTGTCCAAATATTCGAACAGTTATTCATCGTTCAAAGTGCTTGTTTCGGCTACAGAATATGAAAAAGCCCTCGATGGGCTAATTGGCCTAATAACGCTAGTGTTCGTCGGTTTTTTAACCCGAGAAAAATGAACGGTCCAGCAGATTAAGTACCGAGGGTTCAACTCAGTTTTCTAATAGTGATAACAAATTCAAAATCTTAGAAATAAATGCACAATGCATCTCTAATAAAATGGATATTCTGAAAGTACTTATGGCTGAAGAAAATCCTCATATCGTTAGTATTGTTGAACAGTGGTGTAATCCTGACAAGCTGAGGACTATGGTGATCCCTGGTTATGTTCAGTCTGACTATTATTGTCTCCCTACCCGAGAGCATGGTTGTTCCTTGATCTACATCAGAACAGATCTTCAAGTGAGAAATTTGTGTGTCGAAATTTTCCGCAGAAATGGAATGTGAGGTGTGTGGAATTACAGTGATGGCTCATGGTTTTCAACTGGGAATTTTGAGTGTTTACCGGCCTTGTTCGGGTAATTTTGAAACATTTTTGGAAAAAATATCGCATTTATTGCATTATTGTTCTGATATGGTCGGTAAAGTTTTTGTATGCGGTGACCTAAATGTTGATTATCTCACTGTCAACTGTAGTATTCATAAGCAATTTATTGATTTTTTGGAATGTTTTATCACAGGAGCCCACTAGGGTTTTCTCTGATGTTACTGGTCATACATCTAAGTCGAAAATTGACTATATTTTGACAAATGAAGAGTCAAATAAATGAAATTTTGATGTGTTCGAGGCTCGTGTCAGTAACTATCGAACAAAGTAATTGTTGGATCTAGAATCCCATCAAAATGAAATTCCATTCTGATGTATTTCGTTTTTGGGTCTACTGAAACTTCATCACTGTGTTCATTATTGGACTTGGCATTACGTAAAAAGTTATGAGAAAAAAAAACCTGAAAGTACTATAAACAGAGCAATCAGAACAGCACTTGGTGTCCCATGCTATATGAGACATAAACAGATCAGAGAAGAATTGAGGATAGTACTTCAACAGAGAAAGAAGGACTATACTCAAAATTCTCTTCAGAAAGACTGACCAAAGAACGTATATACCTCGATATACACTCTGAAACTGGAAAGCAGACAAACTGAGTAAAAGAGAGAAATACTTCTCTGAGAACAAATAGAAAAAACAGGAAAAATGAGATGAGAGAAAGGCGTATGGAAGAATATTATTAAGCCAATGCTTCATAATGGCGTTAACACTTCCAATTTATTTTGGAAATTGATAAAAGGTGTGAGCAGATCCTCTTACAAAAACAATTTGTTGGTTATTATATTATTTTTTAGTGCGATGTCGTGTCTCATGCTGTAAGCCAGTGACTAACAACATGAGTAACTAGATGTGCCGCCCCCAAGACGAGCCCCCCGCGGGTGTGCTCGCTTACGACGGACCTGATTTTACATAATAGTTTATAGTATCCCACAAGAAAAGAGGTATGTATCAGTAGTCCGACAAGAATTTCACCTGTTTTGTTTTCCTATTTGTAATATAAGATACAGTGAATTTTTTTTTAATTAAGTAACTTCATTTTTTAGGAAACTAGTTACTATTGTAATATATTTTTGTCCCACACTTAGTAATGAGTGATCTTTCTGCAAGTAGGACTGAGTTAGCGTACCGAACAATTTGTAGAAGAATATGACTGTTAAATTATATAAATATTGATTAAGTGAAAAAACACAGCTAGTTACTAATCATTTTTGATGACTTCGTTATCGATTCATATTGAAATCAGGAGACTCTTTTATCATATGTGTAGAATTTTGTATTTTCTCAACTAATTTAGACAAATATCTAGAGATTTTACAAAAAAAGTCCAATTAATAATAAATATGATGAAATCGTCAAATTTTATCTTTGATACCTCGGTTAGCTACCACAGTCGAGAATTTTCGCACAGCAAATTGTAGTGCGTCTCATCGAAACGAAGCTACACACGGAAAATTAGCTTGATAGTAATCACGTGACAATAGGACCGTGGATCCTGGACTATAATATTTATTTTCTCAACAAGTGTGGAAAGATATATTTCCCCGCACGAAACTGCAGCGAGTTGAGTGCGGGAAAAGCACTTTCCGCAGGAGTTAGGAACAATATTTTTTCTACAAGCGCTTATGTGAGATCGATTTGAATTCAACACACAGATCAAATTCGATTACTCATATTAATTCCTGATACACATGAATGTCGAACGTAATTCTACATGTCGTTACCATGGTACTGTCATCGTTGACGTTCGGTGCATAGAGACATATCATAGTTCAATTTATTCTGTGTGTTTGTGCGGGAAAAACCCCTGCTAATCCTTTTCCGCACAGAAAGTGTGTGGGATTGGATTAGCGGGGGTTTTTCCCACACTGTTTGGAAAAGTGACACTTTACGAATTGAAATGATTGCGCGAAAAGGGTTCAAAACGTACGTTTGTAGAAAATCATAATTACGGACCAGAAATGGTTTTGACGAGAAAAAAAATGTTAGAGTGGGAATTAATCATGAGTTTCAACAGAAGTTACTCTCACTGATAGAGAAAACGAACATTTTCACGAAGGGTCTCCATGAAGAAAATGCGTCTATTAGACCCTAGTCGCCAGTAAATCCCGAACTGCAGGTGGTGCTGGCCAATGGATTAACCAATATGGCTTCAACCCCACTTCATTCCTTATTTCTACACTATGTTGTGTACGAAATAATCCCAATGTTCATAAAAGGGGTATTAGCAGCGAGCAAAAATATTGGGTGTAATTTATGAGGGAAATAACTCAGCGATAATCTGGGCAAATGTAGATATAAACAATGACTTTCAGATCGAAGAACGTATCTATAAATGATATAATGTAGGGAATCTTGCTGCAACTTTTTCGGTTACCTAAAGCTGATTTTAAAATTGGTGAAAATCATTATCATTAGCTCTTACAATTTCCTTACGCAGAATTCCGCTGGAACTCCTATATACACATGCTGTATTATCGTAAGTGTTATGATGAGGCATCTGATTTTTCCGCGGAAAAGAATAATAACTTGAACAGGAAGCTTCAGTGCTGGTGGCAACAAAAAATTTCAGCACCAGCACGAATGATTTTGGAATAAACATATTAGTTTGCGTTGTGTTCTTAAAATTTTTTGCACAAGAAAAATTTGAGGCCTGAATGTTATTTGCAAGACCAATTCATGAGTACCAGATTATTCCGCATGCATACACACAACATAAGGCTTTTTTTGTTTTCATGCATTGTTACGACTTAAGGTCGAATTGTTCGATTCTATTTTTTTCCCTCTGACCTTCCGAGAATGGTACACTAACCGAATGAAACACGATGTAAATGAGTTGAATTATATTACAATCTATCCGTATAATACAATATTTTCTTGCTATCTGGTATCTCCAGCTGATAAGGGACACACTTTCCACCCCTGTGGAGGTGAATGAGGCGACGACCTTTTCAGGGGGTTTTGATTATTGGTGCACCTCGATGGCGTTGTACACGGACTTTGTGCTACCAGTACAACTCCTTGAGCTTTCAGTCTAGAAACTCTCACAAATATCCGCCAGAATGCGTGTAGCATTTATTTCAATTTCGAGCGAAAAATTGCGGTGAATTGATGGAAACAATCATCCGGATTTATTCCGATTATGATTTCATTCAATTCCACAATGTAAGAATTTCCAAAACCTTCAATTTTCACGTCGTAGCACCCGATCAACTCGACATTCTGTGCTAGAAGCCATTCTCCGACACGCGCAAACGAGTACCTGCGTCAAGGTGTGACCTTTCCCCCACACCACAACGTCCGACAAGCGACGAGGCACAGGCCGCGGGATTGGGGCGATGCCGTAAGTCCCAATCTTAGAATATAAAATACCAGGAAGGAGCCTATGCGCACCTAATGCGAGAGCGGAAGTGCGACAAGAGTGCACCACGAATGAGTCATCGTTTGGTTTGAATTTGAAATAAGAAAGTGGTGCTCTCAGCAAATTGTACTTTTATTTGGTTTTTGTGATATTTTCGCAGTTTAACTGTATTGAATTAAGTTTTAGGCGAGGTTTGAAGGTGCGTCCGTGAATTTCTAACTATTTTATACACGTAATTTGGTGCTATAAGACATTTTCCAAGTTTAGAACATTTTCGATAAAATGATTAGTTGTGCAGAGTGTGGCAATTTCAAAACACCAAAAAAACAAGAATTTGGTGTAACATTTCAAAGTGAAGTGATATTGGTATTGAAATGATTCATTTTTTCCTGAAAAACACGGGATTTCAATTTTGCTGAATTTGGAGGTTATCCGTAACAAACCATGGGCGTAGGTGATGTTCGGTAATCAATTTCATTGAACCAACTGGCATTGATAGTTGGTATCGCTATTAATTTCGTCTCAAAGGACATTTCGGAAGTGAAACCATGATTGTATCTTATTCAGTTCTTCACAATTTATGAGTTCAATTATTTTTCCAGATTTCCCAGACATGAAAAACAGAGAGTAATATGGATGAGTTTCGTAAAAAAAACCTGGGTTTTGTCCTAACGACAGGAGCCTTTTATGTTCCAGGCGATTGTTTTAATCGGTTATCTGTGGACTTTATTAGGTTATTTCCAGCAGCTTTCCAACAATTGAAATCGATCAGTTGGAAAATGTAAGTAAAGAATAAAGGACCATGAAAGGAATATATCGTCTGATACTTTTGATAAAAAGTACAACTAATTGTTTTTTCATCACCAGGTTGAATTATATTTGTAAAAATACGGTTGATGATGAAAGAATTAGAACTGTATAACAGATTAATTTTGTTAAGGAATCAATATAAAAAAATATAACATTGCATTGTGTTTTGCTCCCCCACTTCGTTAAGATTTTTTAGACCGATTTGGAATATGCCATTTCGTTAATAAAATGTAATTGAAAATTCAAATGCCCTACGCCACTGCGAAACGGAAATGAGTATCGGCCATATTGAGTGCACCATTCTCGTCGCACCAGAATGCATGATATGCTCCTTCCTGGTTTTCTATATTCTAAGGTCCCAATACACACACACACACACACACACCGGTCGGCCGGTTTCATGCAGGTGGTCCAAATCGAAGGCTGATTGGTGCTGGCGTGAATGCAAGGTCCCATTCACCAATCAGCGTGCGATTTGGATGACCGACACGAACCGGCCGACCAGGAACCGGTGAGTGTGTATTGGGACTAACATCATAATAAAAGTTTTTAATTTGAAAACTGTAACATAGGTTATTAGCAATACCACAAATCAATTTTTTTGGTAGAATCGAAATGTATTTGACTTCTGGTACACACTATATTTATGTATTCTTTGATTGAGATATCTGAAATGATACAATACATATTGAAACGTATTGTGCTTATAAAGAAATACAGGAATTGAAATGCGAATAGAATATGTATAAATTCTTTATTTGAATAAAAAAAGGAACTTTGACGTTTGGCCCAGAAAAATATATACAGGGTGTCCCACCGAGAGTGCCCAGTTGAATTTCATGGGGAAATAATAATTCGATCAATTCCAAATTTTGTGTGAAGATGAAAGCCAAGAAGACCTTCATTTATGATATACTTTTTAATATCAATGACTTCCGCTTTCTCCGGAAGTGGTATCAACTTTCTTATTTGAAATAGAACACCCTGTATATTATGACTTTTTCGGATAGATCATCGAATGCCACATTGATTTCATGTATCACTCCCTATAGCCATCTACAGCCGTTTTCGAGTTATTCACTATTTTTCGAAAAAAATTACAAATTGGAGCTTGTAGAACACTGAGAATTCAATGAAAGCGCAACACACAATCTCAGATCTGTTTTTTGAAATGAGTTACTGATAAATTATTGAACATAACTCTGTAGAGAAAATAACGTTTTGATATACTGGGAAGTAAAATGAGAGTGTCAAAGTTGAAATTAAAAAAAGCCGAAAAGTCGATTTTTTCAAATGGAAACCATACTTTTTCCACTCACATATCAATTTGTGAGGTAAAAATAGGTAGAGTTTATTGAGTAGAGTTTATCCAAAATGTACCATTTTCGAGATATCCAGGAAAAACTGTTGGAGTGTCAAATTTTGAATTCCAAAAAAGGCAGAAATTAGATTTTCCAAAAGGAAACCATATTTTTTTCACTCCCATTTCAATTTGTGAGGAAGAAATAAGTAGAGTCTCTCAAGGGTTCGCTATGTGTAAAATGTACCATTTTCGAGATATTCAGAAATAACTGTTTGCAACGAGCATATTATGTGAGGTATCAATTATGATCTATGTTCACCCTTTCATAAGAATCTGTATGACTTTATTCAAAATAATCCAGGTTTGTTCCAACTGAAGAATTTATCGTGCAATGTATTGGCAGAATTCTGTTCTAGAATAAATAATGAAATCTACCAACCAAGAAATATTGAGAAGGTGCGAAAAATGTTTGGAAGTAGGTGGACGAAATTTTCAAAATGTGTTATGATTCAATATTCTATTTTGATATACCCGAATAAAAGTTTGGGAAGTTTCATGACTTATTTTATACGTTTTGCATTACAATTTGAACTCGTTATTTTCATTATGAGCAGTAAAAAACTAGTGGTCGTTTTCTTTGAACAATGAGATAAGTTTTGAGGAATATCAACAACAGGAGCATGGAAAAATAGTCTGACTAAAGTCAAAGATTTTTATGAAAGGGCGAACATAGATCATATTATAATAATATTAAGTTCGTAGCCGTTATTTCTGAATATCTCGAAAATGGTACATTTTAGATACAGGGTACTTTGAATAGACTCTACTTATTTTTACCCCATGATATAAGGAATACAAGATATGATCTTGCGCATCTTGCTGTGACGTCACCTGGAGAGTAAACAATCCCGACACATTTAAACATCTGTCATTTGCAAGATTTGTTATGGCTCTTCTCAGAATTAATGTTATAAAATAAGTTATCGTCGCTAACTTTTGAAAGAAATGGAGGTATTTTTACAGTTTCTTCTTATTTTTTGTTCTGAAACGGCCACGACTACAATTTGTTTCAGCAAATTTCAAATATGAGATGTGAAGAAGCTTTGTGTACCAGCTATAATCAGCGCAAAATGTTCGATCAAAATACCATATTCTTTCGATTTGCAAGACATCCAGAAATCATAAAAATCTGGGATAATGGCTGCAAAAAAAATGACGAAGTTATTTCTTAAATCAGCAGAATATGTTCGAAACATTTCTCAGGAAACAGTTATGTTATAGATTTGCAGTTTGAGCCCACAAAATCGTCATCAAAAGAGTGTCATTTTTTGAAAGAAGATGAAGTACTTACATTAAATCTTTCTTTTCCAAAATAATCATTGAGTAACAAAAAGTAAAGTCATGTTGACAGGAGCCTCGATTGTAGCATACGTTATAAATTGGTTCATATCAAATTCTTTGGTCACTAGGTGAGTAATCAGAAAATAAGATCATTGAATCATTAAGAAATTATAACAATATTCATTTGTAGCGATTACTTAGATGCTGATGATTGATAAAGTCCAGAATTCATCATCACGAATACCTATCTATGAAATTGAGGTGTTATCATCATCATCCCCACAAATCAAGGAAGTTGGGTGCGAATGCTCAGAATAGGAAAAGGTTAATGCAAATTCCAGATTTATCGAATATGCTGTTTTCAGAAGGATACGTAAAAAAAATCTTTCATGATGTCACATCAGATTCATTGTTAACTAGGTGAACGATGAAACTGTACCGATCGAATCTTTAAGGAACTATAACTATATCTACCTGCTGTTGCTGAAGATCAGATCAGATGAAAAAGAGAAATCATTCAAAATGGTTGTGTTTGCTGAAAATGCAGGCTTTTATATTAGCAATGGTATCAGAGCTGGGCGAAGAAAATTGAGCACTTCATAGGGAATTGACTATTAACTTGTCGAATACATATTTTGTTCATATGACGATATCATTAGCGGGTGGAAATAAATTGAATGTAGTTCACAAAATATCTTCTGAATCATTGAATGGGAGTAGGTCAGAAAGGCAAAAGCTCAAGCTTGCTACAAAACAAAACTTTTTTCACATTCAAACTCCAGGGTAATTTTTGAGATGTGAAGTCCTAGGAAAATTTGATGATAATGACTGGATGCAGAGTGCTGTATTATTTTTAAATTGTAAGAGAAATTTTGTCACATTTTCTCTTAAAACGATTTGTAGATTTTAGGTCAATGACTGATGGTTTGATTACTGTAATGCAAGAGTGCCCAAAGAAGATGCAAGGAATATATTAAGCATATGGATTATGCTTCTTCGAAACGATATTTTAGAGAAAAAGGCAGAAACAATTTAAACACTACGAATGAACAGAAAAAAGTATCTACATACTAAGTTTTCAAAAAGGCATTCTACTGAAAAATGATTCTTGATTGAATTGTTCATTAAACTCGAGATTTCAAATGTTTTTATCTCTGAAGAGAACAGAAGGACAAACTTATTTTTTAAATGAAACATTATTTTATTTTCATTCATTCAACATTGAATATGTAAATATTGATATTGTTGCTTACAAATTGTGGAACCAAGGTGATAAGGTATTTATGAGTATTTGTGTTTCCCGCTGTGCAATCATCTGGTTTAAGCCCGATTGAATTACTGTAGTATCATCAGGTACATCACCAGCTGGTCCGGATCCGCCAACATATCGGGAAGGTCATTAACAAAAATTTAAAACAATAATGGTCCAAGAACCGACCCCTGTGGAACACCATATTTCAAACACAACTGTGTTGATATTACCCCATTACTTTCCACAAATTGTGATCTATCCGATAAATAGGATGCAATCAATTTATTAATCAATCCCCTGAATCCAAATAAGTTCAATTTATGTAGGAGAATTCTATGTAAAATGAGATCAAAGGCCCTGCTCAACCATGAATACACCTAAAGTTTTTCTGTTATTATTCATATTTTCGTATACATGAGTTATGAAGCTCAAAATGGCGGATTGCGTCGATTGACCCTGACCCTTCCTAAACCCAAATTGTCTGACGTCAATATACTTGACTTGTTTAGTTATGAAATCATTCTCTTGAAGATGACACGTTCAATCACTTTTGCAGTGGTCAGAAGTAAAGAAATTGGACGATAATTACTGGTGTTGGTTGGATCTCCTTTTTTATAGATCATTTTTACTCTAGTAAGTCGGGAAATTTTCCCATCAACAATATTTCATTTATCAGTACCGTCAGAGGACGCAGGATATATGGTGCAATAATCTTAAGCAAATCTGTAGAGACACCGTCGTATCCATGTGATTTAATACTTTTTAGATCATTTATTTTGTTATATATTTCCGAGGTACAAACTGGGCGAATAAACATACTAGAGGGAATATTAATTTTTTTATTTGGCATCTCGTTCGCGGAAATACTCGACATGCTTTTTGTGTATTTCACCTGACAAATTCATCAAGTATTCATTGAAGTGATTCGAAAGTTTTTGTGTCATTTATCAACTCATCGTTGATTACTATTTTGAGTTTATTTTTTCTAATTTCCGACCAGTTGTATTCTTAATAATGTCCCAAGCCGCTTTAGACTTATTTGCATCTGCGTTATATAGTACAATATTATGCAATTGCTTCGCTGCAGTTAAGTTTTTTTCGTAAATTCTTTTTTATTTATTGAAAAACCGTATGTTATCAGGATGATTATTTGAGGTTTTTAACAAAAGGAGATGTCGCAACATACAGACTTTAATACCACTCGTGACCCACCATTTAGACCGCCCTGTATATGTGGATTTAAACTGTTGCATAGGGAACGATTCATCTATATGATAAGAAAGTGTGTTAATAAAATTTCGACAGCGTTCATTTACTGAGGATGTAGTATAGACCTCATCCCAGGATTCCTTAGACATATTATGATATAAATTCGTGTAGTTTGCTATGCTGAAGATTCTACAATATTTGATAATAGGTCATAATAGGATCATGACAACATGGCATCATACACACAAGTGTTTGCGATGTATGATCTGATATGCCATTGGCATCTATTATATGATCCACAATGAACTGCTTGCTCAAATTACTGCAAATATAATCAATGCAGCTATCTTTACTCACTCCGAGTCTAGTGGCCTGCCGCGTCAAAATTTCCACACCATAAGAAGAAGTAAGACCTAAGAGCTGACACTTAAAAATAGAATCCTCACGAAGTCGATATTCCAATCACCACACAGTGCCACCCCACAACCACCCCTACAAACTGAAGACAACACCGCTTCTAATTTAGAGAAAAACTGGTCACAATTCGATTGGATTGACGATCTATATATTGTTATTATTTTTAGCTTACTTCTAGATTTAGTTTGAACTTGCTGTTGGCTTTCGTGCAATTATTATACTTCAAGTAATCTTCACATGGTTTAACTTCACGTTTTTTTTTTGAACAAAGTAGACAGAATTGTATTCGGATACTTTGTTGTTGAAACCTCCACATGCAAAACATCTGAATATATTTGAGTGGTCATAAACCCTACATCTTGACCATTGTAATCATAAGACACCTTCTTCTAGAACTTTTTCATATATAGCTTATGTCATATATAGATTATAGCTATGTATTTTGAGTTTTTTCATTCCTTTATGGTTTTTATAACAAGATCCGTATGTTTCGGAAGAGAGTTCTGCTTAATAATGCAATCTTTCAATTCATCAGATGTTAGTTTGTTGTTTATTCCTACAATTTTGAGGCATGGATTTTTCAAATTAGGAAAATGAACTTTATAGTTTTCACCTAGGTTTTTTTCAACAGTTTCCTTGATTTTAACAATTTCATTTTTTGTCTTTTTATGTCTGAGGATGATCAGCATCCTCAGCAGGATGAGCTATTGCGCGATTTAACATTGTGGTTTGAAGGAATGGGGTTACGTTTTTATGACAATATATCATGGTCTATAACTGCTTTTCTATGACATTTCGTTCTGAATTCTGTATTTTCAGAGATATTTCACATTTTATAGTAAAAAATGTGTCTTTTTAAACATTGTGAAAATTTGCCATATTTGGAAGTATGATTTCTTTAAAACTACTTTTTCAAAATAGAATGTCGTAATACTTTCTAGAAGCAATTTATTGAATTTCTCAGAATTTTTTTACTTTCACTATAGAATTGCTCGTAAACGGCGAATTTTACAACAAAATATCAGGAATACTTTTATGTTCCAAAATGAATAAATATTCATCTTACCACATTAAATTCACTCTTTACAATTAGACTCTTTTAATTTCTGGTGTATTTCAGGAATGTTATGGTCATAATTGAGAAACTGATGTTAGTGAAATTTAGTATTGGGGATAAATTAGTCACATTCAAGAAAAACTATAATCCGAAAGTCATTTCATTCGATAGAATCGTTTGCGAAATATATCTGAAAATTAAATTTTTCATGGATTTTCAACAGGCTACATCTTTCGAACCAAGACGAATCGGAAAAAATGGTAGATGAAAAAAGTGTTTCTTCTGACCTCAGGAATCTACGGTTTAATTATATGTACAAGTCAACAAGTCAAAGACACACCCTGTATACATACAATGGAAGTGAAAAAACGAGAGAAAAATGAAAAATGCAAGTTTTATTCTTCGGTTCTATATCTTTAGTTTTGTCCAGATTTGGACACCTCTGAGTGAGTCGACTAGATCATCGCATGAAATTAGGAGCAATGCTTCTAGTCGGCTGTCACACATGGAGGATCTTGGAGAGTTTTTCATAAGTTTTAGCTAAGTGAAGGTCTCTCATTAGATGCGACAAAATATTGGGCTATAACAAAACGAAAATCAGCACGGTTTACACCAGTACACGCGTGCATCAGTTTTTTCCCTTCTCAACAATATCGTTTTTCACCCCGACTTCAAGTGATGAATGATTTAAGCTTCACCACACTTGGCTTTGTGCAAGCTTGCGTAGGATAATATGGAATATATCAGTTAATTGTGTGTGTGTGCTGATGAAAAAATAAGCAATTGAAAAGTCAAATTGGACAAAATGAATTTTCAGGCTCTTTAATAAAAACAATCAATGGCATATAAATCAAGTATAAGGAATTCAAGAGATAGCAGCTATTGAGTAAACAGCAGGAGCTTCTGTTCTATAATGAGGAATGTTCACATTTTTCAATTTCTACATATTCCTATTCTCCGTAGAAAATGAAAATATTGTGTCCAAAAATTATTTGAATACTTCAAATAGCGCCCGAGATATCGAGTTATAAACATGAGTTCGATGGATCCGTGTGACGTCACTTTACATCCAACGACTTGCGAGGTTCAGTACGTAGCCGGATCCAATATAAGGGTCTTTCGTCTCACGGAGTACGATTTGCGAATGTAGTATGACGTCACATCGCCGCGAGGAGTTGAATATTCACGGGGTTGTAAAATCCGAACTACTAGGTCTTTTCGACTGAAACAAAAACTAGTGATTTCATATACATATAGGTTATACTGTGACGAAGTTTCGATCGATTTTGCATACCTGTGAACATTCCTCATTGAAAGAAAGCTGTCTAATTGATTTTTATTTCAGAGAGGAAAATTCCAAAAAACTTTCAGAAAAATTCAAAGACCTTTCATCAAAGATACAATAATTTGAAATCCATTTCTGGTATATAATGGTGTAAAATATTCAATCGACATTTTTAAGGTAGGAGCAGACCGATGCGAGACTGCCCCAAGAGCAGTAAAGCAAACTTTTTCTTCCACTGAACTGTTACTTTCACATTAGTAGATGCCTACTCATAATCGTGTAGTATTATAATCGCGTTGGTGTGCATACTATGCAATCTCTCCGCTGACGCCTCTAATGCATCGCTCCCGCTCCCTCAGTCCAGCGTCGGTCCAAGCATTGAGTACTCCTAAAGTCTTGACACCAAAAAGGCAAAAGCCAATAAATATTGCGTCCGCAGAAGGAGGTGAATTCGTTACTTTCAGGTTGATAGTAACGGTCAGTAGAAATTCCACCCCACCACTCTTAATTTTTCCACGGATTCATAATTAGGACAAGTATAAACTGTCGTCAGCCGAAATTAGGCACATTTTTAGTTAATTTCTGCAATTTCAACGTTCAGCAGTGGGAATATCTGCACCAAATCTGATGAAGATAGGATTCTTTATTTTATTCGTAGCTTAGATCGCTCGTACGATACTACCCTATAACGCCTGAAGGTAATTCCGTGACTATATGAAAATACTCCCGATACCTATAGGGCAGCGTACAAATTTATTATTAGGTCTAAGACATCATTGTGCAATTACATATATTGAATGAAATGACCTGAATTTTTTATATCAATTTAAAATATAATTTGTCTCACCATATACAATCTTAAGTTGATTACTACTAACAAAAAACATTAAGTGTGAAAACAGTATGAAGGGTCACGACTTATCATCCCATCCCATCCAAAAACACATTTTATGGGAAAGTTACATGCTTTATGCTTCATATTCGGGCAATACATATTATATAAATTCATACTCGAGTTATCGAGAAACCTTCTATCACTGAATTCGTCCCTAGAAGTGGTATTTTAGAATCAATGGGAATGAGAACACTGCACTATAACAGGTATTCATCTAACAAACATGAATTCGTCCTTATTATCAGCGAAATGAGATGTTCAGACGTTGTTTCCTCATCGACTATGGAAACCATTATGAACTTCACGAGGCACGTAATGAAACCGCCACCCGTCTCAACCTCCATTTTAAATTGGAAATTCACTTTGAATTTGACGGTATCAAAGTGAGTGTTGTTCAGGGAATAGCCCACCAAAGGGGATACTTTTATATACAAGCAACTTCTGATTGGAATATTTCTGGAATGATTGAAACTGCTGAACTTCATTATCTTAACAGGGTGTTTCCGAGTGCTGCGTTTGACTTTGAAGAGGCCCCCTAAGAGGCTTTAATGAGCATTCAACCATGACCTTGCGAACACACATCAGGACCCGTTTATCTGATTGGATTAGTTCTGTTCTGCTTTCATGGATCACTCCATGAGATTAGCTCGTCATTTTTCTGAAGATTTGAGAAAGTCGGTGTTTGTTTCTTGCATCTCACTCATTTTGATATTCATTGATCATTAAAATATGAAAATTTCGAACATGATATGTTTGAGAAACCAGAAATAAATGCAGCAGAGGAAAAACTTACCTCTCTAAATGAACCGAACTTAAAAGATTGTACATTTACATAATTCAACCGAAAAGCGAGTTAGAATTCTATAAATTTTACAGAGTAATAGGTGCGATTATATAAAAGCAGACGGGCATCTGTTGAACGTTACGTTCTTTTGAATATTTGAAATAATTATGTAAATCAGGTAGCATGAGATTCCCATGAAAGTTAGATATCAGATTGGGTTGTTGAACTTCTGCAATCTGCAGAATTGGTGTTTTCTTTAAACGTGAGAATTTGACAGGTCAAATTTTTTCTTTCGTATATTGTTGAGAATCAGAAAAAATGTAAATAGGTGTTACGAGTTGAAAATGAAAAATTATTCCTGTTCTGAAATTTTCCTGAAAATATTGAATATAGAAACATGTGCCGGTTATTGGCACATGTAAGATTTCAGTATTGAACTTGTAAACACTCATTCAACGTGCCTTTGAGTCATGCGTCAATAGGAAACGTCACATTTTGAGTTACTAACTCGATAAGCAACCAGTTTGTTGTAGGTGGTTACAAGTTTCTGAAAACTTAATTTGGGTTTTCTCTCCCAGCCTCTAAAACAAGAAACAATCAGAAACAAATAATAGAAAAAAGGCCCTTGCGTAAAAATTTCAGCACTAATTTGTCAGGGGCCAAAACTTCACAAAAAGAAATTGCTGCCTAACAATGAACAAGAAGAAAACACTTTGAACTCTCTTCGTCAAACAATTTCTAGTTTTCATACAACTCGTATAATCTTGAAAATATTTTTTTTTCTAATTGTTTCTTGTTTCAGAGACTGGGAGAGAGGACCCAAATTAAGTTTTCAGGAATATTCAAAGACCTCCCAGTCAATATTTCAATAGATATAGGTCACAAGTTTGTTTCCAGCAATCCTCCAATATGTCAGGAGCTTCAATAAATCTATTCGATAATCGAAAGGCAGTAACACGAATCAAAATGAGAATAAATACATCCCCTATATTGGAGTTCAGTTCGAAAAATGTTCACAATGAAAATAGTTGGCTCACTTTCCTTATTTCATATAGTACCCAGCAAACACAGCGATGCAAATGTAACTCTTATGCGATGTCTGTTTACCTCTCCACGCGCTCGCATATGCATCCAAATGTCCTCCACATCAAGTACGCATTTCGGAACAATGAGTAGTTGAATATGCGATCGCAAAACTGGTCACAAATGATACTCCATTTCTTGTCACATTTGAGACGCTCATGCGAGTTAATTTTGAGACCACTTTTCTTTATTTCTTTTCGACGTCGCATCGGAATTTTGATGTGATACTAAAAGATATCTTCAAATAGGAAGCCATTTCTTATCGCATTTGAGACATATTTTGTTATACTCATTGCGTTGACTAATGAGAGGTTTTTTGTGATGAATATCAAACCATTTTTAATGCAGGTGAAATATTGTTATTCAATTTTGATTTTATTACTTCATATATGTGATGTTATTCGAAATTTCCAATTCCAATATTCATTTCGCCCAATGAAAAGATTTGCTTCCAATTACATTATTTTATTAACTGGCGGAGAGCAAATTTACCAATAATAAATTTACATATATTTTAGATTAAATCATTGACTGCATGCGGATAATGAAAAAATCTATTCGAACAAAAAGCTAAAATGATTAATAACATTAAGAAAGAATAAAATAAAAAACAAAAAAATTGAAAAAAGTAAACAAAAAAAGATGCAAAATAGGTTTGAGTATATACTGTGTAGTAAATTTCTTCATCTGTCTTTCTTTTCTCTGCCTGGCATGTCGCAGCGATTCCTTTACATATATTTCGAAATCTTTTTCCGAAATGCCTGTATACTTCCTCACCACATCTGAAAAGAATGAAAGTATAAGTTAAAATATTTTTTTTCAATATCAAGTTGAGTAGTTTGAACAATTTCGTTCAACTATTCAATTTATTGGTTCAACATATTTTAATTGATGAGAAGATAAAAATATAATTGCCAACGTTTTTGAATTTTATTCATATAGGTGTCGTAGGGTCGGTTGCACAAAACTTCGATTGTAGCGTTAAATTAATTGGAGCCACCGCGATTCCTTAAAACTTCAAAACTAGTGATTCGATTGGTTCGAATTCACGTAAGGTTGTTGAATGGTACAATCAAAGCTTTGTGAAACCCGCCGTAGGTCATTGAAAAATTTCTGGACAACAAATTTACAAGAATTATTTGAATAACTGCAGAGGTTGTGTTTTACATTATAGAGGCTACACCTCAAATCAATTAAAAAAAAAAAACTCAAATCAAATACTCACTGAATAAAATCTTATGATTTGACCTCTGGCCCGTCCATGAAGAAAGTTCGGCAGTTTCGTCGGTGATAGTCCTTTTGAGGCATCTCACCACGAAATTTCTGCTGCCGTTACCCCCAACGGCCTCATAAGTTTTGTACTGAAAAATGTTGAATTTGGATAAGGTAAACATTAGTTTCAGAAATTATAAGAGATAAAAAATCCAAATAAGATCAGATTTCAAAGCAGTTTAACTAAAGATATAATAATTAGTTAAAATCTAGGCTTTCCAATTATGGTAATATAAAAAAAGATATGAATTACTAAGAAATCTATACCGATATCACATCATATTTAGAAAAACTAGACCAGTGGAGAATTCAAAGGACTAGTTTCTTTCAAGTATAATAACGTTCTCAAAAACCAAAATTCAAAATCATTCTAATGCTTCAATTGTGTTTTTGTGAATTTCGCATTGAATTTCTTACCAATCTATTCTTCAATGTTGAATCACTTCCCATTAATTTGAATTCCAGATGATTGAAACCGATTATAAATTGAAATTATAAAAAAATAAAGATATCGTGAAATGGTTTTCACGAAAAGAGAGCCATAATCGAGCAATTTGGGATACAATGTACATGTACAGCATTATTTCAGACAAGTAAACTGGAACTCAATTTTAAATATTTTCAGAACCAAATGGAATATAATAAATTCAACGGCAAAAATCAAGACAATTCTCAGAAGAAATTTTTTTTCTAAATTAAAAAGTTCTGCGCCAACACACATGTAAAAACTTCATTATACGATAATTATATGTAGAATGAAATATCAAAATATTTAGTTTACAACAATAACAAAGAGAATTTACTTACCAATTAATGCACTCAAATTGCAGAAAACCAAAAAATTTGAATATCGGATCGAACGAACAGCGAACTTCTCGAATCCAAGTAATCCAACACTAGGCACAAAATGATGGAATGGATCCAAAAGAAAAAACCCAAGTCTAAAAATTGTTATACGTTGAATCTGTCAGACGTAAACCCACCCCCCTTTCGTCGTACCAGTGCGTACCATATTCCAAACCGGGTTTTTATCTCGAGAGAAAAATATCCCTAATGTAATTAGGGGCAATAAAACCAAGATGTGGTAGTTTCTCTACAGTTGGAGATCGAAGAATTCCATACTCGGGTGCAAATTCAGCATTTTCAATGCTAAATTTGGCATATTTGATTCATGTATAGCATATATTTTTGACGTTAAGCATATAGCATATTATGGAGCATATCTTCGAATCGAAAATTCTTCCGCATTCAGAAGTTTCCCATTTGGGAATATAACATATTTTACTAATATCTATACCACAACAACCATAGGTATTTCAATTCATTCAAGTTTGAGAAAAACAGTTCTTACAATAAAAAAATGAAAATTCAACCCAGGACCTAGGAAAATTTTGAAATCTGATAACTCAGAACCCCAATATTCATTCACATTCAAGTTGAGTCTAAGAAAATTTATATTTCAGAAATAGCTTCAGAAAAAAATATCAATGAGTAACCAGCATTTTTTCGGCACTTTCCCAAATGAAAAAGCATGTTTTTGGCATTTTCGAAACGCAAAACTAGCATATTTTGTTTCCCCTGAGATAACAACACTGAGTAACTCAACACTCTTTGGCTACGAGTCACAATACGAACGAATATTTGCATCGCATAGGAATCACATTTGAGATATCTTTATTCATCGTCAAAATGTCGAGAATTTTTCTTCCACATTTCGTTAACAAAGCGATATCACAAAATTACTAGGTTCTGGACGCGTATGCGACATCACAATGAAGATTTTATTTTATGTTGAAAATGTAACTTCACAAAAGTGTGAGGCGATGTAACGTGTTTGCTGGGTAGAAGATACTGGATTAACTTTCACCTAGCTGATAACAGAAATAAATCTATTTTATAATAACCTTTATTAGAATAGTATACAATAGTATACAAATGGGCTAATATTCCAACACCAATGCAAAATTCAAATTCGAAAGCATGAGTGTTCGAATTAGCTTCTTCCACGAGTATAAGAATATTTGTAATAAAAAGATATGTTAATGTAATACTCTACTTGGAGTTGTTGGGTGGTTAACGGAGGAGCGGCTTTGCGTCGACCAAGAGGTGTTATTGAATATGAAAAAAATCAACTCTATAAGCTCGGAGAAAGTGTGCGTAAGGTCGGTTGCGCTAGGAACAAGACTTAGTGTTTGGTGATTCTTATAGAGAGTTTAGTTTTAGGGTTTTGATTGAAATATCCGAAATAACTCACCTAAATATCTTTTTCGAAAAATGCCACGAAACAAAAAATTAATTTGAACCAATTCTACATACGTTGTCTTGAAATCAGACCGAATAAAAAATTCATTCATGAAAAAATAATTTACTCTGTAAACTAAATATCTCAATCTAGAATGAAAAAATATAAAAGAGAGATGAGAGTAGAGGAGAGATATCGGAACTCTGGACTGAAACTTTCTCAAGAATTGAAATTGAACAGCTCTTTCCTTCTGATTTTTTTTTTCGTAGAAATAATCCTTATTCGATCGTTTCGCGAAGAACACTCACGGCGTGAATTCCTGTCTCGCTTCTCGACTCGTGAATAATAATAGCGACTTGATTGAATGGTTAGTTTCAGGCTTTCACGACCGGATACACTGACATTAAGATAGACCTCCGGGCTTATTGGCCGTGGTCTATTAGGTATTATTTCACCTAACCTTTCACCCACAACTGCGGTAGGTATCTTCAGAGGATTCTTAGTCTGAGGTTGTAACTCAACCTCTGAATTTCCGGCCCAACTTATACCCTGATCAATGGTATAGGGAAGGTAGTGGGTTTACTCGAGCTATGTTGATTGGTCCATCGCTCCCACTTCATATTGGCTTGAATTTAGTCTTTTCCAACACCAGCAATCATGCGCTATTTACCAAAGGAGTTTCTTCACTTCTGTTCATGTTGTTCTTATGTTTATATATCTCAATGGTTTTCATGTTCATTCTAGGATAGAAACTTTTGATGTTCGGGATAGTCTCTGCCTTTGAGAAAACAATATTGTGTCCATCTGTCATAGCATGTTCCGCTAGTGCGGATTTCTCTGTCTGATTGAGTCGACAGCATCGTTCATGATCCTTAATTCTCGTATTGATACTTCGTTACGTTGTACCAATGTAGACTTTGCCGTAGTCACAGGGTATTCTGTAAATATCGGGTTGAGAGAGTGTGTCAACTTTTTTTTTTGTAGTTCTGATCATTTGGCCAAGATTTTGAATTGGCTCACATATGGTTTCTATATTGTGCCTCTTCAGTATTCTATCAATTTCATCGGTTCCTTGTGGATATATGGTAAGATAGCTCTTTTATTGGGGGAGAGTTGTGACGTATTATCATCACGTGTGGAAAGTTTTGGTCTTATTGCCCTCTGAAATTCCTTAGCATTATATCCGTTAGCGACGACTGCATGCTGTAGATATTCAAGTTCATTCTTCAGAAATTCCGGCTCGCACAACCTTCGGACTCTGTCTACGAGTGTTTTTGTAACACTTCGTTTCGGTTGAGGGTGATGATTGGACTGCTTGTGTAGATATCTGTCAGTGTAGGTTGGTTTCCGATAAACCCTGTATCATAGCTTTCCATTAGGCTTTCTAGTAACCAAGACGTCTAGAAAGGGTAGGACACCATCCTTTTCAATTTCCATAGTGAATTGAATATTTGGGAGCATACTGTTAAGATGGGATAGGAAAGCATCCAATTCTCCAAGTTTATGATTCCAAACGACAAAAGTATCCTCCACATAACGTAGCCATGTGAATGGTTTCTTTGTCGCCGCTTTAATTGCACTTTGTTCGAATTTTTCCATGAAGAAATTTGCACTTGCAGGACGCAAACGTCTATTTGCTCGTTGAATTTGCCTTTCCACTGAAAACAGCTAGATGATAGGTAAAGTTCGAAGAGCTTTGTATGTCATTCGGCAATAACTCAGGCACGTAGTTGAGCAATTCCCTGATGGGAACTAGTGAGAACAAAGACACAACATCAAAACTAACGATTCGGTCATCTGGTCCCAACTGAATGTTTTGCAGCTTTTCTACAAACTGAGTAGAGTCCTTGATGAAAGTGTCCGTATTTCCCACATAAGGTCTCAACATAGTAGTTAAAACTTTGGCTAAGTCATATATTGGTTAATCGATGGTACTAACAATAGGTCTCCATGGGTCATTATCCTTGTAAATTGTCGGAAGTCCGTATATACGCGGAGTCCTTGCTTAACTTTTACAAATCCTCTTTTTGAGTTCGTCATCGAGAGAATAAACTTTTATAAGAGCCTTTGCTTGTCTGAGCCTGGACGAGTTAGGATCTCTTTTAAGTTTAATGTAGTTTGAGGGGTCTAACAACGCCCTCATTTTGGAATCATAGTCAGAGGTGTCCATCACTTCCGTCGCGTTTCATTTGTCAGCTGAAAGAATCACAATGGATGTATCCTCATTGAGACTCTTTGTGACTTGATGTTCCTTGGTATTTATATTAAATTTTGGAGGTTTAGCTTTCCTGATGATACTTGAGGCTTCAGTCCTCACTTCTTCAGCCGTAGCCTCAGGTATGGACCGAATTGCTACCTCAACATTGGCTGTTATATTCTTTACAGAAATTTGTTTAGTTCGAATAGAGAACTTTATTTTGCATTATATCTGAAAGAATCTGAGGACGATGTATAATGTATGATATATTTCTGAAACCGGAAGAAAATTGCGATTCCTTCTAGGCCATTTGAATTATTGTTTTCATAAGAAAAAACACAACTTTATGTTATAGCTCAGCAAAAAAACGAAGTACGCTACTGGATTGCTATGAAAAAAGTGCCTTCATAATGTTTTCATTTCAACATCCTAGCGTAAACAGAAACGGAGATAATGGACAAAGTTGAAATCGCCCAAATTTAAATTTTGGCCTGTACCTCGAAAACAAAAGAAGATACAGGTGATGGCATTATCAGTTTCTCTAAAAAAGACCACCGTAGCGTGTCATTCCTTTTCCTCTATCTCTCACTGTTAAAAAGTTGTAGTTCAAGTATCACCAATTTTGCCCACCGTGTACAGTAGGTACATACGCCTCAAAAATAAATTCTCACGGTTCCGAACATGAAAGAAACTGTTGTTAACTTGTCCAAAAGGACATTAGCACAACTACTTGAACTAAAAAAATTCCTATAGAGAATATGGCCAATGGCCAATGTTGAGGCAAAAATTCGGTCCTTACCTGAGGCTGCGGCTGAATAAGTGAGGACTGAAGCCTCAAGAATCATCAGAAAGGCTAAACCTCCAAAATATAATATAAATTTCAGAGAACCTCAAGTCATACAGCGTCTCAATGAGAATACATTCATTGTGATCCTTCCAGCTGACAAAGGAAACGCGACGGTAGGGATGGACACCTCTGACTATGATTTCAAAATGAGGGGGTTGTTAGACCCCTCAAACTACAGGAAACCTAAAAGAGATCCTACCTCGTCCAGGCTCAGACAAGCAAAGGCTCTTATAAAAGTTTATTCTCTCGATTAAGCACTTGAAAAGAGGATTTATAAGAGTGAAGCAAAGTCTCCGCGTATATACGGACTTCCGAAAATTCACAAGGATAATGTCCCATAGAGACATATTGTTAGTACCATCGATTCACCAACATATGACTTAGCCTAAGTTTTATCGACTATGTTGAGACGTTATGTGGGAAATAAGGACACTTACATCAAGGACTTTACTCAGTTTGTAGAAAAGCTGCAAAACATTCAGTTGAATCCAGATGACCGACTCGTTAGTTTTGATGTTGTGTCTTTGTACACACTAGTTCCCATCAGGGAATCGCTCAACTACGTTCCTGAGTTATTACCGAATGACATATCAGAGCTCTTCGAACTTTGCCTATAATCCAGCGAATTCTATGAGCAAATAAACGGTTGTGTCATGGGAAACACTCTAAGTGCTGCAAGTGCAAATTTCTTCATGGAAAAATTTGAAAAAACTGCAATTGAAGCGGCAACAAAGTAACCATCCACATGGCTACGTTATGTGGATGATACTTTTATCATTTAGAGTCATAGACATCGCGCGCGTAAACCCACTACCTTCTCCCGCCATTGATCAGGGTATAAGTTGAGCCAACGGATCGAATCCAGCATCACTTTCGGAAATTCAGCGCTCGAGTTACAACCTCAGACCATGAATCCTCTGAAGATGCCTACCGCAGTTGTGGGCGAAACGTTAGGTGATATCATTCCTAATGGACCACGGCCAATAAGCCCGGAAGACTCTCTTAATATCAGATTGAATGGTGTTCAGAAATGCATAACCAGCATTCAGCCTTCAGCATTTCTTAAAGAGTGTGCAAGCCACCGAGTCAACTCAGCTATTAGTACAGCTTGCACCCTACCTAGTATTCGAAATGCACTGATGTTTATCTGAAGTGCAGCAACTTTTACTTTCGACTCAGCTCAATGCAGCCCCTTAGAGAAGACACATCTGCCATAGGATAAACAAAACATAATGAAAAAATTTGTGAAACCAGATGCGTGGAGCGACATGCAGCGGTTTTGATATTTTTGGTCATCGTTCTTTTTAAGTTCTGGAATATTGCAAAAAAATAGCTAATGAAGATTAAGGAAATAGAAGTACTACACCTCTATTTTTGTTGGACGAATCTGTATTGCCGTCGGAATTTTCCTGAAGCTTGGTAATTCTTTTACGCTTCACATATCCCGATCATAACAAGCCATTGATTCTTTCTGCAGTTCAGCTCATAGAAGTAACGACAGCAAATCTGCAGTGTGAAGGTGAAACTAGCACGGACACATTCAAAAAGTTTTTCGATCAAGTTAGGGAAATTCTTGAGGGCAGTGAAACCGAGTATGTTGAAGGATATTACTGACTTTCAATCTCTATTCCTTTTCTAGATTATACCGGGTCCGGTAATTGAACTGTTCGTCTTTGAAAATACATAATCTGATTTAGACTCCGAAACGTTACGCTTAAGATTTCAAAGTGTTTTCATTCTCTTTCTGTTTATTGTTAGGCAACAATTTTTTCTCGTAAAGTTTAGGCCCCTGACAAATTAGTGCTCAAATTTTTACGCAGGGGCCTTTCTTACATTATTAAAAAAAATTTTCTAATTGTTTCTTGTTTCAGAGACTAAGAGAGAAAACCCATATTAAGTTTTCAGGAAAATGCAGAGACCTCCCAGAAAATATTTCAATAGATACAAAATCTCTGTTAATTTTCAATATTTTTGAATTTACTTTTTTGTATATGAAAGCAGAAAGTTCAAAGATTTTTCGTGTGTCATTCCGAAGTAATATGACTGCCTTAAGCCTTCAAAACGAATTCGAGTCCATTTCTGAACGAGGCGCACGCTGCTCGAATGACGTCCTCACTTAAATCGTTTCATTCTCGTGTCAGGGACACTTTTAACGATTAAAATGAAGTGTGTTTTTCAGTACAAGCTTTGGTCGCTTAAATGACGCAAGCACAGTATTCGAGCAGATTCAAATCAGGTGAGGACAGCTGCCAAATTTCACATTCGATTAAAACTGGAACGTTCGATTTCAACCAAATTTGCGAACCATTTGCTTTGTACGAGGGAGCTGAGTCTTGTTAGAATGTCCAACGTTCTAACCGAATGTTTTGCGTACCCATTGTATCAACTCAGGTATCAAGTTTTCGCAATAGATTTGTTCATTTATCTCGACATCGTTGCAGCCCATTGGTAGGAAAACGAGCGGAGAACGACGTCTTCCGGAGATCGCCGTCCAGACCATGATTTGGTCGGCTCCTTGTCGTCGAGTTATCCGCAAACCTTCCAGATGATCGCTGGTATGTCTCTTCAACCAAACCCGATTGTTTTGTTTGTTCAAATACTGCTCAATGCAGAATGTTTTCTTGTCGGAGAAGACAATGTTGGGAACTATACCAAGATTTTTCTCTCCAGACGTTTTTTTTTTGTAAATTCACGTTCAGATTCTAGGTGACGCACCCTTTCGACGACTGCTGGAGCCGTTGAAGTGCATCGTCTTGCACCACTGTAGCGTTTTTTAATGCTACCAATCTCAATATATCGTTATTTTTTGCCAGCCAATTGTAGTTATGGAGGCGCTTGACGCATTTCGAAATTAGATTTTCCTTCTAACTGGAAGCAATCAACACATTACGTTTTAAATGCATCGACCAAAACTCAGAATGTTTTTATCTCATATAAAAATCACATCAAGTGTTCAGACATAATATGTTGAAGAACGCCCTGTGAAATTTTGACTGCGTTCGGTTGAATATTTCGAATTTCATCACAGTTACATGAAGGCAAGTAGTTCAATCGCCGGACCCCCAAAATCCTTAGCGATCCTATCCGAACAATCGGTCAGATGCAGAAGTTGATGTTCCATAACTTCAGCGTTAGGTTTGAAGGGGAAACTAACATTTAGAAACAGATGAGGGAGAACATCCTAGTATCTCCAGCAGCTGCCTACAACAGAGCAACGATACTAGCAGCTCAACAGAGCAGAGACAGAAGGTACCTAAGACAAGCTCTTTACTATCTTGAAGCTCGTAAATCATCATAGCCGTCCTAAACCGGGAATCATTGCTCGACCACTCTTCGAGAGTTGAAGTGCTGGACAGCATCAGCGGAGAAGGAAGACAAGAGAGAGTGGTTGACCCTAGATTGTCAAAAGATATTGCGACGAGAGGAAGAATCCTCAAGCTCAAGAAGTCGATGATTTGCCCGCAGTTCAAGGAAAAGTGGACAAAACCTTAAAACGTGAATAGACGTTTGAGGCAGACCACCAGAACAGAGAGGGTCATCCACCAAACCCATCCTATGTAGATTGGCGTTGAAGGGACCGTGACCTGTTATAAAACAGGTCAGGGGAAAAGATAGGCGAAACCAAGGATGTTCGACAACGAAGGAAACTAAAGGAAACCACGCACTTTGGTACTGCTAAATATAAGAACCCTTTGTCGACTGCTGTGCGCGTTTCCAGTGACTATACTAGCACTACGGAGGGAACTTCCTCCTTACGCCAATTAAAGTCAAATCTTCGCAATAGGATAATAGAAGAGCGTTTGAAAGGATTGGCTTTAATGCATTTCCATCAAGACCTTGCGGCGAAAATTGACGCTAATGATATGATGGACATTTTCGGCGGAAAATATAAAAAAACTGTCCTTCATTAACATATAATTTTTTTTATTGCTTGATACTTTTATAGACATTCATATACATTCTTGAGCTCGTAAAAATAAATTTGAAGTTCATTTCCAAACTGTTAATTTTTTGCTCGTCTGCCATTTGTGCCCATAACGAATTGATCACGTATAACGACATTCTCTTCATTTCCAAAAGCACATCGAGTATCTAGCGATCCTACTATTGCTGCCCATTGTTGTATAGTCACTTCATTTTTCGTTATAAAATTTGAATGTACCCGCAACGAGTCGTATGATCGACTGGAAATGCGTGTCAAGTATGATAACCGATTCGTCTACTTCTTTTTCTCTGGGGGTTTCGGGATGCAAAGACTGAAAATCAATCTCTATGCCTCTTCGTCATACGCGTTCAGCCGGATATCTTTCATCATATTTCCGCCTTCGATTTTATTTGCTATGAAGTATTGTTCCAAGCGGAGTTTAAATATATAGTATTTGAACCACAATTATGCTAAACGAAATTCTCGAATTTTTTCTTGAAATTGCGGCATTCTGGTCTCGATCACTTGTTTGAATGTACAAACTAATTCGGTAGAATATTTCTATCCTCATTACCAAGTTGCACTCCCTTTGGATATTTCAGAAAAAGTACTTCCGTTCCAATGACTGAAAAAAAATTTGGTACACATGTACTGAGTTGTGCCTTTCGAATTTTTCCGAAAGTCTGTCTAACTTCCTGAAGAATCGAAATTGAAGAAAAAGGTGGCACTGCACTTCTGTTTTTGAATGTGATATTTTTGGGCAATAAATATTTCGTGCCGTAAGTATTTTATAAAAAATTCTTTAGATTTTCCGCCAAATTACAAAAATGAAAAACAGTCAGCCCAGCACTGTTTTCGTTTTCCTACGAGCATTTTTTTATATTAATGTATCACAATTGTGTCAACTTTTGTCCGTCAATTTTTAAGAAAAACTTCACACACATTGTGGAAACGTATACCGATTTTCCTACAATTTGCTGCTTTTTGAAGAAAATATGTTAATTTTTTTTTATGAACTGACCGCCCCAATCATATCAAGTAATTCTCGTTAGAAAAAAAGAAATGTGCTGGGCTGACTTTTCTTCGATTTCTCAATTTTCCAGTTGATCTGAAAAATTTTCGTGAAAATATTCACGGCGCAAGACAGCACAACAGTAGCATTCTCCTATTAATTCGTTACAAGAGAGAACGAATGTACTGGACTTTTTTTTTAAATTTAAATCTTCCGACAAATTAGACGGACTTTTAAAAAAAAGCACAACTGACTACAAGTTTTTTTTCAGTCATTGGAATCTAATTTTTCCAAAAGTGGTGGGCTGGCGGATTTTTTGGGTTTTTAAAATATCACATGGAATGAGGAGAAATTTTCAACGGCACAAAGTAGGACAAACCAACTGCTGCGCAACTTCTTACTCATCTATTTCACAGCTGATAATAGTATTGCTTGGCTGACTTACGACTATATTTCAGCGTCACCGACTTGCCGAGAATCAACCGAGGCTAAAGGTCATTTTTGCATATCACCGTAAGAATAACATGGGTGATTCGTGACGTATCTACATTGAGGAATCGCCTTATAGCTCTGAGAGGCAGGCATTTTTCCGACTCGCTCAATATTTTCTCATTGTTTTATGCTGAAATTCCACAAACTTTTTATAAATTATGTTATTCGGACAGATAAACTATGTTGATGTGAAGTTTCATCTGAGCCCGTTCGGTATTTCTCACGTGAAAGAGTTACAAACATCCATCTATCCTCCACTAGCCACTGAGCTATAGACACTGAGTGTTTGTTGATCATCAAAATTATCATATTAATATCTGACGGATACAGACTTCCTAAATGACTTCGGAATAACTAGATGGCACTGAAGTAATTGTAGTTGTATCGTTTCCAATCTTTTTTCTCTGTAATCTTTGGCCAAAATATATCCGTGATGCCAGAGTATCCCCACTAAGAGCAAAATTGCCATTGAAACGCACCAGTTGTATTTTGGATATCGGATCGCAGTGAGGTTCCAATTCTTCCACTGATCCATAAGGACTTGTTCGTCTTTGAAAATACTTTAGGAGCACCTATGATTCCGAGTATATTTTTCACATCTGTATCCCATTCAGTAGCATGGGCGCCTGCAGGCGGGGGCCCCTGAGATTTTGATCCCCTATCGAATTGATAACTCCCTGAGGCGTGTTGAGCACTTTTTGGGTGAACAAAAAACATGGAAAATTTTAGAAGACGATGAATTCCATGTTTTTGTTTACCCAAAAGGAAGTTATTAATTCATAAACTACCCCATGCTTATCGGCATTCTCTTCAATCGCTACCAGATATTCGTTTTATGACCGGTTTTTTTAGGCGGCTTTTTTGATGGGGGATTCTTCATGCGACGAGTGGGACTACTCTCATATTTCAATAATTATTGTCCATTCTCCAATCAGAATATTTTTTCCAAATATCTTTTCATAAGTATTTTCATTCTAGAGAAATATGTATTCGAATTCGAAACAAGTATTCTTAGTTTTTAGTGTCTTTGACACCAAATAGTGTCAGTTATTTACGTAGCTGACTTTTCGTTAGGCGCCTCTCAATGTGAAGTTTCAACTATTATAATTGTAGATTATTGATTAGAAGTGTGAAAAATCCAAAACGTGGCTGTCTTTGGGGTCTGCAGATAGAAGTGAAAACAAAGTAACTCGTGAATTGTTTCGTAAAGCGTCGACCTATTATATTATTATTTCCAAATAATTTTTGATTTGTAAGGAAGTATTAATGACTAATTTGAACTTTCTTGATCCCTGATGATAAGAACGTCCTTGTAAACCGAAATTAATTCAAAAATGATAACCGAATAGTTCGACGATACCATTAACAAAATTTCACTTCTATCGGCTGTTTGTTGAGAGTCAATTTTACTTATGTTTCTATATATATATTTAATATATTTTCATGATATAATGAATTTACCTTTGGAAAATATGGATATTCTGAAATTTTTCCAAAGAAGATCGAATGCCGATGACGAGCGCTATAAGGCACCCAAAAAATAAACCTTTATAAATCAATGCAGACTCATTCCTCGTTGTTTGATAAAGAAACAATCCAAAACAATTTAGAAATTAACTTCCTATTGAATTTCTTTAGACTAACAGAAAGCTGGTTTTTAGTTCAAAATAAAATATGCCTACTCGTGGTATTACGATTCAGGTAATTTAATTTCAGAATTATTATTATTATTTTTGTGTGTATTATGTCTCTTTCATTTATTTTTTATAATTCATTGATTTTGATACTATATTTATGTTGTGTTATTTCGAATAATCTTTGAGTTTCTAGTTTTGAATTTATGGTTTGTTTCATTTATTCTTTTTTTCATATTTCATTATTATTCATATATGGCTTTTATGAATACCATTTTATCGAGCTCATATGTATATTTGTTTTTATTTCGTTATTACTGGTTGATTTGTCTTTAGTTATTAGCAGTAATAAAATTTATGTAATTCCTTTCTCCATATTATTTATATTGCATTTTCCTGTTAATATTCTTGCATGGATTGAGATTTGTTTAGAAAACAGTTAACGTATTATCTTATACATATCACCTCATATTGTTGATGTTAAAAAAATGTTGTAGGTGGAGGTGGAAAACTCAATCATTTTCAATAAATTCTGCGGGCGCTCATACATAAATATAGAAAAATAAATAGAAAGAAATGGAATACTGATGTCGCCTGCGCCTTATCGTTTTTTGATAAAGTTTTTTTGCCCCCCTGAGGAATGATTCTGCGAATGCCCATGTTCAGTAGTTCAACTGTGCATGGAAGTATATATAAATGTTCAGATTTAAAATACTACATTTGGATGAATAACATTGACATAAATTTTTTCTCATAATAAATTGAAAAAATCATGAATTAATATAGGAAGGTTACAAAAAACAATGCAAACACAGCATGTTTTCCAATTACCCACCACTCCACATGAAAAAAGTTCGTTTCCTTTGAGATTTGTTCGGGAATAATGGGAAAACGGAAAACTACCTCCGCAGCATCTTCATTTCCCTAAAGCCGTTTTCCAATCATATATCAATCTATTTAAGATACATTCGATCCCCTCGCGCTCTGCCGTCGAGCAATAACCTTCCAATTTGTCGCAGGCGATAGCGCTCCTCCGAGAGTCAACATATCATAGCTATTTGCCGCGGGATCATCTAATTCCACCCGCAGCCGGCAGTCCCTGCGATAACGAAAATGTTTGCATAAACAATAAAATTCGGGTAGAATGAATTGCGATGATTTCAGTTCGAGATCGTGAAATTTGCATGGCATAAGATGATCTCGACTGCTTTTTATGCATTCCAGAAATTGTTCTGTAGGTGGGATAATCGAAAAATGAGCCTGAAGCGTTTTCACGGCGAGTTTATCCAAATTTTTTCGATGAGGGATAAAACTTGAATTTCATCTACGTTCAATCAGTGTGCATTCAATGGAGAATGTTGAAATTAGAAAGGACGTTGGTAGTTTTTTTTAATACACCCTAACCAAAACATTCTTGGAGAAACTTTGCTGGTCGACAAAAAAATTTTTGTTTCATGTAACATAAGGCTTCATATCAAATTATAGTAGAATGGACATATCCGAATACAAAACTGAAAGAAAAAATCAGTTGTAACACTCAGGTAAGGTTTTCCTGTTACATTCATAGTATAGCACCACATTTGATGTTTCAATATGTGATATACAGGGTGTCCCACCGGGTGTGCCCATTAGAAGTTTATGGGGAAATAATAATTCGATCAATTTCAAATTTTGTGTGAAGCTATAAGCGGAGAAGACCTTCATTTATGATATATTTTCAAATATCAATGACCTCCGGTTTCACCGGAAATGGTATCAACTTTCTTATTTCAAATGGAACACCCTGTATATTATGACTTTTTTGGATTGATCTTCGAATGCTATAATCATTTTATGTATCATTCTCTATAGCTATCTAGAGCCGTTTTCAAGTTATTCACTGTTTTCCAAAAAAAATTACAAATTGAGGCTTGTAGAACACCGAGGATTTACTTAAACGGCAACGAATATTCTCAAATCTGTTTTTTGAAATGGGTTACCGAAAAGATATTCTACATCATTCCGTAGAAAACATAACGTTTTGGATATACTGGATGGTAAAATGAGAGTCCCAAAGTTAGAATTCGATTAAAGTCGAAAAATTCGATTTTTTCAAATGGGAAGAGTATTTTTTTTACTCATATATAAATTTGTAAGGAGAAAATAAATGGAGTCTTTCAAGGGTTCCGTATATCTAAAATGTACCATTCTCGAGATATTCAGGAATAAGTGTCAGCCAGGAGCATAATATAATGATTTTTATTTACATGAATCAAAATAGAAAATGTAGTTACATTACATGTTCAAAATTTCGTCCACTTACTACCAAACATTTTTCGCACCTTCTCAACATTTCCTGATGGGTGGATTTTCTTATTTTTTCTGGGGACAGAGTTTCAAAGGCATTACGAACTCTTTCTATGCAATTATTCATCGTTGTTACAGGGTATTCATAGACAGCATTTTTGATGGTTCCCCAAATAAAAAAATCTAAGACTGTTAAGTCTGGTGAACGCGGTGGCCATTTGAATGGTCCATTATTGGCGATCCAACGATCTTCAAAGATTTCTTGCAAAAAATCGGTAGCTCTGTGCCCATTATGAGGAGGTGCTCCATCATGCTGGTAGGAAACACAGCGATATTGAGCAAGTGGCAAGGTAATAATTATCTAGTTCTTTCAATATGTTCAAATAACCTTCACCTGAAAGAATTAAAATGTTTCATACAAAAAATTAAACTGAAAATTCGACTATTACCATTCAGATTCTCTTGATAAAATTTCAGAAAAACCACTCTATCGTTCCTCACAGCACAATAAACGTTGAATTGCCAAGATTCTTGAAAATGTCTCGATCTCTTTTTGTGCAGATTTACATCATTCCAATAATGGGAATTACGGCGATTAAATAAACCATTCTTAGAAAATTTTGCCTCATCCGTCCAGATTATATTCTCCAAAAATTTTTCGCAATCCTGGTTCATCGTGAGTATCCACTCACAAAATTCCACTCTCTTCATGTAATCATTTTCTTTCAAATCATGAACTAACTGAAAGGAAAATGGTTTGAACTCATGTTTTTTCAAAATTCTTTGTATAGAGCTTTTTGAAAGTCCATACTCTACAGACGCTTGTCTTAACGATGCTGTAGGAAAAGCTGTGAAATATGCTAATATTGATATTTCAATATTTTCATCATCCAAAATGGGTTTGTTTCTTGATGATTTTGAATTCACTGAACCACTACTCAAGAATGTGTTTAAAATTCTATTCAAAGTTTTACGGGATGGTGTCGGTTTTTCTGGAAATCTTTGTCGAAATATTTCACATGTCCTAGAAGCAATTCTGTTACATTCTCCATAAATTATGAACAAATTTAGGTAATCATCATTCGTATAATTCAAACGTTGCGCCATGATTCAGAAAACTATCAACAAGAAGAGCCTTAAAAAAAGGTACAAACAACAAAGAATTATCGTACATTGGATTGTCATGCATGATTTTCATTCACTGATCATCGCAACGAATGAAAATCATTTACTGCGCTGAATTGGCCGATACATTGTACGGTAATTTCTTGAGTTGGAAAAAAACCTTAAATATTTTGAATAAATTCACAGATTTGAAAGAAAAGGATTACATGAAGAGAGTGGAATTTTGTGAGTAGATACTCACGATGAAACAGAATTGCGATAAATTCTTGGAGAAAATAATTTGGACGGATGAGGCAAAATTTTCTGAGAATGGTTTATTTAATCGCCGTAGTTCCCATTATTGGAATGATGTAAAACTGCACAAAAAGAGATCGAGACATTTTCAAGAATCTTGGCAATTGAACGTTTATTGTGCTATGAGGAACGAAAGAGTTGTTTTTTTTGAAATTTTACCAAGAGAACCTGAATAGTAATAGTTGAATTCTCAGTTTAATTTTTTTTGTATGAAACATTTTAATCGTTTCAGGTGGAGGTTATTTGAACATATATGAAAGAACTAGAGAATGATTACCTGGACAACTTGCCACTTTTCCAATATCGCTGTGTTTTCTACCAGCACGATGGAGCACCTCCTCATAATAGGCACAGCTAATGACCTTAGTAGTCGATGCTGAATTACTGAACAAACAGAATAATAATTCGATCTTTCGATATGTATGTCACATTTTCCGAAAAATAACTAGTTATTTTCATCATGAGGAATAAAAAAGTGATGGTCATTCACTTCGAACAATGAAATAAATTTTGTAAAATGTCAACAACAGAAGCATAAAAAAGTATTTTGAATAATGTCACAGAGATTTTCATGAAACAGCGAACATAGAGCATTATTCAGTTATATTATGCTCGTGGCTGACACTTATTCCTGAATATCTCGAGAATGGTACATTTTAGACATAGGGAACCCTTGAAAGACTCCACTCATTTTCTCCTTACAAATTGATATGTAAGTAAAAAAAATACTCTTCCCATTTGAAAAAGTCGAATTTTCGGCTTTTCTCGAATTCCAACTTTGGGACTCTCATTTTATCATCCAGTATATCCAAAACGTTATGTTTTCTACGGAGTGACGTAGAATATCTTTTCGGTAACCCATTTCAAAAAACAGATTTGAGAATATTCGTTGCCGTTTCAGTAAATCCTCGGTGTTCTACAAGCCTCAATTTGTAATTTTTTTTTGGAAACAGTGAATAACTCTGAAACGGCTCCAGATAGCTATAGAGAATGATACATAAAATGATTATAGCATTCGAAGATCTATCCAAAAAAGTCATAATATACAGGGTGTTCCATTTGAAATAAGAAAGTTGATACCATTTCCGGTGAAACCGGAAGTCATTGATATTTGAAAATATATCATAAATGAAGGTCTTCTCCGCTTATATCTTCACACAAAATTTGAAATTGATCGAATTATTATTTTCCCAAAAACTTCTAATGGGCAATCCCGGTGGGACACCCTGTATATGAATAATTATTTTGAAGATTTTTTGAAACGCATATTTTGACTTTATTTAGCATTATATTTGAAAAAATACACAGATCAAGGATATATATATACAGGATGTACCAAGTTCGACGGCCTATTAGGCGTTTCTGGAGAACTGAACCTATTTCAAATCTGAAAATTGGGATAATAATAATAATATGGTTTATTCCTTCAAAATTCAGGTATAAACAGATTTCACAGAGGCGCGAGCCTGTACGTGACTTAATATAATTAAACCTATTACACTTACACTTAGTAGCCAGTATTCAAATTAATTTACAAATTCCAAGCAACATACATTCATGTAAAGAAAAAAAAAGGAAAAAAAAAACAAAGCAAATGGAAATATCCAATCAATTATGTTATTGTTTGACATTATCTACCGATCTAAAATATTCGTGAAGCTCGACCACTTTCAGTTATACAGGGAGTGAAAAAAAATTTTCTCTTCTGTTTTCTTTTCGAATTTTGATAGAGAATTCAATTCTGCATACATTCGTGCTCAAATCGTTGCCGTCCGTCAAAACACTTTCCAAAATATCGAGAAAAAAACTTAAGAAAAGAAGGAGATAAGAGTATTCGATATTATGTTTGTTATTCCTAACCTAGATATCGTAAGCACAAACCGTTTTCACATTTTTGAAGGCGAATACTGTGGAGATATTTTACATTTTCAGAATTTTGAAAAACCCATCACATTATTTTTTTATGATTGCGTTAGATTATGCGAAGGAAAATGGTGATAATGTTTCAAATGTTAATGCTTCTAAAATCAACAATTCTTGAGTTATTCAGGTTTTCCTGATTTCATATCGTACATACCATCAAATTCATAGAATCTGTTCCATATCAACAATGATTTTGGTCATAGAAGATGAATTATTCAAATAACTCACTAGTGACTACCTCTTTTCTGAATTCATTTATCATGGTTGATATGGAACATATTTCATGAATTTGACGGTGCGTATGAAATAAAATCAGAAAATCCTAAATAACACAAGAATTATCAATTGAAGGAGCATCAACATGTTGAAACATTATCATCATTTTTCTTAGCAGAATCCAACGCAATCATGAAAAAATAGGGTTCTAATTTGAAAAACGAAAGTTTTTGAACCAACATTTGGAACACCCTGTGACGGGTTATTCCAAATTCTGAAAATGTACCATATTTTCACAGTCTTCGCTTCCAAAAATATGAAAACATTTTGTGCTTTTGATACATAGATTAGGAATAACAAGCATAATACCGAATACGCTTTACTTCCTTTTATCTTCAGTTTTTTCTCGTTATTTTGGAAAGTATTTTGCTGAATGCAACGATTTGAGTACGAATGTATTCAGAATTGCATACTCTATCAAGTTCGAAAACAAAAAAATGAAATAATATTTATGGCTACTTTACTAAGCTTCAAAAGTTGAGCTATAAGATTATTATTATTATAATAATAATAATAATCTTTATTGGACTTGCCAAAGGGCTATCGACCGAGGTCTTTCTGCCCTTTTATTATTTTTATTTATTTGTAAGATTTTAATTTTTTCCTGATTGTACTTGATAAATGTACCAAGGGTTGAGTGGTAGAGAACCAATTGATGAACTCCCCCTTAAGATTTCCACTTGTATTCTATGTTCTTGGGTCTTTGGAACTGTAGTAAACTTGTATGGGTGTAAAAAAATTATTATTATTATTATTATAATCATCATTATTTTTATTATCATTATTGTTATAATTATCATTATTATCATTATTTTCCGCATTTCTCATGCTAAGGTGTTTGCATGGGTAAAGGTAAACAGGGCTTTCACATACTCATTGCTTGTTGACGTTTTTTATTCTTTTATTATTTTCCTCACAATCCTACATTTTGCCATTACCGTTGATTTCTGCATTTCTGCATTTCTGTTTTTAAATGTGCAGTCGTGTTTTTTCAATTCTTTCGGCAGCTTCGATGGTATGAGTCCTGTGACCGAAATGACAATGGTTAGTATATAAACCTTTACCAGGCCTGTCAGCTCCAAGCGGCCGACCTGCTCCAAGCGGCTGGTCCATTCCAACACGGTCAATACCGAATTGACTATTTCTCGACAGAAATTGGGAAAAAAACGAATGATTTTATTTGACTATAATAAGATATTCTATGATGTAATTTCAGCATGAATCAAACTCGGTCTATGCTGGGCCGAATTCACTTACGTTTGGGATATCTGGCCAAGAATTTTGATGAATGCATTTGATAGAGTATATCTTTTCATACTATCAAAAAAAATTTCAACCAATTCTGTGAACCCTTGACCCCAGCTCCCAGGATCGAACGCTGTGTTCTCTCAATACACTCTCGTCTCTATCCCCTTTTAGTGTTTGGGATGTCCGGCCAAGGATTTTGATGAATGCTTTTGATATAGTATATCTTTCCATACTATCTTGAAAAATTTCGACCAATTCTGTGAATCCTTGACCCCCAGCTTCAAGGATTCACAGAATTGGTCGAAATTTTTCAAGATAGTATGGAAAGATATATATGCATACTATATCAAAAGCATTCATCAAAATTCTTGGCCGGACATCCCAAACACTAAAAGGGGATAGAGACGAGAGTGTATTGAGAGAACACAATAGCTCCAAAGATCGAACGCTGCGTTTTCCTGATTCACTCTCGATTCTATCCCATACTTACAGTTGTTTGGATTGTCCGGCCAAGAGTTTTGATGGATGCATTTGATAGAGTATATCCTTCCGTACTCTCCGAATTCTGTGACTGTGAATCCTTGACCCCCAGCTGCAAGGATCAAACGCAGTATTCTCCGTTTCACACTCGACTCTATCCCGCATCAAATGTTTTTTTTTGTGTTCGGGATGTCCCGTTGAAAATTTTGAGTAATGCATTTCTCAAAATCTTGGCCGGACATCCGAAACACGAAAAAAAACATTTGATGCAGGATAGAGTCGAGAGTGAAACGGAAGAACACTGCGTTTGATCCTTGGAGCTGGGGTTCAAGGATTCACAGTCACAGAATTCGTTGAAATTTATTTAATTAATAAGGAAAGATACACTCTATCAAATGCATTCATCAAAATTCTTGGTCGGATTTCCGAAACACTAAAAAAAAACCGTAAATGTGGAATAGAGAGGAGGGTGAATTGAGAGAACACAGCGTTCGATTCTTGGAGGGGGGTCAAGGGTTCACAGAATTGGTTGAAATTTTTTTTTAATAGTATGAAAAGATATACTCTATCAAATGCATTCATCAAAATTTTTGGCCGGACATCCCAAACGTATGTGAATTCGGCCGAGCATAGACCGAGTTTGATTCATGTTGAAATGACACGATAGAATATCTGAGTAGTAACTGTGGTTTATTGTTGTACTATGTTAGAAATGGCTATCAACCAAGGGTACTTCAGCCTTTTAAATTTTTTTTTTTATAATTTATAATGTATACATTTCATAATATAACATTATTTAATTAGAATTTAACATTTTCAAAAGAGTCTGTGTGGGATGTTTTCTTGAAGATTTGTTTGCTCCATCATCGTGGTATTGTTCGATTATGTCATTCTGTCCTATCAGTTTAGAATGGAATTTCTGGTTGAGTCTCTTGATTTTTTCATTCATTGGTTCGATTCCTGTCTCTTCATATAAAAGAAGATGTGGAGGATTATGGAGAACATTATTTGGGTGACGCATTCTTGTTATTTTTCTTAGGGCTGTTGTCTCTGTAACTTGTAAGTTTTTTATTGCTCTAGATTTGCAATTAGCGTATAATGAGTAAGCATATTCAATCAAGGGTCTAAATATGGTCTTATATATTTTTGCTGCAGTATGTATGTTAATTTCTTGTTTCTTGTATGTTAGATTGATAAAATATGTGGCTCTGGAAATTGCCTTTTTCTTTACTATTTTTGTATTAAAGTTGCATCTATTGTCTATATGAACTCCTAATTATTTGACAGTTGGTGACGGTTTTATATTTATGCCATTTATATTCAGAGTTGGTGAATTTGGGTTAATTATGTGATCAAACATGATAAACTGGCACTTGGTTGGATTTGGTTTCAACCTCCATTTGTGGAACCATTTTGTGATTGAATTTACTTGTTCTTGTAGGTTTTGTGTGCAACTTTCTACTGATTTTTCATGTGCAGTCATCAGCAATCATCAGCAAATTTGTAGTACATATTTGATCCTAGATGGGTTGGTGTACATGTCATAACAATAAAATTTATATATAGATGTTGACAGTGGAGATCCTTGAGCTGTACCTTGTTCTGGCCTGAAGTAGTTAGAAACATGATTATTTATTTCAACACTTAGTTTTCTATCTTCTAGGAATTGCTAGCATACATTTATTAGATAGTCAGGGCATTTTGTTTGGTGTAACTTATACAGCAGTCCTTTGTGCCAAACACTGTCGAAGGCCTTCTGGATGTCCAAGCACAAAGCAGCAGACTTGTATTTCCTCAGTGCCGAATTCTGAACGTTTGATATAAGAATTGAGAGTGGGTGGTGTGTTGAGTTTTTCTCTTTGAATCCAAACTGGAAATTTGGGATAAGATTGTTTATATGTTCATCAAGTAATTTCTTCATTAATTTTTCATAAAATTTCCTTAGCACTGGTAGTAGGGTGATAGGTCTGTAGTTTTCGACTTTTCCTCTACCTGAATTTGGTTTATGTATGTTAATTATGATACCAGTTTTCCAAATTTCCGAAAATATCCTGTATTTCAAACAATATTCGTAAATTTCCATCAGTTTGTTATGTATACTCTCATTTAGGGCTTTGACTGCGGACCATGGGATGTTGTCTTTTCCAGGTGTGGTGTTTTCAGATTTGTGAAGGATTTGGTAATAATCATCTTCTTCAATTTCAATCGGCTCGTTATTTCTGTTAGTAGTCTTATCATACCAATCATTTACTCTTTCAAAATGTTTTTTTATCAAAGTTGGCAATTTGATTTAGTTTGAAATTTTTTGGTAATGCCTTGCAAATGCTTCACATTTCTCCTTATCAGTTTGATGTTCTGTCCCATTATCTTCCAGTGTAGGAATTTGGTGTGATTGTTTGTATCTTGACAGTTTACTGACTTCTTGGCAGAACGTTTTACCTTTAGTGTCATTGATCTTGTTACAAGCTGTTATCCAATTATGTTTCTTATATTGTTGTATCATTTTATGAATATTTCTATTGTAATCTTTTTTGTAAGTGGGGTCTCCGCTTCTGAGATATTTTCTGTACATTTTCCTTTTATATTTTATCATTTTAATTATATATGGTGGGAGTTCGTGAATATATGGATGTCTTGAGATCGTAGGTGTGTTTTTTCTTATACTTTCAGATAAGGCTTTGTTGAATTTTCCCACATATTCTTCGTTCATAAGTACTTTTTTATTTGATTCAATGAATTCTCCCATTTCTTTATTTACATTTTCCATATTGCATTTGCTGTAATTAGGTATAATCTTGTTCTGCTCTTCTGAAGGTTCAATATTCAGATCAACCTCAATTAGAATTGCCATGTGATCTGAGCCCAAATCAGGGATTAATTCTATTTTTTCAAAAATCTATTCATCAAAAATGTTGGTGAAATTTCAGCTTTGGTGAATTGTTTGCTCTTCAGGAAATTGTTGATTTTTTGGTTCTTAGCTTGATTTACGTTAAAGTCTCCTACTATACTAGCATATTTGCAAAGGGTCGCTTTTATAAAAATAGTCTCTTCTATTTTGGATGTATGGTGGATGTATACAATGAAAAATGTGCAATTTCATTCATCGGATTGTTGATTATTGGTGCATTAGCTTTTCCACATCTTATGCTAGGATGACACTGTACCAGGCTGCCACCCCTTGTATTTAGTATTTGATGACCAATCTTTTGAAGTTTTGTCCAATTTCGATATTGTGTATTGTCCGAACTTTTTAATTTCGCCTCAACAAACATTGTACATGAAATTTTGTTATTTTCTATAAAATGGTTGATTAAGTGTTTTTTGGAATATAGCTGTTTATGTTGTTGTACAGAAATTTAATTGTCGACGCGAACTTGACTGTTGTTCTTGCCGTTGACTGGTTCAGTTGGGGAAGTTTCTTCAGGGTCCTCCAAATCAAACATCAGAACGTAAAATCTATTCCCTGTAAACACCACTGCTGTATCTATATTGTATTGACTTATGAACCTCTTCTTGATCTTGAGTAAGAGTTCATTGATGTTGGTGTTTTTTGGTTTGTTGAGTTTGCGACAATATGTATTAACTATATCATCATGTATTGTTATGGGGGAATGTATTCTATGCATTTTCTTCGAAATTTCTTCAATTTCTCTGGTTTCTTTGTTAAGTGTCTTAACATTAACATTTGGGATGCCTTCGATTGGTTTCCTTGGATGGTTGGGACATTTTATGGACCATGCTAAAGGATCCTCCGCAAACCGTGCATTTGGTGTATTGGTGGACTTGCATTGGGACATTTTGTGGGCTCCCTGACATTTTGAGCATTTTGGTGGACTTTAGCAATTTTCGGTTATATGGTCAAATTGCAAGCATTTGCTACAGGGGACAGGTGTTGGCTCCGGTGCTTTACTGGGGAACACCATATGGTGGCGATTCATATAAAATAATCCATTGTTTAGTAGTGTTTCAAACGCATTTATTTCATCTGTTATGATTCGTATATAATATCCCGTTGGATTACTGGTTATTCTTGATATGATACTTTAACAATAGCGATGTTGTATTCCCAATGAAGTAAGGCATTGACTTATTTCTTCGTCTTTGATGTTCTTTTCTACTGATGAAATAACCACTGAATAAGTTTTTTGTGGTTCTTTTCACTCGAGCTTCTGCTTTTGATTTTTGGTTTCTTTGTAGATTGATTTTTTTTCTGATTTCAATTCATTTAGGGATTGTTCCAGTTTAGTTTTGTCATTATTTGACTTTAAAAGAAGTCCTAATTTGGTTTTCAGGATAACATCTTCAGAATTCGGATATTTGGAGTTCCAAATGATCGCCATTTGGATTCTGTCCATTTCATAACTTTCAGAAATGATGTAAAATAAGTTGGGGTATTCTGTGTATTTAATTTCGTTCATTGTGAGAAGTATTTATTTATAATTTTTGTTGGGTTAATCTTGATTTGTTGTTGGTTATCTGTTGTTTTTTGTGTTGATCCTGCGGCAGAAGTTGATGCTTCATTATTCGTGTTATCTATTTCCATATGTACAGGAATATTTTCATTTGATTTCATTCCTTCTATTAATTGTGGTTGTTTGAATATGATTTCCGGAGATTTACTTTCATTTCTATTCTTTGCTGAGGTGGTTTTTATAGTTCTCTTCTTTCGTTTTTTCATTTCAGAAAGGTAGAAATCCTCAAAATCTGCAGCGTTAGCCGAAAAATTACTTTCAATTTTCCTCAATTATGTTAAGCAGATGTCAATTGGTTCACTATCAGTTGGGACTTTGATTTAATTCGATACTACGATAGAAGCACATGTGCTTAGCATGGAAGTCAGACACAGACTGGGAATATCTGATTATATTCGAATTAAATTATTCGTTCTCCCCTATAGAATTTATCACTTCCAAGTGATCTTTCGCCGAGTTCAATTTAAACGAACTAATTTTTGTCGAGAGATAGTCAATTCGGTATTGACCGTGGTGAAAGGGGCCAGCCGCTTGGAGCAGGTCGGCCCCTTGGAGCTGGCCGGCCGGGAGCTAACATCACCCCGGTTAAACCTTTTCCATCTTCCACATTGACTTTATTTTTTCGGCAAGTTCTGTGTATTTCCTGATCTTTTCCGTAATTGTGTTATTAGGTTATGATCCAGGGGATATGCAATATCAATTAATGTTGTGGTCTTATCAATCTTATTTATGGTTGTTTTGTCTGTTATAATTGCTCTGTCCCAATATACTTTGTATTCCTGATTCTCGTTGACTGGTTCAAGTGTGTATTTGTTATAGGTTCCTCTATCGTCTTTATTCCAAATTTTTGGACTGAGTATTTATGAAGAATTTTAGAAGAGAGATTGTGTCTGTTCAAATACTCTATTGGTGCAAAGCTTGGGCATCTTGATGTAATGCGTTGAATTGTTTCTGATGTTGCTTTGCACATTCTGCATTTGTCATTGTTCATGTGGGTCTTCATTATATATTTTCGATAGTTCCGTGTAGGTACGACTTGGTTCTATATCGCACACATGAAACTGCCGTGTAATTATTTGCCTTCTCATGCTTGTATGAGATTTGTTATCAGTGTGTTCTTGTCTACTTGTTCTATCTGTACGTGTGTGCTGAGTGGGGTGTACCCTTTCTCTGCCCGTTTGATGGCTGCATGTAGTTGTGAATACGTTTCCTTCTGTTTGAAGTATGTTTGCAGATTGTGTATTTGAATGTTGAGCGTTGCTTCTATGTTGATAAGGCCTCGTCCTCCTTGTTTCCTAGGAAAGTACAACCTCTCAATGGCAGAGTTAGGATGTAATGCTCTGTTGTTTATAAGTGTTTTTCTGGTTAACCTGTCAAGTGCCTGTATGTCTGTTGTGGTCCACTGCATGACTCCAAATGAGTATGTCAAAATGGATACTGCCCAGGTGTTGACAGCTTTCATCTAATTTTTAGCATTTAATTATGTTCGCATGATTTTAATTAGCTTTTCCTTATATTCATTCCTTTTGTTTTCCTTCATTTCGTCCGTATTATATGTAAGTGTCTCCTTTACTCCCAAGTATTTTTATGATTCGTTGTCGTCCAGTTCAGGAAATGTTATAGTGTTAACAGTTAAGTCTATATTTCTTGTTTCCATGATTTCACCTCTTTTCACAATGAGTGACGAACATTTATCTAAGCCAAATTGCATTTTCTTATCATTGGAAAAAATAGCAGTGGTTTCTAAGAGCGAAGATATCTTGTTTTTGTCGGGGCATATAACTTAAGGTCGTCAACGTAAAACAGATGTGATAAAGTGCGGTTTTGGGTGATCTTGTATCAAATTTGGACCGATTTCATTTGAGTACTCAATGGATTGAGTGCCAGGATAAATCACTTTGGGCTCCATGTGTCTCCTTGGAAAATTCCTCTTTTTATCTGTATGTTATCAGTTTCCATTTTCGTAGTAGGCAGGCTGAGTGTTGGTTTTGTTTCCCAATTCTTCATTGTTTATTCGAGGAACTGTATGATGAATGGATCTATTTTGTAAATTTTTAGAATATGACGCAGCCATGAATGAGGAATTGAGTCGTAGGCTTTCTGGTAGACAATCCATGCTATCTCTTTGTGCTTGTTTAGTTATCACTCTATCTATTATAAGCTGTTCTTTACAGCCCTTGGTTCCTTTCGTGCATTTTTTCTGTTTTTCATGCTCGATGTTCTGTTCTGTGATATGTTTTATGATCTTTTCGGCTATTGTCTTTGTAATTATCTTATACAGTGTATTGAGACATGTAATCGGTTTACAGTTTTTTGGCTCCTGTGTGTTTTCGTTTTTTTGTTTTAGATAGGTTATGCCATGTGATAATGATGGTGGGACATCCAGCAGTGTTATTATGTGTTGAATTAGCTGTGCCATTTTCTCGTGTAATGTTGTTAGGTAATTCCAAAAGTAGTTGTAGGTCTTGTCTGGTCCCGGTGTCTTCCAGTTCGGTAGTTGTTCCAGTATTTATTTCAATTCTACCGTTGTTATTTCGTATGGGATCATGGGCACCACTGCTTCTGATCTTTTCTCTTCTTCTTTTATCCATTTACTTCTTTTATGTTCTATTGGGGTCGACCATAAAGACTTCCAATACTTTTCAATTTCTATTTTCGTCGGTGGTTTCGTTTTTCTTGTCTCCTTCCCTGTTTGATCTAGTTTTTGAAAGAATTTCCTATCGTCTCTTGTTAAGTTCACGTTGTCTCGTTTTCTTCGGTGGGATGTAATATATTTCCTCAGCCTTTTACCCGACGCCATTAACTTTCGTTTGAGTGTGTCAATTATGTCTATTATTTCTGTTGTTCGAGTACTAAATTTGGTTTTTATATTATATTTTTTGTAAAGTTTATTATGCTTTTGATTGGGAGCTACTAATGAGTTGTTCACTGCGTATTCCACCTATTTCATCTTCCAGTCTTTTTTTCCACCCAGGTTTGCCATTTGTGTTCGCTCTTTACTTACCATCATTCATTCTGCTTCTTACGGTGTTCCCGATCCCCAGTGTGTCCGCGATTGATATGGCTGTGATGTATGTTATCTCCCCTAGGTCTTCAATTGTTTCAATATCGCTTGTATATTTTTTTTTATATAGTTGTTATATAGTTGAACTGTGCTTTTAGTTTTCCAACAAAACTTGAGTTTTGATAGGTTTTCTCTACAGTTGTAGGTAGTTCCCTCGAATAGGGTCTTGTTTTTGTTGAATACTTGTTCTATTTCTTTCACCATTCCCAGGTCTTTTGTTCTGTTGTCAGTTATTTGTATGTTTCCTGCAGCTATTTTTGATTTTTTTGTGTGTTCATTTGGTTTATTCGTGAGCCTGTTTCTGTTTCAGATCTTGTTTCTGCTCTGAAACAAGAGCACCTTTTCTACATCAAAGCTCAAGAAAACCTATCACGAAAAAATCTCTCGAACATATGGGAAAAAGTACAACCAAACACAAAAGACGTAATTATTACTACAAAACAAGGGTTCCTTCTGAAAAGTTATGTAGATAAAGCAATCATTAATGATACACTCTACAAATTAGTGCAAAAAAATAAAATAACAAGCTACAAAGAAACACTGCCATCACAAACAAACTCCTCAAATAACATCGAAAACAAAGCATCATAAAGCGTCATTCTTGGTTCAGTTGAACTGGATATTTCAGATAAGGAAGTTAGCGAATACCTGAAGCAATGGAAAATAAAACACCGATACTGTAAGAGAATCATTGCAAAAGCTATCAGTAGGCCAACACTGATGGTTCGAGTGATAACATCCTGCTTGGGTTCATCTGAGAGATTTCTTAACGATGGCATATTCTACAAACATTTGGTTTACCCCAGCAATCCTTCAGCGCCATTCCTACAACCTTGCTCCAGATGTCAATCATTTGACCAAACACGAGAAAATTGCGTAAGCGTCATTAAATGTACTAAATGTGAGGGTCCACTCCATTACAGCAAATGCATCAGCCAGTTACCACCGAAATGTGCATCGTGTGGTTTTGACGATCATGCAGCTTGGTCACTTAGATGTCCCCGCAGACAAACCAAACCCATCGGAGGCATATCCAACAGCCAAATCACATCACTAAACAAAAAATTCAGAGATATTGATCCAGCCATAAGTAAATCAACAAAAGTACATTCTCCTGTGACGGTTCATGACGTGATCATCGACACTTATATACCTAAACTGAACAAGGCCAAAAGCACAAACAGAGAAGATCTTATAGCAAAATTGAGAAAACGTATTATTACTCAATATTCCATCGATACGGTTGCTCATTTTTCTGGTAATAGACTATGCGTACTAATGTTTGACTTGGAAAATCCTGCCACCCCCCTCGCCGACTCCGCCCATTCAAGGAAATATTAATGCACAGTTTTATGTCGACTCTTAAAATTAGGTATGCCAACCTAAACAGTTACCCACCGAAAAAACTACTTATAAAAAACATCATCGAAAGACACATCATAAACTGTGCATTATTCGTTGATACCAAAACGAACGAAAATAGTAGTACTGGATACAGAAACTGGAACATCATACGACGAAATGGAAACATAAACAATAGAAATACAAGAGGAGAAAAATGACTAAGGAAAATCCACCCAAAATTAACAACCCACTGAATGAAGCTCTCTATTTTTTCATTCCGTTTCCGAAGACAAACTTCATATCTTTGGTGCCTACATTCACCCTAAGTCGCTTATCCAACAGACAATCTTCATTAAGGCCAGTCTGTGTAAATATCCTATAATAATTGGAGATCTTAATGTCAACCGAAGAAAAGGAAAACAGATTGAAGATTTTTTGAAAAACGAACCCTTTGAAATGGCATGTACACCACCAACATTTAGAATGGCGAACAACCCCGACTCTACTCCAGATCGTGTAATAAGTCCTCCAATTTCTGCGAGTTACCTTGTTACAAACGGTCATAAACGGTTACGATTTTCTGATACCGTTCGTATTTTGCGAGAGCGGTAATAGAGGAGAAGGTGTTATGACGTAGCCGTCATTATGACCGTTGTTGAAAATCTGTCCCCTTGTTCCAAAGCAGGGTAACTGGCAGCGGTTATATTCAAAACAAGTGAATTCGCGCCAAATACGAAAATTGCTATGTTGCATCTTGTAGATTGAAGGGTGCCTATACCTATAAAGTTTCTTGATTTATTCATTCGATTCATTTCTTACACCAGCCCAGCAAGATGTGAAAGAAAATCTAAAATATTCTTAGTATTGTTTTCACATCCTCTCTTTCCAAATTTGTTTATGCTTCACTTTTTGACCTACGCTTAATGTCTCGAAGTAATTCTGTTTTCAGATTATTATTTTTGAATATAGTAAAACAGGAAACGCATCAACATTTCTGGAAATATGCATTCAAATTAGTACTTCTTAGCTAAAACTTCCCCCAGTAACTAAGTATGTTTTAGCGAGGATGTATAAACCGTGTTAAGAAATTGACAGTGAGGATAAGTGGGGGTTACCGCACTATTACCAAAAGTATACCGGACTTATAACACGGTAATTCGCAGAAATTTGACTATATATTCAAACAGTATCAAGAATAACATTTGTTCAATGGTAACTCATCCTGATCTTGCAACGCAATTGAAATTAGACTTGATTTACTCAGATCTGTTATTGAGAGTCCCCATAAAAAAAACCCTGAAAAATTGCAATATGAACATCCTCAACGAAAGAATGGAAACATATATGAATGAAGTAAAAGATAACCAAATCACCAATGAAGAAATCGCTAGGTTCACATCCACACTTTCATCATTAGTGTTAGAAAACAGCCCTGTTATAAATAAAAAATATTATGTTCCTGAGTTACCGCCGTAAATCAATGCAATGATAAAAAAGAAAAGAAGAATGTACAGAGACTACCTGACAAATCCCAGTAGAGTACTCAAAACAGAGCTGAATTCATATAGCAAATATATACAAACTCTTTTACGACAATACAAAGAATACAAATGGACTTCCATTTGTAATGAAATAAACGAAAGCACAGGCAAAAAATACTGACAACTAATGAAGAAACTGAGCAAATACAAAAGATCATCATCCGAAAAACCAATCGAAATGAACAATAAAATATATTCGACAGATCAGAAAAAGGCCGAAATTTTTGCCACTCACTTTTCTGAAACTTTCGAAGAAACAAATTTATCACATTATTGTCAACAAAAACATGATTCGAGGAATATTTTCAAGATGACCGAATAATATCCAACATCAGCATAGAAGAGGATTTGTATCATAGATTGTTACACAAAGGAAAGAGCACCACTCCAGGACATGACAGTAACTCAAGAGATTCGTTGCGTAAGCTGAATGACAAGAATCACAAATATTTAATCAAAATATACGAGAACTGCTTTTACCATCACTAAGTTCCTCCCGAATGGAAACATGGTATAATCATCACCATTCCAAAACCAAATACAGATCAACGTCGAGTGAACAACTTCAGACCAACTACGTTGTTATCAGTACTGGGTAAGCTGTTAGAAGAAATTATAAAAAGTTTACTTCAAATAGAAATTGAACAGAATATTCCTAACTATCAGTTTGGTTCAAGGAAAATAATTCTACTATCCACCCTATAACAATCCTGACATTTAATGTCCAAGCGAACAAACTCATTGGAAAACACAACACTGCATTATTTCTGGATACTAGAAAGGCTTTTGACAGTGTCTGGCATAGGGTTTGCTGTATAAATTGTACAAACTGGGATGTTCCGACTACATAATTCTTATTCTGAGAAGCTTCAAATCCGGGTGAGAGACAGTGTCTCATCACTGTTCAGCAATGAACAAGATGTTCCTCAGGAATCTTCACTATCAACTCTTCACTACAATGCCTATTCTCACGATATGTATAGCAAAGATAACAGACACTTCAACGGAGGCCTTCACATGCTACAATTTGATGACGATCCAGCCTTGACTTCAGACAATACCAACATTTCGAAGTCGGTGGATTACCTGCAGCAGTTGTTGAAAAAGACAATGAAGTGGTTCAATAAATGGAGGCTACAAATAAATAAAAACAAATCACAATTCATAGTGTTGAATCACAAAATAACAACAAATTCTCCAAAATTGAGATTCGTGAACACTTCTATCAGTGCGCAAAGCAGTGTGAAATATCTAGGTGTTATCATTGGCCGTATACTTTCCTTCAAAACGAATGCCACCACAAGTAAAAAGAAATGCATCTCCAGAAGCAAACACTCTCGTATCCTAACTTATAAGAACATAGGAATTAACTTCAAAACAGCTGCCCACATTTACAAAACTATATGTCGCCCAATACTGGAGCACTTCCATTCGATATATTCAACCTCCAACTCAACAACAATGAAACTCCTCGGTACAGCAGAAACCTTCACTCTTAGAAGCATTACCAAAATGAGACCCAATGATTGCGCTTCACAATTCATCTAACAAGCTCTTGTATGAATTAACTAAAATTACTCCAATAGAACAAAGACTGAATGACTTGTCAAAAAAATTTTCAACAAGGAAAGCCAATGTAAAAATATTAAGTCAATTCTGCATCGATAGAGAACCAACCAGAAGAGCACAGAGGAAACACCCACACGAAACGATATGGCAACTGATCCAGGACATGAACATCTGATCCAATAAGATACACAAATAATCGTATACATCTGTATATAAGTATTTTTTTTTTTGTACAATTTGTCAACTCCACCACTGTATCAATATGTGTTATTTAAAAAAACATGTAACTTTGTACAAACAGGCTGAAGGACCTCGGTCGTTCGCCATTTGGATATGTCGAATAAAGAACATTTTTGATTAATTAATACAATAATCATAACATGGAAAATAAATGGAATAAATTTTATAATTGAAAATGAATGAAGAAAAAACTAACGATGTATATCGATATAAAAACAAATTACACATATACACTCGATAAAGCGATATTCATAAAAATAATATATGAATAATAATAGACCTTGAAAAGTACAGAAAAAAAATTTCAAAACTAGAATCTGAATTATTGTTCGAAATAACTCAAACAAAACTGCTCCAGAAAATGATATCAACAAATATAATCATAAAAGTAAACCAATTATCAAATTAAAAAACATAACACATACAAATATTACTGATTCTGATACTGTATCGTAATATCACAACGTACCAAAGTAGGCATTTTTCATTCTGAACTAAAAACTGCATTTGTGGTAAATAATCAATAATGAACAGTATTCCAATATTTGTAGCTATGTATTCGAATTAAGAAATCAAATTTATATTGAATGAAAAAGAAGAATATAACTAACGAGAGTCGCATAACGGACAAAATCAGCTCCGTAAGTAATTATAGAACTCAACTTCCATTACACAATTTGAAGTCAAAGAAACTAAAAACTATAAACTCTCTCTAAATACACTCTCAACGTCGTTTTGAATTCGAACACTTCTTTTTCTAGAACGAGAATACAAATGAAAATTATATTTTTACCCTACTCTAAAAAAAATATCCTGATTAGAGAATGGACAATAATAATTATGTATTGAATTAGGAGAGCATAGCCGCAGGAAGTAGTGTTGGAATACTCTTGTAGAAGGCGGTTCATGTTGAAAATCTGTATCACTTCATTTCGAATGTCCCACTAAGCGACTACGCATCGGTGGGGCGATCGAGGAGAGACGAAAGACGCGAGACCGACCCAGTACAGAGAGTCGGAGATCTCGACCATCATGTAACTTGAACGGCGGCACTTGTAAAGCCGTTTCGTATCTGGGCCGGAGCGGGACCGCAATTCGAGCGATTTGATAATCAGATGTATTTTGTCGAACGCCCCAACTGAAGTAATAAAAATACAGTGACCCTATTGTTCATTGCTTTCATGTTGATAGGAGGTACTTCCATCTTTCCTTTTCACTAGTCTTCAATATGGCTTCGGAGAGGGATAACGTTAACGATATGGCTCCGCAAATTTCGAGTTTCGAGTGTTCATATTGCAAGAGAATTATGGCTGAATTAGGCATCAACTCAAGACTTATTGTTGAAGATTATCCATGAAATGGATAGTAAAAATAAAATTCTGATTAAGAACTCTCAATTGTTAGAATATAAAATTTCTACTATGGAAAATATTATTGTAGAAAAAGATGTGATTATATCTAATCTCAAATATAAAAAGAAATCGCAAGATAGCGATATTGCCACTATCAACGTACCAATACCTGTTCCTGGGGACCGCCTCCGTGGCGGAACCGATAGGCAGTCGGCTTCGTACGCGGAGGTAGTGGGTTCGATTCCCACGTGGTCAAGGGTGTCTGTGTATGTCTAATGTTGTCAAAGCACACACACAGCGTGTGTGTGCTTTTATAAAAAAAAAAAACCTGTTCCTGGCTGTTCATATAAGGATGCTGCAACTGATGCTCCCAAGAAGACTGTTTCAGTAAAATCTTCAGACGCCGAACAACAACCTCCACTTCAAAGACCGGTAGTATCAGTACCAGTTGTTGCATCCAAATTGCAAAGTAAACAAATGAATTCTCGACAGAATGAACGTGAACAAAACAAAACTGAAATTGTAACAATAGATCACCACTGATCAAATCAACTGAAGATACCATTGGCAGAGGGTTACCCGCAGAAAAGGAAGTTGTTTTTTTGTCATTTTTGTGTGTGAAGATATTTCATTCCAATGTTTTGTAATACTCTGTAACGCCAGTTAGTTCTGTGGTTATGTTGGTGAATAAGGATACCACATCAAGACTAACTAGTACATAGCCAGGAGGATATTCAAAATTGTTGATAAATTCCGAGAAGAAAAAAGAGTCTTTCACATAGTAACTGTTCTGTTTGTTGTATGATACCGTGAGTAAATCTGTAGTGTATTGAGCGATTCGGCAGGTAGGTGAATCTATGGAAGAGATTATAGGTCTAAGTGATAGTTGAGGTTTATGGATTTTAGGTAGTCCATAAAATTTTGGTGTTTTCGAGTTATAAATAGTGTGTTGTTTAATCATACCTGAGTCATCTTGTATTTTCTTTTTTAAGGTAGTCATTAATTTATTGGCTTTTTGTTGAATAGTATTAGTGGGGTCTCTAGGTATTCTTTCATAATGAACTTCATCTGTTAAAAGTTCTCTTGCCAAGTTTTTGTAATCAATGTTCTTCATTAGGACAGTGACATTTCCTTTATCTGACCTGGTAACTAGTAATTCGTCATGATTTTTAAGGAAATTTTAGTTTTATTCAATGATCTCCTGAAGGGGTCTGGGGTTGTGTGGTGAGAGATCATATAGTTAGTAACAGCATTAACCGCTCTGGCTGCGAACACATTTCTCGTTATAGGCGGGGTTAATGTGGCGATGTTTTCGATATCAGCTAACAAACCTGGTAAGTGGATCTCTTCTTTTGTTGGTAGCATATTGAACTTGGGACCTAGTGACAACAAAGTACGAACCTTATCAGGCACTGCCATTCCTGAGACGTTCTTTAACCAACTATCTGATACTTTTATGGAATGTAATTGTTCTCTTTCCAATCTAATGAATTTTCTAACATTAACTTCTCTGATTAAGTGAAATTTTCTGTTATAGGACACCATAATTTTACTCTGAAAATTTAGAACTACTAATTCACCTACTATTGGTAATAAATGATTCTTAAGTAAGGATATTTCTTTTTCTATTCTGACAATGCTATCTATAGTGATAGAAATTTAAAAGTTTAGGAGGTTGTTTACCAATCTACTGTTGAAAACGTAGACGTTATTTCTAATATTGCCTGTACTATCTGCTAAAAGTTGTTCAATTCCTTTAATGTTGTTAGTTAGATGTTTTGGTTTTATGCCAGTTGATCGGCATCTTAGTAAGAAAGCTCTTCTATTGTGTAAAGAGGCAAGTCGAGAATTAGCTCTAGCCCACCGTTTAAATTGCTGCATGGCTGCCAATCCATGAGTAATTTTGATGTCATTGTAAAATCCCATGTTGTAACTATAATGGATAAATTATCTTTTATTGACCGTAATATATGAAATAGGTTCAGGAAGGTTTTTGGGAATCTCGGTCTTATCAAGGTAAGTAATACACTTCTAAATCATTCCGAGCTTTCGGTAATATTTATTACCTTTTTCAAGGAGCTGTAACAAATATAAAACTAAATGTTACAAAGGGTATAGAGTATATTATCGACAAAAGTACATACATATAATGTGGTTTTTCCGTAAGTTGTATTAGAATCAAGTAATTATCCTCCAAGAGATTCTAGTGAGAGTAGAATTTGTCTTGGAGGATAATTACTTGATTCTAATACAACTTACGGAAAAACCACATTATATGTATGTACTCTTGTCGATAATGTACTTTATACCCTTTGTAAAATTTAGTTTTATAGTTGTTACAGCTCCTTGAAAAAGGTAATAAATATTACCGAAAGCTCGGAATGATATAGAAGTGTATTACTTACCTTGATAAGACCGAGATTCCCGAAAACCTTCCTAAACCTATTTCATATATTACGGTCAATAAAAGATAATTTATCCATTATAGTTACAACATGGGATTTTACAATGACATCAAAATTACTCATGGATTGGCAGGGTACTTTATACCCTTTGTAACATTTAGTTTTATATTTGTTACAGCTCCTTGAAAAAGGTAATAAATATTACCGAAAGCTCGGAATGATATAGAAGTGTATTACTTACCTTGATAAGACCGAGATTCCCGAAAACCTTCCTAAACCTATTTCATATATTACGGTCAATAAAAGATAATTTATCCATCATAGTTACAACATGGGATTTTACAATGACATTAAAATTACTCATGGATTGGCAGCCATGCAGCAATTTAAACGTTGGGCTAGAGCTAATTCTCGACTTGCCTCTTTACACAATAGATGAGCTTTCTTACTAAGATGCCAATCAACTGGCATAAAACCAAAACATCTAACTAACAACATTGAAGGAATTGAACAACTTTTAGCAGATAGTACAGGCAATATTAGAAATAAAGTCTACGTTTTCAACAGTAGATTGGTAAACAACCTCCTAAATTTTCAAATTTCTATCACTATAGATAGCATTGTCAGAATAGAAAAACAAATATCCTTACTTAAGAATCATTTATTACCAATAGTAGGTGAATTAGTAGTTCTAAATTTTCAGAGTAAAATTATGGTGTCCTATAACAGAAAATTTCACTTAATCAGAGAAGTCAATGTCAGAAAATTCATTAGATTGGAAAGAGAACAATTACATTCCATAAAAGTACCAGATAGTTGGTTAAAGAACGTCTCGGGAATGGCAGTGCCTGATGAGGTTCGTCCTTTGTTGTCACTAGGTCCCAAGTTCAATATGCTACCAACAAAAGAAGATATCCACTTACCAGGTTTGTTAGCTGATATTGAAAACGTCGCCACATTAACCCCACCTATAACGAGAAATGTGTTCGCAGCCAGAGCGGTTAATGCTGTTACTAACTATATGATCTCTCACCACAGAACCCCAGACTTCTTCAGGAGATCATTGAATAAAACTAAAATTTTCCTTAAAAATCATGACAAACTGCTAGTTACCAGGTCAGATAAAGGAAATGTCACTGTCCTAATGAAGAACAGTGATTACAAAAACTGGGCAAGAGAACTTTTAACAGATGAAGTTCATTATAAAAGAATACCTAGAGACCCCACTAATACTATTCAACAAAAAGCCAATAAATTAATGACTACCTTAAAAAAGAAAATACAAGATGACTCAGGTATGATTAAACAACACACTATTTATAACTCGAAAACACCAAAATTTTATGGACTACCTAAAATCCATAAACCTCAACTATCACTTAGACCTATAATCTCTTCCATAGATTCACCTACCTGCCGAATCGCTCAATACACTACAGATTTACTCACGGCATCATACAACAAACAGAACAATTACTATGTGAAAGACTCTTTTTTCTTCTCGGAATTTATCAACAATTTTGAATATCCTCTTGGCTATGTACTAGTTAGTCTTGATGTGGTATCCTTATTCACCAACATAACCATAGAACTGGCGTTACAGAGTATTACAAAACATTGGAATGAAATATCTTCACATACAAAAATGACAAAAAAACAACTAACTGATTTAATCCTATTTATTATGTTCGAGAATACCCATTTCACTTTTCAAGACCATTATTACAAACAAATAATAGGCACTCCAATGGGAGCCAAACTACCAGCTATATTGGCTCAGTATGTGATGGATGACTTACTCTAGACACCGTGATACCAGAGTTACCTTTCAAGGTTTTTTTTTTGAAAAAATATGTAGATGACATCATATGCATGATACCAGAAGGTTTTATAAACATAACCCTTAATATTTTCAATAACTACAATACTTACTTACAATTTACATCCGAAGAAGAACAAGAAAATTGCCTCCCCTTCCTAGATATGAAAGTGAAACGAATAGAAGGAAAATTAAATTAAATGCATGATACCAGAAGGTTTTATAAACATAACCCTAAATATTTTCAATAACTACAATACTTACTTACAATTTACATCCGAAGAAGAACAAGAAAATTGCCTCTCCTTCCCAGATATGAAAGTGAAACGAATAGAATGAAAATTAACAACTGAATGGTATGAAAAACCTAATAGCTCAGGTAGATATCTCCACTACAAGTCTAACCACCCATACAACATGAAAATAAATCTGATTAAAGGTATAAAGAACAGAATAACAAAATTGACACATCCCTCTTACCTGGTTGAAAGCCTCCGCAACCTCCGAAACCTGTTACTTACTAACGGGTATCCCAAAAAATTACTCAATAGGATACTTTACAACTCGGCTCCTCCACCACTAATTACCAACATGAACACTGATGTGAATGAAGAAGATGAACTCATCATCCCAACATACACTACTATACCATACTTGCCAGGACTGACTAATAAGATCTCACATATTTTTCAAGACCAGAGATATATCAGAATAGTTAAATCTATGAGACACACCTTAAATACATTAGTTTTCAGTAGACTGAAGGACAAAGAAAAGAAAGAGTACGAATCTAAGGTCGTTTACAGCATACCTTGTGAAGTTTGTGACAAGACCTACATAGGACAGACCTCTAATTGGATCAAAACCCGAGTCACATCACATAAAAGTGCATACATTGCAATACTAATATCATTTCTCCAACCTCATGATAAAAGATCTCTGAGCCTGGGAATTGAAAATGGTATTCATTTCGATGATTACTATTTTGAATTCATCTATGTTTCAAAAATGTTCTCGATGTGCCTTCGTAAAGGCAAAGAATTTTCTTTTTCTTAAAACATCTGGCTTCACAGTCACTAAAAGAATTGGGCGTTTCCATCACTTTGAGAAACTAGCAAGCGGGCCCTGAATAGAGCAACTGCTAAAATCTCATTCAGTGAAAGAGGAAGTACAGATTTATTTTTTTGCATTTGATTGGAGATGTGAAACTTCATTTTGACGCAATTGGATGTCACCACCTTAGTACTTTGTAATATTTTACTCATTACTTCACAACCAATTGCTTCAAATTCTGAAGTTTTTTATGAAGATTTTGTCCTGAGATGTGCGGGATACTGATGAGGCCCAACAAGGCCGAAACCGGTATATCTCTCATCTCAGTGACAAAATCTGATATCATTTCTCCAACCTCATGATTTCATGATAAAAGATCTCTGAGCCTGGGAATTGAAAATGGTATTCATTTCGATGATTACTATTTTGAATTCATCTATGTTTCAAAAAAGATATAGAAGTGTATTACTTACCTTGATAAGACCGAGATTCCCAATAACCTTCTTAAACCTATTATATATATATATATATATATATATATATATATATATATATATATATATAAAGGATAAATTATTTTTTATTGACCGTAATATATGAAATAGGTTTAGGAAGGTTTTTGGGAATCTCGGTCTTATCAAGGTAAGTAATACACTTCTATATCATTCCGAGCTTTCGGTAATATTTATTACCTTTTTCAAGGAGCTGTAACAAATATAAAACTAAATGTTACAAAGGGTATAGAGTACATTATCGACAAGAGTACATACATATAATGTGGTTTTTCCTTAAGTTGTATTAGAATCAAGTTATTATCCTCCAAGACAAATTCTACTCTCACTAGAATCTCCTTCGAACAATAAAACTGAATACAATTTACTGACTTTTCTTTCTTCTGTATACATACGTCAGAAGCGTAAAATGAAAGTTAGAACTATTTCAAGTCATAGAATGACACACACTTCAACTATCAATAATGTCAAGATTTTTCACCAGCCTGATGTTAGATTAAATTAATTCAATACAGAAGAAAGAAAAGTCAGTAAATTGTATTCAGTTTTATTGTTCGAAGGAGATTCTAGTGAGAGTAGAATTTGTCTTGGAGGATAATAACTTGATTCTAATACAACTTAAGGAAAAACCACATTATATGTATGTACTCTTGTCGATAATGTACTCTATACCCTTTGTAACATTTAGTTTTATATTTGTTACAGCTCCTTGAAAAAGGTAATAAATATTACCGAAAGCTCGGAATGATATAGAAGTGTATTACTTACCTTGATAAGACACGAGATTCCCAAAAACCTTCCTAAACCTATTATATATATATATATATATATATGAGAAAGATATGAATATTGAGGGATCGGTAAAATACATATATATATATATATATATAATAATATATATATAGATATATATATAGATATATTATATATATATATATATATGGATAAGATTTATTGGACATAACCCTCTGAAACTGAAATGAACCGTAGACAGCTGTTTCGGGCTTTCGGCCCTCATCAGTACGGTGAGAAGTTGGTATTCGAAAACGCATAACGGAGTCAACACAAGGGAGCCAGCCGCACATTTGCGATTTTGGTTGGAAGACCCTGCATTCCAGGGCAACATCCAACGTCACCACGGAGGCAACTTTAGCCACCTGCGTGACATCCGAGTCCAGGAATATAAATATGAGAAAGATATGAATATTGAGGGATCGTTAAAATACATGGATAAGATTTATTGGACATAACCCTCTGAAACTGAAATGAACCGTAGACAGCTGTTTCGGGCTTTCGGCCCTCATCAGTACGGTGAGAAGTTGGTATTCGAAAACGCATAACGGAGTCAACACAAGGGAGCCAGCCGCACATTTGTTGACTCCGTTATGCGTTTTCGAATACCAACTTCTCACCGTACTGATGAGGGCCGAAAGCCCGAAACAGCTGTCTACGGTTCATTTCAGTTTCAGAGGGTTATGTCCAATAAATCTTATCCATGTATTTTAACGATCCCTCAATATTCATATCTTTCTCATATTTATATTCCTGGACTCGGATGTCACGCAGGTGGCTAAAGTTGCCTCCGTGGTGACGTTGGATGTTGCCCTGGAATGCAGGGTCTTCCAACCGAAATCGCAAATGTGCGGCTGGCTCCCTTGTGTTGACTCCGTTATGCGTTTTCGAATACCAACTTCTCACCGTACTGATGAGGGCCGAAAGCCCGAAACAGCTGTCTACGGTTCATTTCAGTTTCAGAGGGTTATGTCCAATAAATCTTATCCATGTATTTTAACGATCCCTCAATATTCATATCTTTCTCATATATATATATATATATATATATATATATATATAAATTGTGAAAAGTTCCATCACCTTCTGTTGTCCTCTAATTCGTTTGACAGATTAACGAAACTCATCGAAAAGTTGGATAACCAATGAGATAAAATATAGTAGGGATGAGTTGAGGAAGTTGTATTGGACTCAAGCAAATTAAAATCAAAGGAATCAATCGAAATGTATAAAAAAGCTAAAAAGGCATTTAATAGTATGATAAAGACAACTAAGTTATCATGAAAATATTATCCGAACATCCAATAATAAAGGTAAAACGGTCTGGAATATAGTGAATGATGAAATTGGTAGGAAAATAGGAAGTAAAAGTAAATTGACTTTACGAATTGATGGTGTTTCATGTTCTGAACCATCAGTCGTGACTAATACCTTCTACTCTAATGTTGCTGAGCGTAGTCTGAAAATTCATTCCCATCCTAAATTTTAATTTTTATTTCCATCAAGTTGATAGAAGCGAGGTATTTAATGCTATTAATAATTTAAAAATAAAAATTGCTCAGGAACTGACTTTATTTCAGCGAGAATCCTGAAACTGTTGGCTGAACAATTGGCAGACCATCTGTATCCTCTGAAATTTTCCCAGACATTCTATGGTAATTCCTGTTTTTAAAAAAGGGGATGCAGAGAACGTTGCTACAACGTTGTACAAAATCGGGGATGTTCTGATTTTGGAAAATGAAGTTTAGGACTGTATCCAGATAATTGAGTTAGAGATGGTATTGTAAAAACATTTATTGACATCATTCACAATCATAAAATGAATAAGTCACCCGCATGAAGTTGATACAGTAAAAAATACAATATTAAAGTCATCTTTAAAACTCAGAGTGAATTATCCAACTAAAAAGAGAGGTAATCTAGAGGAGTTCAAAATGAGAGGTCAGATGAAGTCAGACTTAGACTTTGAGAGAGTTTCATTAATTCAAAATTAAACACAGAGTTTACAGTGATGATGCAAATGAAATTTACTGCGAGAGCCTCTTCATCTCATCAGAAAAACAAAAGGTTCAATAATGAATTGTTAGAGTAGACTGAGTTGTAATAAAGTGAGATTAGGCCTTAGAGGAGTACGTGTATTGAAAACTTAATAGTCTAACAGCGAGTTGCAGGAACGATTCCATTAAACTGGCATTAGTTAATTGTCCTTTAAAATTAATGCCATCATTATTTTAATGCCTGTTGCAACAACTTGTTTTTGTTGTCATTTTCGGTTCATTAGTTAATGACTCGGTAATGGAATTCATTAAAAGTGGAATGACATTTCTCCCGAAAAATGGCATTTCTGGCCTCGAAGCATAGAGTAAATAGTACAATGATAGAAAACAACTACATTAAATCTATGGTGGAACCTTTTCGAATTCAACGGATTGACAGATGTCATATTATTGAATTTGGTTGTTGTTTATTTTGTCGCTTATCGTTTTCCATTTTCCATTTTCGTTGTAGAATTTTACAGCTAATAGTGAACCAAAATGATTGCCACCAAAAGAAAACGGGGATGCAATTATACTGCAGAAGGAATAAATAAATTGTTGGACCTTGTTCAACAGTGAGTATAATAATATTCCATGTATTCTAGTGTAGGTGGATATTCAATTTCGTTTTATTTTAGAGGTAGCAGATCTTCAATTTCCAATTCATTTTTTTACAGATATCATAATATCATAGAGGACAAAAGTACTGGCGCAGTACCGCTAGCTCGGAAAAAAGAAGCTTGGCAAAAGATACATTCCGCTTATAATGCTGTAGCTACAAGCGGAGTAAGATCTGTGGAACAGCTAAAAATCATGTACGATAATAGGAAGCAGAAAGCCAGAAAATCATTGGCAGAATATAATGTAGGTCAATTATTTGTATTACTAGTGTTAATTCATGTTCTGCTTATTAAATATATGTTGATATTTGTAGAAAAAAGAATTCATGAGGAAAAATGAAGAGCTGTCTGCACAAAACGTGACCCAAGCAGAACTAGAAACAGCTCTAGGGCATGAAAAGAATGATAAGGTATTTCACATATTATTTTATCGGAATTTTTTTTCTAAATGGTGTTACAGAATATTTATCTCATTTCATTTAGGGTCAATGGAGTAAAACTGGTGGTGGTAATTGGCATCCATTGATGACTGATCATGACCAGAAAGTGTTCGCCATCATAAAAGATCAAGTCACTCCTCTTCCAAATAGCAGTGATAGTGCTGCTGTTTATTTCGAAGGTGCTGAACCAATCACATAGTTTTTCAACTTAACATCTTCAGAGATATGCAAATCTACGATGACTTTTTACAGATATTTTCGAGAGCTTGATACTGGGTTTGAATGAACCACTTGAAGTTTTACCACAGGAACACCTAATTGGAAACTATGTGCCAAGTAAACATGCTATGTTCATACCCATACTTCATTTCAATAGGAAGTGCAAGTAGTTATTGACCAACTGCCAAGCATTTCTATTCAGGCCATTTATCAACTATTAAATACTCTCTAATGAGAAGTTTTCAGAGTATCATATAAATAATAAAATGTCTCCAATCTCTTTTAGGTCTATCCCATATTGAAGATGGATCCCAGGAAGAAATCATATCAGGTTTTTGAATATTTAAATATAGTACTGACTATATGTATATACAGGGTCTTCATTAATTATCGTAACAGTGTAGAAAGCCATCGATCATGTTTTATTGTCATGTCCATGTTTAATCTTTTCGTTTTTATCTTCCAACAGTTTGGTCAAGTATGACCAATTATGATGTTACGATCATTCATAAAGACCTGGTATATATAGATTTGCTTGTGATTTTTAGATGAAATAGAAACTGCAGAGCAGAATAATAGAGGTCCAACAAAAAAAATCACCAAAAACAAGGAACATGGTAATTAATTACTGCAATATCTTAATGAAGAAAACTTTTGTCAGAAGTATTACATGCATATTCATTTTTTTTTCAGCTGCATCACGTAAAACTAAAAATTCTAAGAGGATAATTAATTATAAACAATTATATTTTAAAAGGAAAAGTCAAAATGCCTATTTTGAAAAGAGGAAAATTTTTCAGGATATAAGGCTGCGGCAAAAAGAGCATGCAATGTTCATGAAAGAACACAAATTAAAAATGGAAATCCTGCAAAAGGAACATAATTTGAAGTTTAAATAGGTGGTGAGATTACACTGACATTGCTTGAAAATGGCAATTTTCTTGGTTTGTTTGTTTGTAGTGCAAATAACCGGTAACATTAACTACCTATAATCCTTTTGCTGTTCCAACTACCTGCCCCTGAAGTCAATGAAAATACATTAGGGTAGTTCCCTTCCTAGATTTCCTATTTATTCCCTAATATAACTTTGAAAAATTTAATGTTAAATCCTTTCCTTTACTACCTTTTCCAAATAAAGTCCACATTATGTCATCATTTATTTTTTTCTCTTAACTTTGCAGATTTTATCAGTTGGTTGCATTTGTGAGTATTCTTATTGATCTGAATAATTGTGACTGAAATGAGACTAATAAAGAAATTATCTCCTAATTTGAAATTGTTTTATTTATCCTATTGCAAATAAAGATTAACTGAAAATGTTGTTGATCAAAGCTGATCTCACAGAAAAATCATGAGGACCATTAGGTACAGTGTTCACCATTACATCCTCATCTGAGTTCAATTCATAAAATTCTTCTTCTTCAAATTCGATAGCCATGTTGTGAAGAACTGCTGTAGCCACAATAACTTTCAATATTGTATCCATTTTTCTCATGGTGATTCCTTTTTGGATACAAGGAAATCTGCGTTTCCATACTCCAATACACCTCTCCACAGTATTTCTGGTGGTTATATGACTGCGGTTGTAATTTTGTTCTGCATTTGTGCAGGGATTCAGAATTGGAGTAAGCAAAAATCGTTTGCAAAAATATCCACTGTCACCCAATAAAAAGAAGTTTTCATATAACCCACTTTCCATCTGGGCACATAATGGTGAATTATTGAATATTGTACTGTCATGGACAGATCCTGGCCAACGCACAATAATATTTCTTATTTTTAATTTTGCATCTGAAACTACCTGTACATTTATGGAAAAATATCCTTTTCTACATCTAAAGCTCTCCGCTAAACGTCCTCCTGGTGAATTTATTTTCACATGTCAATGGTTCCCACCACCCTCGGGAACCCGGCAAGTTCAAAAAATTCTTCCGCAACCTGGTGACATTGTCGTCTGGTCGGCATCACTATCTGTGTATGAGCTAGATTGGCTATAGCTTTTGTCACTTTTTGAATTATTCTGCAAATTGTCGATTTATTGCAGCCCACCAAATCTCCAAGAACTTCTTGGAACGAACCTGTAGCATAGAACCTTAATGCTACGAGTATTTGCGTTCTTGCATCAATAGATTTGGAACGCCTAGTTTCGGGTTCAATGAGGTGTCCCACTCTACTCAAAATAAGCTGAACACAAGCATTATTGAATCTGAATCTCGCTCGGAACTCGTCATCTTCATACTCGTTCCAAAGGTCTTTTCTCTCCGGTATATTCCGGGTATTAACTTCTTCATCGGAATGAGAGGAAAGGCTCGACAAACTCGACATACTAGACATAGCGAATTTTAATAATTGACACCTCAAAAAACTACAGCAATATTTCTTCAGTCGACAAGTTCACAACTAATGTGAGTATAATGACACCAGAATTGGTCATTAAATATTAAATGATGAACTGTCAAAATAATCCTCCATTTAAAACAAAAAGCGTTTGTTGCAACACAAAATATCGCTAATGGCGAGTTAATGGAGAGTAGGAATTAAATTTAAGGAAGAGCTAATGCCTCCATTAAATTTGGTTTCCTGCAACCGAATATCGGGTTTAAGGGGGGATTAAACTTTTAAATGCGGCATTAACCCAAATAGACCTGAAATTTTTTTCTTTCATTTCAATGAGAATTGTGTCAGATTATGGTTTAAATGGAGCCTTTTCATATTTTTCATCTTGATGTGTACTTATTTTTCACGAAAAGTTAAAATTTGTGGTGTTCTTTTAAAGGAACGGTAGGTTTTTGAGCTACTAAAATTCATTCTATGAAAAATGAACATTGAATTATAATATGTCGTAATTATAGAAGCAATTTTTCGGATGTTATGCTATTTTATATTTACTACTTATAAAATATTGGTTTTTATGCCACACTTCATAATTTTTTCATTTTATTCTGGTAAACAATCAGATGGTCTACTCTGACCTATCCTGAAGATTGGTGTAAACTCTTTGATTGCTTAGATGGTCCTGTTTTTGTTGTTTTTCTATTAGTTTCCAGCAATCTTGTTGCGATGATAGCTAGTCTAGTTTGTTACTATTCCTGCGTTTTGAACAACCATGTCAAAACAGTGTGCAAGAAGTGGAAAATACAATTTTTGTCTTTGTCGAAATACGATTCTAACTCATGTTTTTACGGGATCAGTCAACGCCCCCCATATATTCTAATGTTGCATGAGTTTTGGTTGGTCAGTGACATTTTTTTTTCTCATGGTGAATATATTATTACTTTGTTTGGTGCATGGAAATACGAATAAGAAATTAGTAGGCGCATAAGCAACATTATTGTTATTTCAGTTACAGAAAACTATTGAATTATGTGCAGAAGAAAATTTTGCTATCAGGTGGTTCTGAAATCATATCCAGATTATCTGCATGATGTAGTATCTCATGCAGAGTTAGATTATTTTTCCAATAGTTATAACAATATATTCAGGTAATATAGTAGGTGATAATCCTACCTTTCCGTTAAAAGAACGCCTTCATTTACGTAGCAAAAATCAGGATTTGAAATCATGAAGAAGATGTATTCGCCTCTTATATTATTCATCCGACCATAGATATAATTATTTTATTCGCAAACACGATGAAATAAATACATATGAAAAAATACACCACCGGACAAAATGAGGTATTGCAACAATTGATATATTTATGAAGTTAACATGGCTTTAAAGTGAATTTGAATACTGAAGGACTTTGTAGGTTATATTCAGTGTTGAAGAAAGCATTAATTTAATCGTTTATATTGACGCCTTCTTTGTTTCTTTATTTTGAGCATGAATAGAAAACTTTTAGATAGGTGTTCTTTATACGGAACGGTAGGTCTATTTGTGTTGGTTTAATGGACGTTCCTGCAACTCGCTGTCAGTCTGGTCTTCATTGAGAGCATTACAATATGAGAATATCAAGGTTGAGAAATCAATAATTATGATCTATAACGTAGTTCTGTAACGAGAAGGCTAATTAATCAATTGAGAAAAAATTTACAGTGACAAACTACTTTTAGCAAGCAGGGTTAGTGTTCATCAGAAAAATAAGAGTTACAATTGATAATTATGAGAATGACATTATGAGAGTACATTGTATGAGTGCAAAAATCACCAACCCTTTGATTTGTTTGAAGCTGAAGGCTTGAAGTTCCTCTTGCTAAGTGTTTCCGATGAATGAACTTGAGAATTTCTTAGTTATAATGAGGAGATCATACCAATTTAATCATGTGGGCAATATTTGAGGAGACTGCTCAAGGTGAAGCAGGGATTGAGACTGTCAATCAGGTTCAATGTGTGAATTACTTGATCGTTCAAATAATTCAGAGAAGTTCAATCGGTTTTATTGAGAGGGAAGACTGATTCCATGATTCACCCTTACGCTTGAGATCGTTCATTCATCTGAAACTCGAGAACAATTATTAGCAAGTGTAATGAGAAGTGCATAATTGAGAAATGAGATGACTACATTGAGATAATGAGGTGCACATGAGAATACAATGAATCAACATTCATTACCACAAATAATGTTCATTTCTGGAGCAATCAATTATTATTTCCAATGTGAAAAGTCTAGAGAAATCTGAAAAATCATGAGAACAGCAAAATATATCAAAATATGTATCTTAGAGGAGTCAATTCCATTAGTTAAATGTAATAGAGATTTTCTGAGAGTAAAGTGAGAGAGGATTACCAGTATTTTTATAGATTTTTATGATCTAAAACGTGGACACATTTTCAAACTTTATAAAAAGCAGGAAAATAACATTAAATATGCATTAATGAGAGATGACTTTGAGAAAAACTCACTTACCTAATTGATTGCTTCCAAAAATGAACGAGATGTACAATTAATTAGCGAGGTGACTTTTTGAAAATTCTAATTTCACAAGAGAAGCACAAGAGAGGTCTGATCTTCAGAGAGATTCGATACAGAAAAAAGATTGATTAATTGATACAATTAATGAGCATGAGTTGATCTGTCAACTGACCAGTACATAGAATCAGGTTAACTTGACTGTCCATAGAGATGAGAAATCGTCTTGACGTTTAGGTGCGTTCGGACCATAGGCGTAGTTGAGGATGACGTCTGAGGGGCTCAATTTTTAACAATCACGCAATCTCAATACAAGGAGTTCTTTCAAAACTCATAGAACGAATAGTATTAAATCGCATGTTATTATACGGCTTTCGGGTGGGACGTTCAATTAGGACTGCTTGTATTGAGTTAGTTCAGTTTGTTCAATTGCATCTCGATAAGCAACACCTGATAGCCGGTCTTTTCTTTGACTTATCTCGAGCATTCGATAGCATTGTCCCGGATTTTTTAAGAAGCAAACTTTTTTATATCGGTTTTAGAGGAATTTTTCTAGATTGAGTTACGATCTCCTCAACAGGAGAATATCAAAGATTTGATAATTCTTATTCTAATGAACATGAAGTGAATATTGGAGTTCCTCAGCGATCAATATTAGGACCACTCTTTTTCATTCGGTTCATAAATGACTTGCCACAACATATTAAGGCCTGAAAAAAATTGATATTCGCTGATGACACTACATTTATTATTGCAGCGAAAAGTCAAAGTGAACTCTTTAACAACTGCGAGTTGACTATAGATAAATTCAGTGTATGGTGTCAATCAAATGCACTCATACTCAATAATAACAAAACTGAGTATGAAGTTCGAGTTGAGTGAGAGTGTACCTATAGCTATTCGAAATGGCGATCATTTCCTGGTATCCAAGAGATGTTGTAAATTTCTGGGTGTTATGATAGATATGAATTTAAGATGGAGCGATCATATATCATATATTAGTAAAAAACTCTGTTCATCTTTCTATGCTATCAACAGATTGAATTATTTCCTCCCACTTAAATGACTACTTACTGTTTATTATAGCATTTTCTACAGTCATATAGCGTATAATATTGAGATCTTGGGCAGATCTACTGAATTCAACAGAGTATTCTGCCGTCATAATGAAATACCACGTAATCAAAAATTTGCTGATATGGAAATAGCGGGGTTGGAAACTTTTCGATGAGTTAAAACAAATTCATAAAGCTCCAGGGAAATCAAACTTGTTCTATCTCGACAAGAGAAAAATAAGTCGCCAATATATCATAAATAAAACTAAATAGTTGATATTATGTTCGTTTTACAATTAAATATGTGTAAATACAGCTTACTTGATATCAAAAAGTTGTATATATTACTTATCAAAATACACGTATATGTTTGATACTAAGGAAAAAACTACGTATATCGTCACTAATTTATTGAAATACGTGGTTTTTGTTTAGCATATTGTTAATACCTACCTGGTTTTTATTCAGCAAGTTTCGAAATTTATTATGGCTCATGACTTATTTTGGTTAATTACTTGATATTGATAATTACTTGTTATAAACTTAACAGTTAGTTTGTTTTCGTTAATAATTTTTTTCAATAGGAAATTCATAATGAAACCACGTTCTTCCGTGAGAAGTTTTTCAAACAAAAAATTAACATGAATATATGGACTTCACAATCTAACTAAAAAATAAACATAAAAACATAAACAAATGTTATCAAAACGTAACAAAACAACTGCCTTTGACGAGATAATAATGAATAAAATAATGATGAAAGAACTGATAACAAAAAAATAGTATTAAAAAAGTGTTATTAAAACATAACTGAACACATTTTTCTGGTGAAATATTAACACATTTAGCTAAAAAACTGAAACAACAAAATATAAAGACTTTTTTAAACTAACGAAAAACCCTATTGAATCTTTTTTCTTCGGTAGGATGTTCTTTCAGCAAAAACAATAGCAAATCTGATATAGACTTCATACACACAAAAAACAAGTGTTATTGAAACCCATGTCGCTAAAGAAAGATTTCAGTCTTTGTGATCCGTTTCAATGTTTTCCCAGAAACCAAGTCGTGTGTCAGGCATTAAAGGCCCCAAATTTTGAAAGATCGATTGTTTCTTCTCCTCCACTTATGCCGCATGCTGAGTTTCTAGGAGTGGGTTGCATAAGTTTGAGTTTTTTTTATACTTCTTTTGAAGTACATAAATGTCTTTTGAGAAAGTTTCATTTTCGAAAGTTCTATAACTGAAAAACAAACTTCCTTTTTGAAATATAAGTTCGAAAATATTTCTAAAACATGGTCTAGGTAGTAATTTGTTAATCCAGTCAGCTATTTGACTTATGTTCATACATTTAACGTCTACTTTTCCTTTATTGGCAGCTTAAACAGCTTGAGTAAAATCATTGAAGTCATAAGTTTTTTGTTCTGTTTTTTTAAACTTAGTTCCACCTGGTGATGAAAACTGTCGGCAGACATGAAACTGTGACAAGGTTTAAAATATTTAAAATGCAGTTTGTTTATGCCAATTTCATCACTGTTGATTAGGTAAATTATGGAACAAATTTAGGTCCACAATTACAAACATCTTGATTGAAGGCATTTTTTTAACAAGCTTCACAATCAAACGACCTCTAGATAAAGACATGTTGTCCTCTTTACAAACACCAAGACAAAAACTGATATAATAATAGCGCGAGACCTGCATCATATAATTTTATAGGAAGCAACAAACGCGTATAAACTTGTTGCTAGGAAAAAACTACGTATACGCATCCTTTTTACGTGGTTATTTCTAAGCAGCTCCAATATACGTTGATTTTGCGTAGTTTCATGCTAATAAAATATATACGTTAATAAGAGCTTTTTTCTTCAGAAATATGTTTAAGAACCTACAAAAGTCCACATGCATATAAAAGATGATTTTTTCAAAAAATGTTGAATACGTGGTTTTTTCCTATGACGGCAGTATTCATAGCCCAGAAACGTATCCTACGTATGATTTTTGGATTGCAATCACGAGATTCTTGTAAACCAATTTTCCTTGAATATGGTATATTAACTGCACCCATGTATCTACATCTATAAATGTTTTTTAATAACAAAAGACCGTGAATCCCTAAGTGAAAGTAAAGGACTTATCGATAAATTGTCAAGTTTTCATAAGTATGCTACCAGGGATTCCGAATCTCTGTCCGTCCCCTTGCATAGGACAACTAACTTTGAAAAATGACCTGTGTACCAGTGTGTAATACTGTACATTCACTTGCCTGTTTCTGTGGAAGCTATGGACGGAGCTTCGGAAGAGCTGTGAAGGAATTAATGTTGAAAAAGGCATATTATAGTGTCAAAGAGTTTCTCGATGATAATTTTGTGATGTAATTCTCTTTATACTTTATGCTGACTTGTCCTATACATAAATGTCATGTCTGAAAGGATTAATAAATATTATTATTATTATTTAAGTGTTTCTTGTGGTTATTCTCCATAACAAAATCAGGGTTTTTTTTAGAGGTTGCTCCTTTAACCGTTCTCAACGACCGAATATACAGGGAGTTTGTACCACATTGAGCGCGTACTACGTCTAACGTAACGACGTTATCCCCCTTTTGCATCCCCATTTTGTCTCCACCTTCTAACGCGTCATGAATGCCCAGTATGATTAGCCTCATTGGAAGTGGTACATTGTACCGCTTCAGTACAGAAGTGAGGCTCCTCTTAAAAACTTAATTTCAAAACGTGTACAGTCAACACTAGCATGAAGAATCTCACATGAAAGAGCGGCCTGAAAAAGCCGCCTACAAAACGACTATCCGGTAACAATCGAAGAGAATGCTGATACACATAGGGTATTTAATGAATTAACAACTTCTCTAGGAACGCGTTGAGCACTTTTTGGGTAAAAAAAATCATGGAATTCGCCGTCACCAAAAAATATCCAGGAGTTTTGTTCACCCTATAAGTTCACGGGCCTCAGGAAGTTATCAATAATTCATAAAATATCTGTGCCGATTACTTAGTAAAAGTCCGTTGGTAAATTGTTGTGAATCTAACAATTTCCTTTTTTCCTTGCTTTTTAGGTTAGATAAGTTATTTAACTTATCACTCTCAATATTCAGAAATTTTTACTGAAAAACGATAGGCAGATAAAAATCTGAGGGGGGGCCATGGCATCCCCTGGACGCCCCCCACCGTGTGGGCGCCATGCATACGTCTAAATAGCTCCCACCAAGCAGAAATTTTTCAAATTTTGTTTCATGGCCGAATTACACAAACGCGTCATAAATTGGAGCATATTTATTATTCTGATAGATAATAGTACTGTTCACAGATCAATCTTCAGATTGATCTGAATCCATCCAAATATTCACATCCACAAATACTCACAAACTTTCGCATTTATAATGAAATTAGTATGCAGGTATGGCTTTGAAAGAATAATTCACTTGGTCATGATTAAAAATTAGGTAGCCAAAGTTACAATTGAAAAGTTGTATTTTCTCTGACACCACAGGACACTCGATTCGACGATACGTTCATTAACCTGAGTTGGAAAGTTTAATCTCATGATAAACTGCACTGTGCGACCAGGGCAAAAAACCAGTATGTTATCCTCAAAATGGGGGGTTTTTGCCGAACGGAAACAAATCCAATTTTCCCCCTTCGTATGAGTTCCACCTCTAAACAAGGAAGCAATTATTCTGAAGACGTACCACGTGCTCCTCCATTTATCTATTCTTTAATGACTTCTGAAGAAGACAAGACGTGATAGAAATGGGCCATCAGACGGAGTTATTATGAGCAAGACAAGCGGGTCGGCTGATGTCCCGTTAGCCATCCATCACGGTTGACCGAGATGAAGTGACGGCTCTGTACGGTGACAGTTATATGAACTACAAATGGTGCCCGCAGATTCAGGGCTCGCGAATCCCTCTCGTTTCCTGGCTTTAGCTTTTCAGTGCTTTGGATTAAAACTGGAAAATTAGTTTGAGTGCCATCCTCCTAGGTGATCGAATTTCATGATACAAGGCATAAAAGATATGATCTTCCGACGAACGAAAATTAAAGCAGTTTGCGCACAGCGTCATCGGGAGAGTATTCTCGGCTCGGCGCGTGAATTGACATTCAAAAAGAACTTCAAGAAAGTCGTATTTTCGCATAGATGTTTTTTTTCATCAGATAGGGTAACAGGTATAGTGATCGACACCTTAAGCGCATAGAAACTTTCAATTAATGATTTCAGCTTGTAATTTTCTTACAACAGAACTTTTGGTATATGTTGTTTGAAAACTGAATGAGAATGATTTTTTTTCGAAGCGTCAGATTTGATAGTGATTGACAGACTTCGACAATCATTGACATACAAAATGATAGTCATTGACATCCTTCATATCATTCACTAACACTCTTGTAAATGGGGTAGAACGAACGATTAATGAAAATGTTGATAATGTTATTCACTATATTCAATAATAAAGATAAAAACAGATAGATGTACATTCACAGGGGCTGTGTATTTTCATGTTCTTTTTTCCATGTAAAACAAGTAAACATTTTTTCATCTGGGCAAGTTTCCAGAAGGTATGTTTTATCGTCGGTACAATGCCAAAGTCACGAATGTGCTTTTTGCATATGTTCACTATATCGCGATTATGGTCATGGTGTCAATGCCAAAATCGCGAAAGAGTTTGCTTATCCCCCTCTCCTACTTCTGGCCTAGTAGAACGAAAAGAAATCTATGTTTATAGAACTGTCTTAAATTTTGAAACACGTTTTTCCCGAACATCAAAAAAAGCACATTCGTGACTTCGGCATTGGACCAACGATATGGTATTCTCTTTAACATATATATATATATATATATATATTCTTATGAAAAAGAGAGCTAAAATAATACAATAAATGTTGAAACAAAAGTACCTAAGCTGAGGTAAAAAAAGAACGTATCATAACATTCTTTGTATGATACTATAGAATCATACGATACTATCAACACTAGTATCATACGATACTATACAGCCAGGGGAAAAAACCTCAGCCGAAAAAACCTGCCTCCCCGTAAACAAAATAACATAAATATCAAATATCAGGAAAATCTTGAAAGACATCAGTGTGATCATCTTCATGTTATCCGTCGATGGGCTCGGATACACAGATTCTTCCCAAAACGACTCGTAATTCTCAATCTGAAATGAAAGACAAAAGCAAAGAAACCGATTATTCAGAATAAATCGAAAGCATTTTGGAAATGCATTTGCAACTATAATTTTCGTAAACTTGTTGCAGCAGATGAAGCTTCATCAGGAAAATACAGAAATGTTCTCTATAAAAGCATATTACTCACGATACAAATTTGCAGCAACCGATTATTCTGTATTTTCTTCCAATTCAACTCCGGCATTTTCATAATTCTTTACACTTGCAGTATCTGTGGATGTGCTCGGTTTGATAAATCACTGATAAAGTAATGTTGACTTTACAAATCGACTTATTTTCAAGTTCAATTTTTTCAGTTTTTTCTTCTCTTCGGCTTCAGTTTTGGCTTTGAGAATTGATCTTTTCTTCCCCTCTGCAGCTGGATATTTTTCCTTCTTTTCTATATTTTTCTGTCATTTCTTCCCAGGTGAAAGACATTTTCATGATTGGCAGTTTCCTCGAACTTGTTATTCTCTCTGGACTCTCCGGCCATTGTAATATATTGTGGAGAAAATTGGGATCATTTTGATGATATAGGATATATTTATTATCATTGTTGTTAGCCGAAGAAACAGGTAAAAAGGATCAAACGACACAATATGCTCAACTTCAGTAATAATATATGAAGTTATGAGAATTTATGATATTCTCACTTTTTTGGACGACGAAAACAACAAAATTAATTACTTCTTCTTCTTGGTAAGGTGCCTTCTCCAGGCTGATTGGAGGCCTAGTGGCCTAGTGTTCAACCGTATACAGGATAAGAAAGTCAAACTTCAAGACATGCTGTCGAAAATTTCGCGAGTAGACAAGGAAGTCCCTCTCGCCATAGGAATGGGAGGAAGTGGGTATTGGGTTTTCCAGATGTGTTGTCTTGAAGTAATAAAGGTTTCCACAGGTAAACAGGGTATGTTCAACAGCAACATCTGTGTTCCTTCACAAACGGTACAGAGGCCAACCAAAGACTAGCGATTTTAATGTTTATTAAACAGGTGACCACTCAAAACACCAGTCACAGGTGTTTCCCCTCAAGGTTCAGGAGTTGTCGACCTCAGACCCAGAGGAAAAACAATAATAACAATAATAATTTATTTCATCTTCAACAATTATAAAAGAATAACATTGACATTATTGATAACTCCCAATGAGAAGCCTTGACTGCCTAAGATCACTTCCCGTGCTCCATTCAGAGAAAAATTTTCTGTCTAGCCATCTCCCGAAGAACTCCTGAAAGTTGTACGGTGGATGTGAAGCGTCGACTCCCAACCAATGAAAGCTGATTGTGTCCCTGCTCATCCATACATCTGCCCTCTCATAGCCATATCTCAGCGTGAGCCGGAGAACAAATAACTTTCAGAAAGTTTCAGGAGCCCAGCTCACAAAGAGATTTCGTGCATTCTCCTAGTAAGTAGTATTTGACCTCTGTCATAGCGAGGGATTTTAGTGTTCACTGACTGTCACAACATGAGTTTCTCGGAGTACCATCTACTGATATTTGGATATTCTCCAGCGTGAAGACAAGAACAACATACAGTTCAACCTGTACTACAGAATAGTTCTTCTATAGAGGGATGGTCAGTTTGAAACAAGTCCCGTGGACTCCACAAAGTCATTAGAGAACCAAGTAGAGCCTTTAGGAACAAATAGCCTCCATCAGAAACACTCTGTAAGGTAGTTTACTAGGGATATTTAGTGATTGACACCCTCCTAGAAAATAGTTTTTGACATGGTGTCAACCAATGTTTATCCGATCCGGAAGAAAGAGACAACAATAAGAAGCTAATCAGTTATATTCCAACTTTTCAAATACGCGATGAACTCGAATATCAAAATGAGATACTTTCAGACGGTGATAGACACCCTATGTCAATCATTGTTCCGACGTAATATAAACAAGACAGTCATTGACATGCGATTTATTCTGAAAGAAAACATCAATGAAGGGTTTGTTTATATCAATATCCAATCTTTGCAATCTTTCAAACACTGAAAAATTTCTTCCATATATCTCAGATACCCCAATCTAAAGAAATTCACGCATATGTGCAGTCACTTTCCTTAACAAAACGTCAACGATTGAACCGATTGTCATTACTACACAACTTCGCGACAAATATCTCATTGCGATCTGAGCAGGGGGCCAAATTACTGAACTAAAACATTCATCGAATGAGTGTTGGACCTTCTAGCATACGTGGGTAGAAGAAAAAAGTCGCTGGTAAATACCAATATGTTATTACGACGGATTAAGTGTGTAGAGTGTCAATCACTATGGGGGTGTCAACGACTATACCGCTTACCCTATTCGTTCTTTCAAGCGAACTTTTCAAATTGAATTGATTCAAGTAAGAATATAGCAGTGATAGATTCATATTTTGGGACTTCAGGAAAATAGAAATTTGTGTTTTCTTTAAACTGAATTTTTCATCTTTTGTAATTGAATTGATTTAGATAGGAATATAGCAATCATTCATTCATATTTCGTGACTGATTATCTTGATTTCGAACGACCACGTTCTAATTTGAAAAATACTCTGAATTTTTGATGTATCACTTTGAACTTAACGCATGTTCAATCAGATACTCAAAAATGAATATAAAAAATTTTCAACCACTTTTGCATATGGATTTGATATAATCATCAAAATATTGGTCTTCAATAGGTACTATCAAATTTTTCAATCTGGCTTCTTTTTGAAGAGCTCTAAGTTTATGAGACATATTATTGCACTGACCAGTCTGAAAGATAATGATATATTTAAAAATTACATGAAAATATATTGAACTCTTGTCATAAGAAGCTTTCAATCATTTTCTATTCTCATTATCTAGAATGGGGAGTGCTATATGTCACGTGTCCCCTGGGAATCCGACGTATAATGCGTAAGGTTGCAAACGAGATAGGGTGAAAGGCGAATTTTCGGCGCCTCAAAATAACTGAAACCCACCAGCTAAGGTATGGTAACCCTGACAGAAGTATCTCTGGTCCTCCAGGTTGGGGTTGGAATCTCAGGCTGGTTCCCTGTGATCCGGAAAAATATTAAATCTACTAAAAAGCTAAATCAAAGCCTCGGAATGGATGGTCGGACAACGACACAAGCAACGGAAAAGGACAACGAATTTTGAATCATGGAACACACAAGGAATAAGCGGTAAAACTGATGAAATCGCAGCTGAATTAGAATAATATAATATAGGTTTAGTGGTTCTCACCGAAACCAAGAAGAAGGGTCAAGGCACAGAGAAAGTCGGAAATTATATACATATCTTCAGCGGAGTCCCCAAACATGAGAGGGCAAAGAGAGGAGTGTCAATGATGATACACAAAAAATACTTCAGGAGAATAAAAGACTGGGAAGCCGTTGATGAGAACATAATTAAAATGAATGCGCATATCAGGCAGAGAGAATTATTGGAGTCTACGCAATATCAGATGATGAGTCGGTTTCAAGGAAGGATGAATTTTACAACAAATTGAATTCTGTAATACAGAGTGTGGGAAGGAACAAGGAATTGATCGTTATGGGAGATTTCAATGGTAGGACCGATAACAAAAAGGACGATCCTATAGTTGGACCATTTGCGGAAGACAGATGGAACTACAACGGAGAACGTTTAATGGATTGCTGCCAAACACGCGTCTTGAAAATTGCAAATGGATTCTTCAAACACAAGCTCATCCACAAGTTCACTTGGATCCAACACACGAAGAACTTGAAATCAATCATTGATTACATCATAATACAGCAGCACACTATTCTTCAGGTTAATGATGTTAGGGTTTATAGAGGAATATTGTGCGATTCTGACCACTAATTTGTGAAGGCAAAAATATTAATTCTTTGGCACCACGATAAATCCCAAACAAATCATAACCAAAGGGATGACATCAATGGATCAGATGCAATCAACTTCAAACGTTGGAATCTGAGTAACCTTCAGGATTATGACACGAAGCAAAGATACCAAACAAGATTAGATGAGTATTTGAAAGCTTATGGTGACCTCGACACAGAAGACATGTACCAACATATAAAAGAAGCTTTATAGGCATCAGCCTCGGAAATATTGGAGGAAACCTCAAACCATAGGAGCAAATCATTATGGTGGAGTGATGAAATAGAAGTGCTGGTAAATCTGAAAAAGTAAGCTTATCTGAAATGGTTGACAAGGAAAAAACAAGAGGATAGAGAATTATATCTTGAGGCGAAAAGAATTACGATAAAAGAGTTAATGATGCAATAAGAAGTATATGAAGAGTCCACGGAAGAAAGGCGAAATGTCACATTCTTATTAATTTTGAGCTGAACACGGCAACGCGCAGGTCATTAGTAGTATAATTACATCCTGTTCTCAAAAACCCATAAAACGCGAAGCATCACACCTCAAAGTTCGTTTGAAAATAACCCCTACAGCGAAGAAACGCGAAATGTCCATGCGAAAAGTCGAGAAAGGCGAAATGTCCACATTATCAACCAGAAGCCGATGCATGCCGACTTGTTCTTTTAAAACGTTTATTATACATTTGACTTCCGAGGGATTTATTGCGTTGTTTTATTCATGTTGTATGTTGTTTATTCATTTTGTATGAACAAAACGTATTGCAAAAATTTCAATAATCATTTCAACATCAGTTTCGGTTATCCGCGTTCTGATACTTGCAGTACCGCCTACAACTTCATAGCTGAGTTGAAGGTTTTTCAAGCGAAAATAAATGCAGGATGTGACTCATCTGCCCAAAAGGTGATAGAGGATAAGATGAGGAAATTTACCTCGGAAAACCAGTTACACAAAAAGCTTAAGCTGAGGTGTTTTATCAGCGAAAGAGGAATTCTCGAAAAATAGCCCGGAAGAATGTTGAAACCGAAGCTATTGCCATGGATTTTGAAAAAAAAATTATGCAGGTACTCCCAATATCACGACCAATGACGTGTATTACAGGAGACAACTGACATTGAATAATATTCATGTATTGTCAACAGGTAGTGCTACATTTGACGCTTATGCTGAAACCATAGGAGGCAAGGGCTCAAATGAAGTCGTTTCATTACTTCATTACTTAATCTTTGTTCAGCTTGTCTCGAGAGTAAGGTACCTCCACATAATCTGCGATTCATGTGGAGGCCAAAACAAAAACTTCACCGTGTTCCGTTATCTTCATTTTATCGTCAATGTTACGAAGAGACTAGGCAAAATTGAAGTACTGTTTCCCATAAGGGGGCACTACTATTTGAAGTGCGATCGAGATATGGGCGTGATCAATCAGAAAATTAGAGCTGAACTTCCGGAAGACTGGTACAGAGAAATTAGATCATCCAGAGTAAAACCCAATCCAATCACTTATAGGAAATTGGTCTCAAATGTTGAACAGCTTGTACTTGACAAAACCACCTTACAAATCAAGACCAATCAGAGAACTGAGAGTATTAAATTACCATCCTCGTCTTTTGGAGCATAGAGATACCTATAATGGATACTGGAGCTCATCTATTATCCGCCCACGCATCACAACTTCTGATTAGTTGCAGCTTCCAGAGAGACAGTTTATCTTACCACCAAAGATGTACCATAACTCAATCGTTCTCGTCTTTTCATTATGCATTTCTCCTTTTACAGATCCAATAAAAATATCGAAGGAAAAATTCACAGATCTTCTGTATCTCAGCCAATTCTGAACTTCTGAAGAATCCAGGTCGTTCTACAAAAGCTTAACCTATGAACAACAACAAAGGGAAAAAATAATGTCATTATAGTCATTATAAAACAATATTGTATACTGACTTGGCTACTATCGTTTTTCCAAATTCCATGTTTATATGTCATATAAAGTTGGAACATTTCGCTTTTTTTCCGTGTAATTTTTTTCTTTATTCCGAATGAAGCTTCATTTTCTGAAGTGTCAGTTTTTTTTTCATTGATAATTATCAAATATTTTACAAAACAATATGGAGAATGAGTTAGCAAAAAAGATCCAAACCAATTCATATTTTACTATGCTGGTTGGAGATTTAAAGTTTAAAATTCGATTTTCTCGAGACAACTTTTGATGGATATTCCACCTTTCTTCCGTGGGCTTCTCATATGGGATCAGAAATGAAGAAACTTTGGGGAACATTGCAGGAAACCAACATCAACCAAACGTTAATAAATGCACTAAAGAATTTGTATGCTGCTGACTCTAAATCACAGACCGAAACAGGTATGAATCTGTCACAAGAATTCACTGTGAATAAAGGATTGCGACAAGGATGCTGTTTAAAGGGTGTATATCAAGAGCTCTGAGGAATTGGAAGAAAAACTGTCGGCCAATGGGAATAGAACTCAATAACAACTACTTATACTCCCTCCAGTTCGCGGATGACCAGGTCATAGTTGCCAATGATAAGGACGATTTGGAGTATATCGCCAGAAAACTCCAGGAGGAATATGAAATTTGGGGACTGGAGATGAACACACAGAAGACTAAGTTCCTCCCAATTGGAACAAAAAATTCGACGAATATCTTGTTAGAAAGTAATAAGGAGGTAGGTGTGGTATCAGAGTATACATACCTCGGTATAAAGTTTGAGTCAAGTGGAAGCGACAACATAGAGATCAGACACAGAATAAATCAAGCAAAGAAGATCATAGGTTGCTTGAATAGCATACTTTGGAGTACATTCATATATATAATACAATGATAAAAAGTAATCTACCGTATGGAACGGAAACTTGGAGCATAACAGAGGAAAACAAGAAAAGACTGGAAGAAGTCGAAATGGATGTTCTCAGAAGATCATTGGGAGTATCACGCCTACAAAAGATCAGAAAGGAGGAGATTCGAAGACATATGGGAGTGGAAGGAACGCTGTACGAAGATATACAGGGTAGCCCGGGAATAACTGAAGACCTTGGTGTAAAAACCGGCCAAGTCCAGTTTTTATAGTTTTCGGTAAATCGAAAAAAACTGTCCTGGTCGTCTGATGCTCGCATATTGCAGCTCATGATTTTTTCTTAGAACGATTTTATTGTTACGCATCTGCTCATGAATTTTGAGGACTAAAATCACTAAAGACTAGGTCGGTATTTTTTTTGAAATTTTGGACTTGTTCGTTTTTCGTCCCAAAAGGCTGATTTTGTGGAAAAAAAATGTTCATTCACAATACGACAAAAGAACAAAGTCAAAAGTAAAAACAACAAAAATGTCAAAAAAGAAAACAGAAAAAATAAAACGACAAACAAAAACAAAATTGCAATCCATTTTCAAATGATAACTATACGGATGAAGAATCGGAATCATTTTCTTCATTTTCTACTTGAGTTTCTTCCTCTGGAGTCTGCTCTGCTTCACCAAATATCTGCTCCTAATACCATTGGTATGCTGCAGGAACATACTTTTTCACCCAGGTCTTCACGTCATTCAATTTTTTTTCGTTTATAGGTCTAGGATACTCTTGAGGCATTTTCGAACTTGGTAGCGATAATACAACACCTGACTTCAGTGCAGAAAAACTCAATGAAACATGGCATCCCAACTGAAACGCTACATTCAACAAATTTTGAGCCTTTTTTATATGTGAATAATCTATTTTTACTGGTAACTGTTGTTTTAACCATTGGTTTCATGTGTTCTGTGAAATCTATTATTATCTCTTGCTCAACGTCAACAACTCTAAAATGTTTTGTTGAAGTCTTTCTTACTAGATCCTTCCACTCCTCAGGGATGTATTTTACCAGTTTTCGCTACTGTGTATTCTTCTCCATTTGCTCTTTTAAGTTTCCCTATATTTCTCTTCCATGTCTGCTCAGATCCTGTTCTCTTCTTGCCTTTCTCCTTAGAATCAGGAGTGTTAACAGTTTTTTTTTTCGCAGGACTGTTCTTGAATAACTGTGCTGCAATATCCGTTTTCTTTAATATTTTCATTGGAACTTTCTTCCGTGTACCACTGGTACTTGGCTGTTCGGTATCATCTGGTACATGTTCACTACCTGACCACTGGAAAGGTTCTTCATCTGTAGACGAGGACATCCGAGAGGACATCGTACCATGCAAAATAGACACACGCACTGATAAATGATAGAAGAGACTAAACGCTCGAACTCGCAGGGACACGTTAAGCTTGCTTGAAACAGATGAGTCCCCACTCCCAGTATTCATCAGTTTAGTGCAAAAATCGGTCAAGTCCTGGACTTGTCCGGTTTTTGCTACCAGTCATAATAACAGCCATAACAGCCATCTCCATTCGCCTGATAACTTCGTTGATCCGCCTCGGACTTGTCTGATTCTTGCACCCATCGATCGGCGACAACTAAAAACGTATGAATAGCATATTATCTCAGTTTTGGCCAAAAATGGACTTGGTCGGTTTTTGCACCAAAGTCTTCAGTACATACTCTTACCACAGATAGAGTTGGACTAGGTGATTACTGATTGACTATAAAAAATTAATTTCTGATTTTCCCTAGAAAGCTACAGGGTGATTTTTCAACTTCATGGAAATACTTAGACCATCATAAAATCCAAACTTATTAACGGATATTATTGAAACTTGTGAGGTTATTGGCACATGCTAAGGTCGAGTCAGAAAGATATCAATTATTTCATTATTCCAGGGCCGGACTCATTAATCTTCATTCAAAATGTTCAGGGTAGAACAAACACTTTGTATTTCGAATTACAAATAATTGAATCGCTTTTTAGAAAGAAGCTAAATTATCCTTCAATTTGTGATATCGCTTGAAATTGTCACATCAACAATTATTTTTTTATGAATTTTTGAATTTGGATAAATTTCGGAAAATTGAATTTATTTACCTGAACAGGACTTAGTCATCTTGTGGAGGTTGAAAATAAATAATAAATTTTCTTTGAAAAATTACTGAAGGCGAGGGAGACTATAATAATTTGTTGATATACTGGGTGGCCACCCCAGACGCGGATTTCATTGCGATGGAGTAAATGAAGGTATATTTCGAAAAAAAAAAATTGGTGAAGTGTATAGGGTATACCTACATAGGCATTTTTCAAAATTATTTGTATGTATACCGGATGTTCGACAATGAAGATATAGATCAAAGTGAAACTTCTCTTTATGTAAAAACCTCTAACTGAACCTCAAACTGAATTAGTTAATCGAGGAGAATGAGTAATGATTTTTCAATTTGTTAGTCTGTTTCTTTAAAGTTTACTTATTCAATATTAAATATTATAAAGTATTCTGAGAAAGAGGAGAGATCATTTTCAGTTTGGGAAAATGTTACAGAATATCTTACTTTATTCAAAGATTCAAGCTCAAAAATGCACAGAAATAAAATTTCCTTCAAGATAAAATATGAATTCCTATAAAATATTATGTGCTTATTGAAGCTCTGAACTTTTTTTGAAATTTTCTACCAATACTTTCTCATTTTGTATAAGATTTTCAGTTCTCTTCATGGTGAAAAATTCAATTTTTCGAACTTTATTCAAATTCAAAAATTCATAAAAAAATAATTGTTGATGTGACAACTTTAAGCGATATCACAAATTGAAGCATAATTCAGCTTCTTTCTAAAAAGCGAATCAATTATTTGTAATTCGAAATACTCGAATCATTGGATAGTTGGTATCCAAATTTGAACTTACAAAAGCCACACTGAAAAGATAGGTTTCAGAAACCAATGAATTGAACTGATTTCTTAATTCAATAACAGGAAAAAATTTGAACTTATTCGAAAAATGTAAATATCACCTCTAAATGTGAATGAAGAACGAAAAAAAATCATCTGACAAAAGAGAATTTAACATAACTGAACCCAGTATTCTCATCCCTAATCACTAGATTCGAAAAAAACACAGATTTTTGCTCTCCTCCTTCCGTAATTTTCTACAATGGTATGAATTCCTGCATAAGACGATAATTGAATGAACATTTCAAAGGGACCGCCAAAGAACGGTCAACAGGGCTATGAATATTTTATGAGGTTCCAACATCTTGGATAAGTAAACATTGTACGTAAATACTTAGATAATTTCTACACTAATTATGCTGTGTGATTCTATATTCTATTCTTCCTACTGATCTGGTGGGTCAAACATCTGATGCCTCAATTACATTATTGGACGTTCCGACAAGGCGCAATTTACATAAGCTACATCATGGTTTTTTCCATTTTGTTTTGAATGAATGTATTGATTTACGATTTTTTTTCGATTTTATCCTTATATTTGAACCTTTATAAATAATTTGGGATCTAAATCAATATCAAAATTTGCTCGGGTTTTTGCGCGCGAGGCCCCGGGCGATTTTCCTGTTCACCAGCCCCTAGGGCCGCCACTGTGAATGTTAGATACCTAGCTAATCGACAAGCAACTATTCAATTCCCTATTCAGTGCGCTATTTCCTGCGCCCAGCTACACCACTACAACACACATCATCAATATTTCGAGAAATTAACAACGTCATTTCAATATGGACTCTACCTCCCCGATACCCCTAAAGTCACAAACTCTTTTTATTTATTTGAGGTTCTGGAACTCGAAATCTTGTCTACTGTGTAACGAAGCGAACTTCGTCACTAAGAACATACTGTATATTTTCCAACTGTTTCTAAATTCAAACACGAAATTATTTCTAATTTCGTATGGTGACGAGGTGAACTTCGTTACTCTAATCATCCTGTATAATTTCCAACAATTTTACATTCAAACATAAAATTATTTCGAGTTTCATATCGTGAAAATCTAAGTCAATTTCAGATTTCTACCTATGTAGAAAAAAACTTACGTTCGCCGTAGTCGGCGACGTTATCTGCACCATATGTGTTTTTTGTGCGGAGCGGCAATTGTTTTCACGATATCCGGGACCCGAAATATTCCCCCTCCAACCGACCTTATAAATTCGGCAGTTTTGAGGAAGACAGTCAGTTCTCAGTTCTCCGATAGTTTTTCGAATTTTGAATATTCCGATAGCCAGTTCTTCGAGTTCTCCGATAGCTTTTCGAATTTCGAATTTTCCGATCGCTAGTTCGCAGTTTTTGAGTTTTCAGCTCCGAGAGTTCTAGAATATTCCGATAGTTGAGTTTTCCGAGTAGTTAATTCCGAGGAGTTTTGTGCCATTCGTAATTCCTCACATTTCGAGCGTGAAATTCTTCAGACTGCGATTTCGATATTCCCAACGAACGAGATAGGACTCAAGTGTTGTGTCGAGACCAGGAAACCACAGGATTGGTAAGACCCATCTTATTCACCTGTCTACGTGGCCGGCAAGTTTTCCTGTGCTGTTCGACAAGGGGGCGATATCCGGAATTTATACTTTCTCGTTATTTTTTTTTAACATTACATCTCGTAGTCTACGTTTAGGCCCTGGTGATAGAGCTATCATTGAGTTGATACACTTTCACCCCTCAGTTAAGAGTCAGCCTGGGGGTTTTCGCTTGGTTGTTTCCCCCTTTCTGAGGATCACCAGACAGACTCTTCAATCTTGAAGAAAAGGGGCCGGTGTCCTTATTTCCGGGTTCGCGGACCTTCTCGCCAGATATACCCATCTTCTGTTCTCCAACTCATTTTTGTTAGGTGCGCCAATACGCGCTAGACCTGGGATACTGCTACGCAGTATTTCTTCGCGTAGTCTACGTTTAGGCCCTGGTGGTAGAGGTATCATTGAGTTGATACTCTTTCACCCCTCAGTTAGAGTCAGCCTGGGGGTTTTCGCTTGGTTGTTTCCCCCTTTCGGAGGATCACCAGACGGACTCTTCAATCTTGAGGAAAAGGGGCCGGTGTCCTTCTCACCAGATATACGCATCTTCTGTTCCCCAACTCATTTTGCGCCAATACGCGCTAGACCCAGGATACTGCTACGCAGTATTTCTTCGCGTAGTCTACGGTTAGGCCCTGGTGATAGAGGTATCATTGAGTTGATACTCTTTCACCCCTCAGTTAGAGTCAGCCTGGGGGTTTTCGCTTGGTTGTTTCCCCCTTTCAGAGGATCACCAAACAGACTCTTCAATCCTGAGGACAGGGGTAAATTTCCCTATCTTTCCCCACTACAGATGTCATCTGGCCAGCGAATTCCGCAACGTTCGTTCAAACTCCATTTTGGCAGGCGCGCTGACGTGCGCAGTCCTGGGTTTTCGTTGCGCCTGTCTGTGGGGGGGATATTGGACAGAACTCCTCGAGTCAAGGGGGAGGGGACAGTAGATCGCGTGCGCACACAGGTCAGGACAACTTGTTGACAGGTAGACAGGGTGTACCGCCTTTCACCCCCTACATTGTATGCTTTTCACTGGTAATCAAGATAATCATTACTGGCTGTCGCTCTCATACTAAACTGCTTTCAAACCACGCATTTTAACAGCTTTACATACGCCGCCCGCTCACCTCGCTTCATTTTATTCCGCCCGTCATTTCTGTTGAGTTTTCTTTGTAGCTATTTTGTGTATATTGTTAACTTTGCTGCTTTTTACCTCATTCGTTTTCTTGTAGCACCGTCAATAAATTACAGCATTGCGTGTGCCATTAAAGGATTTGTATTTAACAATATATTGTGTCTCGTCGAAGTGCGTTTTATTCATTCAGCTCAAAGTCGCTCCTCTTCAGTGGAAGAAATAATATCTTATCAATCGCTACCACCCCAGATTGAACCGAACCTTGTCTCCAACTGTAGAAAAGCTACCCAGGTGGACAACTGTGAGCGACGTAAGGAATTGCGACCTTATAAAACCCATCGCAATTGGCGCCCGAGTAAGCTTGGAAAGGTAGTGGTAGGTGTAAGTCGCAACCCAGAGGAAAACGCCGTCACAATTTGGTGCCCGAGCAGGGACCTAATTTCTTCACAATAAGGCCGAACAGAAGGGTTTTTAGGGTTGACATGGAGGTGAACAGGTTGAGAGCTGAGGAGCTGAGATGGGAGCTGAGAGCTCGTGGCCAGCGAGTCGGAAGGACTGTCCAGGAAAACCGCCTGGAATTGAGGAGGGCGCTGACGCAGAATGCGCAGTTCTGTCCCGTAGACAGAGACATGGAAGAGGAATTGGAAGATGCAGGTCGAATCCTGAGGAGCCTGGTGGAACAGGTTCAGGAGTTCGACGAAGACAACGCTAGGAATGAAGAATCCCGCATCCGGAGTCGGCTCATCCATTTCCAGAACCGTCCGAGTCAGATGAGGCCGACGACAGCGGAGGAGAGGAAAAAGGCCAAAGAGCTTACTGAGTTGTGGAGGCAGACGGACGAGATGCTGAGGGACGCCGTACTGCTGGCCGAAGCCAGGGCCACTTTGAGCACGCCGTTGGGTGCTGAACCGCTGATTTCTTTCGAGGATCCTCCACTGGATAACTCAGGAGCTGTCAACTCTGAAAGCGGAAGCGACTCCGAGGAGGATGCTGAGGTCGCGCCGGACCCGGCAGGGAGTCAGAATCTGTTCGGAACCACTCTCAGCTGAACCGAACAGGACTACCGGAAAACCAGGAGGGAGGTCTTTCGTTAAGTTTCTTCCGGAATTTGCACGACAGGACTTGTGAAGCTCTTCGTCGACGGCTGAACTTCACAAGTTTCTGGGGGACAGGTGACCACGCAAGGTCTGGATCGCCCGTGCCAGGAAACCGGAGGGCGGTAGCGGAATCAACTCGACGGATTTCGTTCCCGTTTCTGGAGCCAGAGGAAGTGAGGCCGACCGAGGAAGTCGAAACTCATACGGCTGCACCGAGAGAGCGAGATCGTCCCAGTGAGTCGGAGAGGTTGCCTCAAGGGCGAACTGGAGAGTATGTCCGAACGAGACCGGATGGGACATCCCAACAGCAACCCAGTCAGCCGTCCATACCTGTGTACAAGTGGAATGTGCACTTCGACGGGTCGGCAGACGTGGACGCTTTCCTGCAGGAGGTGGAGCAGTTAGCGGTGACTCGAAGAGTTACGCAGCAATGCCTGCTGGATTCCATATTCGAGCTGCTGCGGAAGGACGCTAGGGACTGGTACATCCCCAGGAGAGGGTGTTTCAGCGATTGGGAGGATTTCAAGGAACAAGTTCGTGAAGCTTTTCTCCCCTCGATTACGAGGAAACTCTCCTGGAAGAGATCAGGAAACGTACCCAAGAAGAAGGAGAGAAACTCTTACTTTTCGTCACAAGGATGCAGAACCTCTTCCTGAAGCTTACCGTAAAACGACCCTCCGAAGAAGAACAGGTGGCCATAATCAGGAAACGTCTGTTACCGGCGTTGCAGAAGGCGTTGGCCTTCCAGGAGACGAAAACTTACGCACAACTGCTGGCCAAAGGAAAGGTGTTCGAGCTGCTCCAGTGGAATACCGACCAGTACGTTCCACCCCCAACTCGAAAAGGGCTGATTGATGATCCACACCTGGTATATGAAGGCCCCTGTCGAAGACCGTCACAGACGCTGACTGTCGAGTCTCCATCGCCTGTGAGGCCAGAGGCATCAAGAACGTCGCCTAGGATCGACGCAGAGCCGCCAGGCAGGAAGTCCGACTCGACTCAGGCCCAGTCCGACGAACCACCACGCCGTGAGAAGAAAACTGTTCGTTTTGCTGATGTAAGGGCTGATAGGATGCAGTGTTGGCGTTGTGGAGAAATGGGACACTTTAGGAGAGAGTGCCGAGCGACGCCAAAGATTTTCTGTTCCCGATGTGGAAAAGAAGGTGTCTTGTCCAAGGATTGCCGATGTTCGGAAAACTAGAACGGAACCGCCTCGCGGGGAGGAGACAGTTTCGTTCGACAGCATCCCCAACCCAGCAACCTAAGCAGCCGCAAGACAATCGGCCAATCGTCGTCGTTTACATCGGGCAACAGCCCGTGAGAGCCCTGTTGGATACCGGTGCATCCAGGTCATTCCTGAGTAGCAGGGCGGCAGAGGCCTGCCGTAGGATTTTCGTTTGGCCGTCTGCAGTTTCGGACGTGTTGGCCACTGTGGCTGACGGGAATTCAGTCGCCGTTGAAGAGGTATACGAGCCGAGAATACGATTTAGAGAGGAGGAGGTCAAGACCCGGCTTTATTTGGTGCCCAACCTACCGATAGATCTCGTCCTGGGAATGGACCTACTGAGTTCCCACGACTTCAGGATCGATTTGAAGACAGCGAAATGCTATCTGAAGGGCGAGTTGTTGGAAGCAGCCGTTTCTCCAGCCGTCATCGTGCACAACTCGTCGATCAGTTCCTTGGGCCAGCGGGAGGACCAAGTTCTCCGGAAGTTCCTAGAGCAGGAGCTGGCAGGATTTGATCAAGTCCAAGGACTGACGAAGATGGCCCGACACGAGATCAAGATTAAACCAGGAACTGAGCCGATCAAGCAGAGATACCGTCCGTGTAACCCGAAGATGCAGGAGATAATTGACCAGGAAGTTGACCGGATGTTGGAGGAGGGTATAATAGAACCCTCGAGATCTCCATGGAGTTCCTGCGTCGTTATCGCGAAGAAGGCTAATGGAAGTCCCAGGTTCTGCATAGATTTTCGAGCGGTGAATGAGGTCTCGATAAAGGATGCGTACCCGTTGCCGTATATCGCCGGCATACTGGGCAAACTCAGGCGAGCGAAGTACATCTCTACGTTGGACTTGAAACAGGGATACTGGCAGATTCCTCTCACGAAGGAGAGTAAGCCCATTACCGCTTTCGCTGTGCCTGGAAGGGGTTTGTTCCAGTTCCGGGTTATGCCGTTCGGTCTTCACTCGGCCGGCGCAACGTTCCAGAGGCTTTTGGACCGTGTTATCGGTCCGGAGCTGGACCCGATTGCCTTTGCGTATCTGGACGATATAGTGGTCTTGGGGGAGACTTTCGAGGAGCACCTGGAAAACTTGAAGGTGGTGTTCCGTCGCCTCCGGGAGGCAAACCTCAAGATAAACCCTGAAAAGTGCGAGTTCGTGAAAAGTTCTCTCAAGTACCTAGGCCACGTGATCACCGCAGAAGGAATCGCAACCGACCCCGACAAGATTGCTGCCATCAACTCTATGAAGCCACCGAGGAATGTTCGTGAACTTCGCCGATTCCTGGGGGTGGCGAGCTGGTACCGAAGATTCGTGGACGATTTCACGAAGATAGTTACGCCACTCACGTTGTTGCTGAAGACGAAGCAAAGGTGGAAATGGGAGGATGCGCAGCAGCAGGCTTTCGAGGCGCTGAAGAGGAGGCTCACCGAGTCACCGGTGTTAGCCTGTCCGGACTTTTCTCAACCGTTCACGCTGCAGACAGACGCATCCGAGAATGGCCTCGGAGCGGCCTTAACTCAAGTTCGTGATGGACGCGAACGGGTGATCGCCTACGCCAGTCGCACTCTGAATGGTGCGGAGAAGAATAACTCGGTGACAGAGAAAGAATGTTTGGCCATTGTATGGGCCATAGACAAGTTGAGGCCATACTTGGAAGGTTATAGGTTCACCGTTATCACCGATCACATGAGTTTGCGGTGGCTGCAATCCATAAAATCCCCATCGGGTCGGATTGCAAGGTGGTGTGTCTTCCTGCAGCAATATGATTTCGAGATCAAGTATAGGAAAGGTGCCCTGAACCGAGTAGCGGACGCCTTGTCGAGAGATCCCCTACCGTCCGAGGAACAAGTTTGTGCGACGAAGAACCCGATCAGATGCCCCTGGTATGTCAAGAAGTTCCAGGAGGTTTCGATGAACCCCTCAGATTTTCCGGACTACAGGATCCAGGAAGGAAGGTTGTACCGGCATTTCTGGAGTTCGGATGACTTCACAGAAACTGAAATGAGAAAACCATGGAAACTGTGCATCCCGACTGAAGATCGGCAGTCTGTTCTGCGGGAGAATCATGATGTGCCAGTAGCCGGCCACTTGCGAAGACCATAGCTAGAGTGGCCCAGAACTACTACTGGCCAGGGATGTTCCGTGAAGCGGCCCAATACGTGCGTAGGTGCCAGCAATGCCAGAGGTATAAAGTCTGTCAGCAGAAACCTGCAGGGAAGATGCAGCGCACCGCACCAGCGAGCCGTGGGAGACCGTCAGTACGGATCTGGTAGGACCTCTACCACGTTCGAAGAAGGGGAATACTTTCCTGGTTATGTTCCAAGATCGCTTCTCAAAGTGGATCGAATGGAGATTTCTTCGGGCAGCTACAGGCAAGGGAGTATTCCAGACTTTTTACGACTTGGTGGTGTTGAAGTTTGGATGTCCGAAGACCGTAATAAGCGACAACGGTTCACAGTTCGACGGGCGCCTATTCAAGGGTAACTTGAAGAGTTTGGGCATTCACCACCGATTTGCTTCAGTATACTCTCCGCAGTGCAACCCCGTGGAAAAGACAAACAGAACGATCAAAACCATGATTGCGCAGTTCTGTGAGCAAGATCATCGCTCCTGGGATGAGCATCTTGGAGAACTGGCATTCGCGTTGAACTCTGCCAAACATGAATCTACCGGATTCACACCGGCGTTCCTGAACTTCGGCCGGGAGCTCCGCTCTCCCGAAACGAACCGTCGTACCAAAGGAATGAGGAATGTTGAGGAGAATTCGACCGAAGAACCACATGTCCGAGAGGTAGACCAGTATGCGACTCGTCTTAAACGATTACGAGAGACGCGGGAGTTCGTCAAGCTCCGGTTAGACCGAGCTTTTAATCAACAAAGCCTTTATTACAACCTCCGGAGGAGAAAGTGATCGTGCCGAGTCGGAGACAAGGTGTTGCGCCGAGAACATCCGTTATCGTCGGTGGTTGGTGGTTTCGCGTCTAAGTTGGCCCCTAAATATTCCGGTCCGTATACGGTTGTAAAGGTAGTGTCTCCTGTGGTCTATGACTTGAAGGACGCGGCGGGAAAATACCTGAAGGATTTGAAACCGTTTCACGAAGGTGAGCATTGATTACTGATACTCCAAAAGCTATGTATTTGCGACTTCTAAAAATATTGTCTTCATATTCTTCTGGTTGAGTAAATTCGAACATTGGGTTTGATCACTCGTTCCAAACCATAAAGTTAATACTTTTCTTCATAATAATGAGGTCGATGCATGTCGAACTCTAGTAGCAAGAACAGCAACTTTTTGGGAATAATGAGTGGAAGAACAATTTAACTCCCGGAGTTTTATCGTTCTTCCGCAGACCCAAAAATGCATATGCGGTGTGTGAATTATATTGTTATTCAACTCATGGGGAAGGGCTATATTCAGAAGTAAATTTGAATACCTCAGTTAAAAATAGGCAATTTTGAAGTTATACTCTTTTCACTCACCGATTCAATTGTAGTCTTAACCAAAAGAAAATCTAAGAAAGAACTGTGAAAATACCATTTCATTTTTTCTGAGAAAGTCATGCAATTCTTGCAGATGACAGATGTTTGAATTTGTCCCGATTTGTTTACTCCCCAGGTGACGTCACAGTAAGATGCACAAGATAATATCTGCTTTTTTTCGAATCAGGAACCAACTCTGTGTTTATGACCACCACAGTATTACGCTGGGAAAAGAACAAGAATAGTTCCATATTTTGGGGTGATCACCTCTATACCAAAGATAGAAAACTGAAAAATAATACGGGTTTATTCAATATAAAATTCTTGTAAAGCCAACTGTATTCCGTATTGAAAAAGAAAAAAAATACAAATTTTTTACGAATTTTCCGTATCTACCAACACTATGATGACATTTTTTTAAGAATATCTCTTGGAAGCTGATACATCTAATGAATTTGTTTTTATGTCTGACTCTCATAGAGAGCGCTTGTTACACGGTTCAAACCAAGTTGTTTTGAACATAACTTTTTTGTTATTAGATTTATCAAGCTAAATTCCGAACGAACTTGAACATCATTAATTTCACACGAAAAAGGTACTCTTTATTAAACTCGATACTGTGCACCGTTTTCGGAATTTTTTAGTTTCAAAATAATGTGGTGATAACCGATACTGCTATAAATTATTGATAAAGTCATCAATTATTATTATTCTCAATCAGTTGAGGGTAAGTTTGCTCGAAATTCAGCTCAATAAATTTTATATCATAAAAGTTTTGTTCAATACTACTTGGTAGAAACCGTGTTACTAGGGCTCTCTATGAGAGTCAGACATGAAAACAAATTCATTAGATGCGAAGATTATAGAGTATAAAGATAGGAAACGACCCTATATCTCCTGTACTAAAAACCGACAACGATTTTCGATTAAGTCAACACACGACAGACTAGATGGCGCTGAAACCATGTTAACTAAATTTGTCGATACAGATTTCTGCATTCTTAGAAGAGCACGTAATTTGAATGAAATCATATATGTAAATTAAATTGAATTTCGACTTCGTCAGGCCCAGAATATAACATCCTGAGAGACAAAATAAAAACCAATTCTTTTTCTTGTTCTGCTCAGGATTTTATTTTTCACTCGGAATTCAACTCAATTCATATTAATTTATTTGAGATAAATACATTTCAAGAATATCGTACAGCAGTATCAGAACCATTCAAAATAAACTACCAATTCAAGAATAGTTATTTATGATACAAGTGCAGAAAGCATTGATATTCTTCCACGAGTTCAAAATTCGAAAACAAGCCATGAAGTGGCGAGTTTTTAAATGAACGGAATTGACACATAATAAAAGAAAAACACACAATAATCAGAACAACAATTATAGAGGTGTTCAGGATGTTATCCGATCCCATTCAACGACAAACCTGCATCGCATACAGGATCAGGTATATATATATATATATATATAAAATTTTCAAAATTCTTGTTTGGGTACTCGGCATAGGGCTTCAATTTATTCAATACAACAATTGGTCTTTTAACATCTATATTTCGGTCCTTAGTTAGATGTTAAAAGACCAATTGTTGTATTGAATAAATTGAAGCCCTCTGCCGAGTACCCAAACAAGAATTCTGAAAATTTGATATTTACGGCAAATCTCCTTTAATAGATATATATTATATATATATATATATATATATATATATATATATATATATATATATATATTATATATCAGGTATATATATAAGAAAGATATGAATATTGAGGGATCGGTTACATACATGGATAAGATTTATTGGACAAATCCCTCTGAAACAGCTGTCTACGGTTCATTTCAGTTTCAGAGGAATTTGTCCAATAAATCTCATCCATGTATATATATATATATATATATTCTTTTGAATAAGAGAGCTAAAATAATACAATAAATGTTGAAACAAATAGAACCTAAGCTGAGGTGAAAAAAGGAACAGGGTACCACAACATTCTTCTTTTGGATCTAAATATTGAAGGATCAGGTATGAAAGCTTGGAATAGGTATAATTTCCTTTCAGCATTCAGTATTTCTTTATGAAACAATATTTAAATTTAATAAGGAATGAACAAAGAAGACATCAAAAAATAATAATGCGATGCAAAATGCCATAGGAGGCACATCTCTCGCAATTTGTCATCATATCTTCGATTTCTCTTCTTCATGTACCCAGCTCTCAATTCATTTGAGAAAAGAGAATGTGCCTCCTCAGACAAATAACTTTTTGATTCTCTTATCCATTTACTTATTGCTAATTTATTACTGGATATGAGAGGCTGACCTTTGAAGGAGTGACGGATCACTTTCATCCTATTAATTTTGCACCGCAAAGAGTTGATTGTAGCCTTCATCCTCTTGATATTCTTTGTCATAGGGGACTCTTGTCTCCCCTTTTTTTTCAGTTTCACTCAGAGAAATAGCTGAAAAAAGAGGAATATTAGGTCATCCAATAATTTGAATGAAAATTATCTCGAATTTACATTTATAAGCTAGAATGTATTCATGAAAATGGTTAAGTTTCAAAACTTATTGTGAATGAAGTCAGTGATACATTTAAGAAACAGTTAAAGATAAAACTATGAGGTTTATGGAGAGACTTACAATTATTATTTGAGCATTCACTTGGATTTGCCATATTACAACTTTCAACTTTCCAATTGGTGGTGCAGCATCTGTTTTGGAAGCTCCCGATCTTGGAATTTCTGTAAAAGGAGAAGCTTTAATGAACGTATTCAATGTCAGACATATGTGTTTTTTATTCATTTTATTAATATTTGGTTAAACTCACCGACAGAATTTATTGCAGCACTTTCAGAAATTTATTCATTTTATTTCGAATAAGGCCCCTTCAGGAATGGAATGCTTTCTGGATGCAGCAATTTTAAAGGATAATTGTACCTGATTTGTTCTGGAGAAAAATGCTCACTGCATACGGTGTAAACTTTATTGAGATCGATATCATCTCGCCCTGAAAATTCTACCCATTTCTGAGCACTGAAAATAAAAGGAATGAATAACACAGTTACAGGAGTCGTGTTTCATTACTTACCTTTCCGTTTACTTTGGTAATGAAATAGTTCTTCACCATACAACACGATCCAGAACCCATCTTGAAATCGAAGAATAATAAATAATAATGTAAGTAAAAACCGAAAAAACACACGACAGCAAAAACCAAACAAACTTCGAAACTAGTCAATCAACAAGCGAGGAATGGCCGATTGGCAGAATGGCGCCTTGCCAGCCACGAAGCTAGCACGTGATCGATCAAGTGTTAAATTTTAGTCAACACAAGACTCTTCAGATGACGCTGAAAACTGTAGTCGCTTCGTTTCCTATCTTTATACTCTATAATCTTTGATTAGATGTATCAGTTCGCGCTGAACAGTGCTCGGGAGTCGAGGGGTCTCTTACTGTGGAATTTTAGTGTACAAAATTTCGGAATTGTGAGTGAATTGTACGGAATTACATAAAATTGAAAGGTATTATTCGGAAATTGAATGGCATTGAGTGGAATTGAGCGGAATTTCATTGGAACTCAATGGAATTGAACGGAATTGTAATGGAATTGAATGGAATTGAACGGAATCGAACATGGGCAGAAGAATGATTCTAAAACTTACGCGTTACCTTAGACATAACCTTTAATAGTATATTAGTTGTAGTTGTGAAGTTATCGAGTGAACACGTATTTTTCAACTCGTCTCAGTGCGATAAATCACGACTTATTTCGAAAATAATTCAGTTCAAGTTTTTTTTTTCATTCGTCACTATGGGAAATAAAATAAGAAGTTCTTCGGAACTTAAGTTGATAATATCTGAAGTTCTCAACAGTGCTGGGTTAAAAGAGGTTTTTAATGAAGCAATCATGAATAACCTGAGATCATTTCTTAAACACGAAGTATCCAACAAACTGGATGAAGCGAATAAAGAAATCTTCTTACTTAGAGAAGAAGTTATAGCTTTAAAATCTGAAATTCAGATCATCAAAAATCAAAACAAGATCGTAGAAAATCCTAGCGTAAACACAGATGTCATAAAAATTAAACCTACAAAAATCATTGATAACAACACTGAATCGCCATCTGGGGAATACCCAGTCACCGAAGATAAAATTAATCATTCGACAACAAATGATAAACAGAAGGATTCTCGTGGGAAATCTGTTTACACGAGGAAACCTATGGTTCCAACTACTAGCCAACCTGTCCGCACCTCTATAAGTCAACATAAGAAAGCTCAAATAAGTAAATCCTCTACTGACAGATCAAACGGACAACTACTAGGAATAGCTAAACCAAAAAAGGGCTGGTTATATGTAGGTAGCATAAAGAATAAGGATGCCACATCAGAAATGATTGTTGACTACTTGAAGGTAGAAGATATACCAAGCGATCAGATTACAGTAGAAAAACTGGATAGCAAGGGAGAATATTCATCTTTCAGAGTTGGTATACCTATTGAGAATCTAGAAAAAGTTGAAAATCCGGATTACTGGCCCACAGGTGTATCGGTACGACGGTTCAATTTTTGGAAAAAAACGAGGTCAAGGAAAGAAACATTCCTTTTTTAGAACAATAATCTCCCCACGATCTAAGCTTCAAAAAAGAAACATCAACAGAAAGCACGCATCATTTCTCCCAGTTAACCGTTTGAATATAATTCATCAAAACATCCAATGCCTCAGACATAAGATAGATTGTATGGAAGTCGTCTTAGATGGATGAAATATTGATGTAGTATGCCTATCAGAGCACTGGATGCGCGAGGAAGAAATTCGAGCAATCAAAATCGACGGTTTTAATCTATGTGCAGCATACTGCAGAAAACAACTTAAAAATGGAGGCGTCGCCATTTTCTGCAGGGAAAATCTGAATATGAATATCATTGATGTTCCCCATCTTCTATCTCAATCTAGAGAGCAAGTGCTTGAAGTATGTGGCATTAAGTTAACTTTGGCGTCTGGTGAGCAGATTAAAATAATAAACGTTTATAGGTCTCCCATTCTGGGAAACATTAGGACATTTTTTTTAGAATTAGATTGTATATTGAATCAACTTTGTTCTAATGATTGTAAAATTGTCCTTTGTGGTGATCTTAACATAAATTTCTTGGAAAATACTGTATTCAAATATGAACTTCTGGATATACTGACATCCTATAACATTAGAGTTTTGATACAAGAATACACTAGATTCAGTAACGAAAAAAATAGCTGCATTGACTATATATGTACTAATATATCTAATGATAGTGCCTTCAGTACTAAGGTATGTACCAATGGTATTTCAGATCATGCATCTCAGGAGATATCACTTTGTATTGATAGCAACATAAATCTCACAACTTATGTGTCATCTAGAGTTTTTAACACAGAAAACTATGATAATTTCCATAGGTTGCTTTCTGGGGAAACGTGGTTTGATGTTTATGGGACGCACTCTATTGATGCGGCATTCAATAACTTCATGAATGTGTTATCATTTTACGTCGAGTCTTCTTTTCCAATCCAAAGAGTGACCGTCGGACGAAAGGTAGATACAAAACGATGGGTCACGACTGGCATCAAAACATCCTCGAAAATGTTGAAGATACTATATCTTTTAGCCCGAAATACTCAAATCGAAGAGAATATTACCTACTTCAGAAAATATAAAAAGATATATAGACAAGTACTTGCAGAAGCAAAAAAAATTACAAAATGTAAAAGATTTTCATAACTCTGTTAACAAATCAAAAGCAGTTTGGAAAATAATAAGGAAAAATACATCCACATCAAAAACAACAAAGAGTGAAAAGTCACCATCGCTCCTCATTGATGACAGTCTCACTGATGATCCGAAAATTGTAGCTAATCATTTCAATGAATACCTCATAAATTTACCGAGGGAAATAAATAAAAAAATTCGCAATTCACCAAATCAGGCGGAACCGCATTATGAGGGAAAGCTTCCTGTGACAATGTTCATTAGACCTGTCTCTGAAAGTGAGATATATAACATCATACTCAGTTTGAAAAACTCTCATTCACAAGGTATTGATAACATTTCATCAAATTTAATCAAAATGCTGCTGTTTGGCTTACGCCCATATTAACTCATTTAATTAACATGTCATTGAAGGAGGGTATATTTCCTGATGCTCTCAAAATAGCACGTATTAAAATGATATTCAAAAAAGGTGATCAAACATCTACTGATAATTATAGACCAATTTCACTATTGTCATCAATTTCTAAAATTATAGAGCGAGCAATCTTTGATAGAATACTTTCTTTCCTGGATAAGCATAATCTGTTGTCGAATTGTCAACATGGTTTCAGACAAAAAAGGTCAACTCAGTCAGCGATGGTGGCTTTTACTACTAATCTCTATCAGAGTATCGAAGACCGGAAAAAGTGTTTGGCTATTTTTATGGACCTGAGTAAAGCATTCGACTTGGTGTCTCATGAAATACTTTTGATGAAGATGAGCTCTTTGGGGCTGAGGGGTCAAATCAATAGATTGATAAAGTCGTACTTGTCAGGACGAATGCAATTTGTTGAAGTTAATGGTATACGATAATCTCACGCTAATGTAATTTGCGGTGTTCCGCAGGGATCAATACTTGGTCCGCTGCTCTTCCTGATATTCATTAACGATCTACCTGATATTTTAGATGATCCATCAAGTTTGATAATGTTTGCTGATGACAATAAGCTTTTGTGCACTGGAAACTCAGTGCGGGAAGCTCTTGTAGTTGCACATGAGAGAATGTTACAGCTTTCAAAGTGGTTTGTTGAGAACAAACTTTTTCTTAATGTCAACAAAACTGTATTCGTAAACTTTGCTTTGAAGAACACGAGTGACCATAGGGACAAGAGCCTTTTAATGCGGATCAATAACAAATCAGTCGAGCAAGCTGAGTTCACTAAATTTCTGGGTGTTACTATTGATTTTAACTTTAACTGGGGGCAGCACATTAATGGTCTCTGCTCTCAGTTATCGTCTGTATGTTATGCTCTGTTGAGGCTCAGATCTCTAACTGATGAGGGTGTGTGCGTGTCATATTACTTCAGCCACTTTTTTTCCAGAATGAAATATGGAATTTTGCTTTGGGGTTCTTCCTCCTGTAATGAAAAAGTATTCAAACTACAAAAAAAGGCAATCAGATTTATATGCGGGGTATCTATCAGAACATCTTGTAGACCCCTGTTTAAGAAACTCAAAGTTCTAACCTTCGCTTGTACCTATATATTTGAGATATTGAAATATGTTAAAGCTAATATGCATGAATTTTTACCTCTGAATTTCAATCATGAATATTATACAAGACAATCACATGATCTATTAGTTCCATACCACAGACTAACCCGATACGAAAAATCTCATAAATATATGGGAATAAGATTATATAATGCACTTCCTATCGAGTTAAGACGCATATATAGTACACTTCTGTTTAAAAAATTATTAAAACAATTTTTGCTTGCGAATTGCTACTATACTATTGATGAATATCTTATGCGTTAACATTATTGTATCAATGACATATCCTATACCAAATGTATTTGCTTGATATTAATATGTGGTTTTATGGATAAATATATATTATTATTATTATTATTATTATTATTAAGTATAGAGAACGGTAGGGGCATTTTACCGATCGAAGACAATTATTGTCTAAGATCGGCAGTCCTTAACGTTCGAGATACTTATAGCGTTTTTTGCACGAAAGACACAATTTTTACTCAAAATAATTATCTGACAAATTCATTTATTCGTGGCTTTATCTATCAATGCTGTGTATTAATATAATATAAGGCGTTGTCTTAGTGATGAAATTTAGTAGATTGTCAAAGTGACAATAATCAATTGAATTAAATAGCGTTAAAAAATGAGCGATATAGAATCTTCGTAAGATAATGGAATTCAAACAGCCCTAGAAATCGGCCGTTCTTCAGTTATTCCTGAGAAATCTAAAATCTACCATGAGAGTACATACAATACTTTCAAGGAATGGATTCAGACTAAAGGCAGCCAAATCAATGAAAAAGTGTTTCTTGCCTATTTTGTTCGAAGAATCGAAAAGCTGAGATCGTTTGGAAGTCTTAGGGCGGAATATTCAATGCTGAAGAGCACAATATTTCTGAACGACGGTATTGACATATCCAAGTTTACAACGCTTATAGCATTCCTCAAAAAAAAAAATCTATTGGTTACAAACCCAAAAAATCTGCTGTTTTTACAAGAGAGGAAATAAATAAATTCTTAAAAGAAGCACCAGATGATATGTTTTTAATTGTTAAGGTGTGCTTTTATTAGAACAATAGTGCTTCATAAACTAATTATGTCCTTTCAGGTGGGAATGATAGGTATATCAGGGGCATGTAGAAGAGTTGTACAACATGAGCGTCAGGGACATAGAAGATCGGGAATCATTTTTAATCGTGAAAATTCCCACACAAAAAATCAACACGTTCACAGTTATCGCATCGATCGAGATAATGATATCAATTACATGAAAATATATAGAAAATATTTCCGTCGGCGTCCACAAAATGCGAAGAGCGAGCATTTATTTTTGAGATATCAAAACGGAAAATTTAGTAATCAATTAATAATCAAAGGGACAATTGGAAGTTGGCCGTCAAAAATTGCAACCTTTTTGAAGTAAGAAAATCCAAATGCCTATACAGGCCACTCTTTTAGACGCACTTTGGCCACCTCTTTAGCTAATAAGGGAGTAGATGTATTAGGACTAAAACGACATGAAATGCAACATAAAATGTTGAATTCAGCAGAAGTTTCTGTGAATTCGGCTACTACTCAATCCAGTGGTATTTCCATCAGCAATTGTAAAAATTGTACTTTAACTTTCAATATTAAATTAACTGAATTCAAATTGTTTGTGTTATTTTATTATTTCAAAGCATATTCAGTCATTACCGTTCTGTTTACCTTAGTAACCAGTAAAAATGATCCACCGATCCAGCAACAAACTCGGTAACTAAAAAAATTAGTTCTATGGTGCAAAAAATTATATTTGTTTATGTGTTATTTTTTTGGTCTTTTTCTGGATGGGACCGTCTCATTCGACGGAAATAGATCTTATCAGCATGTGAAAAATATAGAGCATTCCAGAAAAAATTCATATATGAAGAAAAGTTCTTCATTTGCTTTTTCATAAATGTAATATTTTCAATTTATATTCAAAAACTATATATTATATTCTATGTCGATAGACGCTTATACTTTATTTTAGTTATTGTTATGGCAAATAAATATTCTTTTCAATCAATGGTTGTATGAATTCTCGTATACCATTGTTATTTTGTTTCCATGTTCCTCGTAGACGTATTAAATAACGCATATTTTCATGAAGGTACTTCATAAAATATTTTTTCACGCAACTGCGGAGAGAATTCTACCTTTGGATCTTGAAAATAGTTGTTTAAATAATATAAGTGTGAAAAAAATGAAGGGGCAATGAGGGGGAATGAGAAGACAATGAGAGAGAGGAAATGAGAGGCAATGAGATGAAATGAGGGGAATTGAAAAGAAATGAAGGGGTAATTAGGAGTAATGAAGTCAATTTTTTCTCGAAGGGGCAACTCGAGACCCCTCGAGTGAATGTATTCGTGAGGAATTAAATGGAATTTTGGTGAATTGAATGGAATTGAGGTGAATTGAATGGAATTGAGGTGAACTTAATGGAATTGGGGTGAATTTGATGGAATTGAGGGGAATTTGATGGAATTGGGGTGAATTTAATGGAATTGAATGTAAAATTGGAATTTTAGTGTACAAAAAATGGCTAGTGAAAGACCCCTCGTCGGGAGTACACGTGTGTAATCATCGATCTACATTATCTCTTCCATTGCATCTGCTACAAGCGTACGTAAACAAATATTTAGTTTCATTTCAGAAATTAAGAGAATTCTGAATAAGGCTATCATAAAAATCAGTTGTCCTAGGACAACTAAGTCATCAAGTCATTGCTAACAGCATTCTATGGCAAACTATGAAAAAAAATGTTCAAATCTTTCTCCAGAAATAATTCAAAGCCCAAAAATTGAAATCAGCAACAGGAGCAACAACAGGTTCCAATACTTAGACAACAATCCAAATACTGAAGGCAATACAGAAACAGCACCAATCATACCTAAATCACCGCCCATTGAGTAACAAATTATCAGGAAATGAGAAACAAGTTATCCACAATTTTTTATGTCTACTTAGAGCCAAAAACAAACAACAAAGGAATATACGATATAAAATTCATACTCAGTCAAAAATAAGCATTGAACCACCAAAAAGAAAACGCGAAATCATTCAATGTCCAATAGACCTTTCATTTTTCACTTGTACAACATAATCTGTTAATTTAACCTTAGAAACGGTTCCTATAAATACACTTATAACACCCTAGGGATTTTTTAGCGGGCGTTATGAGTCATTATGCCCTCTCTTTGTGCGAAAAGGAAAAGCTGAAATGAAATTATTTATTTCTCAGAATTTTGGTACAACTACAAGTGACAACTCATTAAACTTCAACAAACAACAATAAAGTCTAATTAACATGAAATGTGCAGTTTTCGAATTTCCCGGAAAAATTAATTTCTCGTGAATCTTCAGATTTTTTCGAAACCTCTGAAGCGAAATCTTGACTACAACTACTTGGAACTTCTCTCACAAGAGAACCACCTGAAAATTCATTAGACTATGTAACCAAATTCGCAATCATCGTCGATACTTTGTTTTTGGAGAAAATGCTCTGCTCTATGCAACCTTCTGCCACAGATGCACTCTTCCATCTTCCGTGCATTTTTAAGGTTTCATACGATGCACCGGCCTCAGTTGAAAGAGTTGCTGAGGTCCGTCTCAAACAAGGTCCTGTATATGACTTGGCATTATCCAATTTTAGGTATTTGGCAATCATCGAAGGCACACTTCCTATTGTATTTTTGCCAACAGGTTGGACGGTGCACCGACCATTTTGGAAGGTGAGGAAAAATCTGAGATTCTTCGCTCCACTCTTCACTCACAAATTTCATTTGTTCGTCCTATGGAACCGAGAAGAAGTTCGAGATCGACGAAGGGGATTCCACTGTTGAGATTCGGTATAGATTCCGTCGACAAAATCAAAGTGGTCTCTAGGAATAGGAGTGATACCATGTTATCTAGGAATGGCCGAAGTTTTGATGTTGAGAAATCTACGAATTTGAAGGAGGTGGTAGATCCGTTATTTTAAAATTCTTCTATGATTCAAGAGAAAAATCAAGAACAACATAGTGATGAAAAGAATTTGAGTGAAGAGCGCTCGAACCAGATTCCGCATGGTGATGAAAAGAATATGAGAGAAGAGCCTCCAAATCATGTTTCCGGAAGAATTCGTTCAAGTTCAAAAAACAAATCGAGAATCAATTTGGAAATGAAAGCTTTGAAACTAAAAGAAAGGTTCGTACATGAGAAAAGCATGAAAAGGTTGCGACTGCTTCGCAGTAAAAAAGACCTGGCTTTTAAAGAACTAAAATTGAAGATGGGAATGCTCGAAGAGGAAGGTGGAAGTGATGATGGTTCCCAAGAAGACATTCCTTCACAAAATATCTACGGAAATCTTGAGGAGGTGAAAGACTGGATGCATGGATGTGTTCCTTCTTCTAAATTGAAAAGTTATCCAGATTCGCCTTTTAGGGAAGGACAAATTTAAGACAGGTCTGACACTTTATTGAAACTAGTTGAACAATGCTTCAAGAATACAGAAAATGTCACTGAAATTTTGAGACGTCAAAAATTGAGAGAGTTACCTTTTTTTTCGGGAGATCTTGCAGAGTGGCCGCTTTTTATAAGTGAATTCAAAAGATCTTCTGAATTGTATAAACTAACTGATTATGACAATAGTTTGAAAGGTAAGGCACGTGAAACTGTCAAACCTCTTTTGAGTTCACCGAATAATATATCAAAGATAATGAAAATGTTAGAAATGAACTTTGGAAGACATCATTGGATCATTTTGAGTTTAATGGAAAAGGTAAAAAAATTTGGTTTGTTAGCGAAGACAAATTAGATATTTGTATTTCATTCTCTAATGCTATCAATAACCTGGTCACCACAATGAAAAATTTTGATTGCACTCTTTATCTATTCAATCCAGAACTTCTGTCAACAATTGTAGAGAAGCTTTCTCCAATCCAGAAATACAATTGTAGTGTTTGTACTAGCTGCAGGGCTAATAAAGAGATTATTATTATTATTAAGTACAAGTTGCGAAGAGATAAGGAGTCATTACCAACTTCTCTAGAAGACTTCGCCACCTGGTATGAGAATTAAATAGGTGCAGTTGAAACTATTTCAAATCCATCAGTTTTGAAGTCAAAGGGTAATTCCAAAAAAGAAAAAATTTTCTCTTCGAGTGATAATTCTGAAAGAATTTCTACAAAAAAGCCATGTCCTCTCTGTAAAAAAAAAGGCCACTATATAGCTAAATGTAGAGTATTTCTTGAAAAAACAATACCAGAACGACGAAAAATAACTTCTGATTTGAAATTATGCTTTTCTTGTTTGAATTTAGGGCATAGTTTGAAACGATGTTATAGGAAGAGGAATTGTGGCGTGGATGGATGTGCTGGACAACATCATCCTTTGGTTCACCTGGGTGTCGATACCAGTCAAGAAACATCCATCCAGCAAAATTTAGACTCTGTGGCCAACTCTCAACAGAGCAACAGTCTGTTTTACTGAGAATAGCGGCAGATATTCTTCGAGGACCGGACAAGGATGTTACCACTTTCGCCCTTTTTGATGAAGGCTCCACATGTTCATTGATAGAAGAAAAACTGGCCAACGAGTTGAAGTTGGCAGGTCCTGTCGTACCTTTATGCTTTCAATGGACAAATCAGGTAACTCATCATGAGGATAATTCGAGGAATATTTCTGCTGAAATAGCTGGAGGAATTGAGGTGAAAAGAAATTTTCATAAAATTAAAAATTTAAGAACTGTAAGAAACCTTCAATTGCCTCAGCAGAATATCGACATAAGTGAATTGCTCAAAAAGTATCCGTACTTAGATCATGAGATCTTGAATACCTTGAACAATGCTAAACCTCAAATCTTCCTCGGCAAATAATACAACCATCTTCAAATATGCCAATATTATCGAAATCGAAGTTGCTAAGGTCAAGCCTTCTCGATCAAGAAGCAGATCTAAAAGTAAGTCAGAAAGTAAGTCTAAGTCCAGATTCAAAGCAAGTAGTAGATCAAGATCTTCCAGAAGAGGAAAAAGGATGAAATCTGCAAGATCGAGCAGTTCAGATGCTGGAACAAAATTTGAGATCCACCCAAAGGAAGACCGAGTGCAGAAAACAAGATATTACTGGTCTGATAAAAAAAGTAGAGATAGCGAGTCAGAAGATAAAAGAAAGCATCGAAAGTTTTCTCCAAGATTCCCAAGACGACGTAGAAATAGTATCAAAAGGAGTCCAGAAAGAAGAGGAGCTTACCTAGAGAAAGTTCCCTGAGCAAGAAGCGATGTATTAGCAGTGAAAGAAGCAACTCTAGAAAACGTAGTATTTCACGATCTAGGAGAAGCCGGAGCAAAAGACGTAGGTGTACCGCAAGATGCCCGAGTCAGCGCAGAGATGGCCGCAGTCAGAGAGGCCATAGATGTTTCAAGTAATAGAAGCCGTCATGAGGAAAGAGGTTCGGCCTTAAGAAGAAGCCCTAGACCAAGAAGAAGGAGCACATCTCAACCATAGCAAGAGGGAGGGACAGTCACCTAGATAGGTGGCAAGACAGATGCGGTAGTTCCTGGGAAAGTAACGATTCCCCAAAAGTAGCATATCCTCGACCCAGAAAGCGAAGAGCATCCAGGGAAAGTAGAATTCCTCCTGCCAGAGATAGCAGATCAAGTTCACCGGAAAGGCAATATTTCTGGTTGCTGGGTGGAGAAAATGTTAGAGACATTTCTTAGAATAGATTATTGATAGCCTTGACATTTAGGTTAATTGAATTAATACAATTTTCTTGTAATTGTCAAGTAAAAAACTTGTAGAAAACTCATTCATATTTTTGCTTTAAAAAACTTTTTGACTGGTACAGTTTTTTACAGCTACCCTTATCTTTTATATCTTTAATAGACATTTTCACCAATTCATCTCTTCTTAGTACCCCAAAAACACTCATTATTAAAACTACTTTATGTAATACATAAATTTCATCAGGAGCTTCATTGATAAATGTATGAACTTGATCTCCTGTCAAAACTTTGGATTTTTTCGGAACATATCCTTTAGATTTCATTTTTAAGAACGCTACTAGCCGAGAGAATTGGGAAATATTGATATTTTCATTGACAATCAGTGTAGATTTCAATATAGAATATTTCGTCCACAATGAAGCAGGACGAAATTTTTCAGACTGAAATAAAAAAAATAAACACATAAACAAAATGAAAAGTAAAATAGTATACCAATTCTTGAAAATACGCCAATAATACGGTCTCATCTATGGAAATAATTTCATTTTTTCAACTTCCTTTGATAGAATATTCCGTAATGCTGTTCGTAAATCGTTCTAGATTTTTCCGGTAATAAATTATCTGTCGCTTTGGCTGCATTTTCAATTATATTATTTGGTAAATGACTATTCATTTCCATTATTTCTTCCCAAAGAAAACAGTAATGACACTCACTTATATGATGACAGCAAAACAAACTTCGAAATATTAACAAATGCCATGGTTACAGCTATAAGTTAAATGGGAAGAGAATCATAGGAACATTCGATTTTTATTGTAATGAAATTTGTAATATTGCAGTAAAATTTCTTCGTGAAAAATAATATCGTGTATGCACGAGCGTTATTAGCTCATAACGCCCATCGGGCCACATTCATCCCTCGGGCCAGAGGCCCTCGGGCCGAATGTTTCCCTCCGGGCGTTATGATCTATATAACGAACTTGGTACATAATTAACTATTATGTGCGTTAAATGCGGGCAACAACATGAATCAAAAACTGGCATAAAACCAAAATCAACTTCCGCGAAATGTGCATTATGTGAAGGAAATCACTCATCTAATTACAAAGGATGCCAAGTCTACAAACTTCTGGCAAAAACAAAGAACCAGAATCTGACAGAACACAAACAGAAACAACCAGAAACAACGTATGAAATGGATCACGATCCTATCATAATTACTAGCGAACCAAAAAGAATATCCTATGCCCAAGCACTCCAACAAACTAAGAAACCAGATGATTATTCTTCTCAGAACTAACAAGCCTCCCTAGAAATGGTGATGACATCCTTCGTTCCAGACCTCAAATGAAGTATAACGCAAATGATGAATCAGAACCAGTTTATTCTCAATCTGCTAAGAACACTTGTTAACTGGGCCTGACTGGGCAGGCGGGGAACAGGAGAATTCCCCGGTGGGCCCCCTGGTTTGTGGAAGCCCTTGTCTAAAACAATGTTACTTACTAAAACCTAATTGATTTCTTTCGGTTGACGGCTATACCAAAAATTTTTTTCATGGTGCCATTACATAAACGTATCTTTAATGAATCATATTGCACAGATAGATTTCGCACCGAGTTTCGTACTATTCTAACATAAGCGGATTATTTTTTAATAATGGATATATAAATTTGGGTCTCAAATATATAATTTGGGCCCCTCGTATATTTGTGAAGAATAACAAAACAATATGGGAAGTTTGTTGTATCTTGCGCTTCTCACAGAAATAGCAATATGTTGAGATTAGAGAAGTGAAAATAAAATTCATTTCTGAAGTACCACCGAAGCCTCCCCAAGCACAAACAAAGATGAGTAGATAACGGGGTAACATCATAAATAAGTTGTTATAAAAGTGTGCATGCCGGCGTGAGAGGCTTACAGCCCATAATACTACAACAACCCAGATAAGATCATTTGACGAACGCGTTTTGAACCTTTTCGCGCATGACGTCACGATGAGACCTATTTGAGAAATAGCGCTCATTTTCAAACGTTATTTCTTAGATGGACAAATAATATCTGCCAAATTATCGCGTGAATTTAACGTTTATATTCAGAATAATGCCGAAACTATCATATCCGATCTGAAAGAAATCTAACTTGTACCCAATTGCAAAAGTGACACTCAAATATTCGTGATGAAATTCAACAAACTCTGAGAGATAGCTTCGACCACTAAATCAATTTTGTCGAACATTATTGTTATGTTATGAGGTAAAATGCATTTTGAATAAGTTGGACGAAAAGAAGTAATATGTACCATAATAAATCTAGAACTGTTCAAGGGCAAAATTTCCTGGTCAATATACCTTTTCAAATCTGGGAGGTCTTATTGCTGATATGATTATTGTTGACTCTATGCCTAATAAGTAGTTTGAAAGTTTGTAAATATATTTGTGTTATATTTTATTGTTGCTAGAGGTACCTGCCACAACACAACAACCATAATTTGTAATATGAGAAGACTAACCAAAAACCAGCACAATTCAAGAAAAAACATTTCAACACACAATCGAAATTCACCAAAAACCTCTTACTTCACAATTAATTGAACTTTTTCAATGAACAAACCCATCAACGCCCGAAAAATATGAAATGGGTCTCTTCGTGACGTCACAGATCTGAGAGAGATAGAAGATTGATATGCGCGTGGGTTTACCTTGTAGTTTTAGTATCATGCTTACAGCCATCATATTTACCTGTATGATAGGAAGGCGGCTCTTTTGTTGAAAAAACATTTATGGATATTTCTATTGTTCACGATTGCATATTCCTTTGATGCTATGAAGTTCCACTTCCGAATTGTTTTCGTCGTCTGGAAAGTCTCAAGTTTTTGCCAGATCTAATTCACTCATAAAGAAGAGAGCTTCCTAATTAGATTTTACATTATGAAAATCGTTGTACCGGAATGGTCTAAATTGTGACTGCACTTTTAGACCTATTAAGTAAGTGAATTGAATCAGTTCATACATTCAATCAAGGTGAGTTATAGATTCACTTTTCATTCTAATATCGTACTGTCATCAACGATTCAACAAATATCCAGAAAGTAATATTTTTTTCAATATATATGGTGCAGTTCCTGTTTCGAAATTCTATACAATACAGTGTGTCACAACTCACAACCAGAATTCATAATAAATAATTTTCTACGGGTAAAATCTGAAACGGTATCATTCCAAATTAATATTGATAAAATTAAGAATACTTTCCACCCTCAGTCAGGAAACCTTAGGAGTAGGTACTGGTGTTGATGAATGAGGAAAGTGTAATAACTACTAATAGGTATCGGCAACGATAACATTATGAATATTTTGAGCATGAAACATATTTTGTTTTGAAAAACAAGTCCAATAGTTCTTTTTACTTGTTTATTGAACTATTAGAGCACTGAAGAGATTAACGGAATAGGTTTTTTTAGTTCATTTTGTATATTCATTAGAAATAACTATATCTTCATGTTGAGCTATAGGTTTAGATCTTTCACAACATGAACACTATTTTCAATTCATTTTGATGATTACTATTTTGAATTAATCTATGTTTCAAAAATGTTTTCGGTGTGACCTCCGTAATGGCAAAAAATTTTCTGGTTGCCGTTTTATTCTTTTTCCTAAGAATTCCAACATCACATAGAGAACATTGAAAATAACGGCGATTACAACATCTGGAAAGCTACACAAAAATACAAAAGACCTATAAAGCGGAATACACTTATCAATAAGTTAAACGGAAAATGGGCTAGCTCTGATGAGGATAAATCAAAACTGTTCACACCACATTTTTTACAAGTATTCAACTCAGACGATCCCCATCTGGAAATCAATGATACAGATATTGAGTCTTCCTTAGATGCGGCCTGTCAAATATCGCTCCCTGTTGAACCTTTCAAGTCAAAAAAATTTTTGAGGAATTCAATCGATTGATTAGTCTGTCTTACTTTCCCACAATCTGGAAAAATGCTGGGATGATCATGATATCTAAGCCGAACAAACCAGAATATGACGTGAAATCATTTAGACCCATAAATCTTTTACCAATCTTAGGAAAACTATTCGAGAAACTCTGATTCAAAAAATTGAAGAACGATACGGACATTAATAAACTAATACCCAAACATCAACTAGGTTTCAGGAAGAACCACTCCGCAATTCACCAAATAACTCGTGTGGTGAACACTATTTCAGCAAGCTTATAAAATGAAAAATATTGCACTGTTGTATTCTTGGATTCATCCCAAGCTTTCGATAAAGTATGTAACAAGAGACTTCTATTCAAATTGACGAAACTCCTTCCCAACAGTATTATCTAATTCTGAAATCTTATCTTACGGATCGTCAAGTATATTGGGTCCACCGCTCTGTCTGATCTGATATTCCAGAAAATCCTAATACCATATTAGCCTCATTTGCAGATGATATAGCAACCCTTACATCCCACGAAAAAGCTGATACAGCCTCAAAACATCTCCTGGAACATCTGATTGCGTTGGTACACTGGTATCGAAAATGACGACTAACTATCAACGAAACGAAGTCAGTACAAGTAACATTCACCAAAAAAGAAATATCTGTTCTCTTGTCCGAATCCACGATATTCAAGTACCAATTAAAACAAAGGCAAAATACCTTGGCATTCATCTGGACCAACGCCTCACTTTGAAACCACACATCTCAGCCAAAAAAATGCAATTAAACATGAAAATAAGACAAGTGTCTTTGCTCATACGAAGGAAATCCAAATTGTCCCTTCAGAATAAGATAATAATCTACAAGGAAATCATTAAACCGATATAGACATACGGAATACAAGCCTGGGGATGTACCAAGAAATCAAATATACAAATACTTCAGACTCCAGTCCAAAATACTTCGGTCGATAACAGATTCGCCTTGTTACGTATCTAACAACATCATACACAATGATTTAATGATACCATTTATCGATTATGAAATCAAAAAACGTACTAAAAAAATACCACCAAAACCTTGAAGGCCATGACAACAGCCTCATAGATAACCTAGCACAAAACCCATTCATGAGAAGAAGACTACAAAAATAATAATAATAATAATAATAATAATAGTGCTTTATTTCAGATCATATTCATCACAAATTGCTCAGTACATGAAAATGAAATGGAATAGTGTCTAAAAGGAAAAAATACTAACTATATCCTATCATGCAAAATAATCTTCGTTTCCATAAGGCTCCAACTCAACTAAATATTTATACAGTTTCTTTTTAAATTTTTTGATATCAGAGATCATAGATATATCTTTTGGCAGAGAGTTGTACATTTTTAAGCATCTGTACTCAGCTTGCTTCTGGCTTGTTGTTAAATTATGCCTAGGGTATATATAATTGTTATTCCTTGTGTTATAACACCTTTTTTGATTTTCATATTTACGAAACATATTTGGATTCTTCTTGATGAAAATAACACATTCTTGAATGTATATTCCATATATAGTTAGTAATCCCAAGTTCTTGAATGTACCTCTACATGATTGATCATACCTCATGTTGTTCAGTATTCTAATTGCTTTTTTCTGTAATACAAATAAAGGCTTTATGTTTCCGGATCCATAGAAGATTATGCTGAATCTCAGTTTGGCTTCTATTGTTGCGTGATACACCATCTTCAAGTTGCGTTGACAAATGTATTTCGATGTTATTCTAAACCCATAGATTGCTGTCTGAATTTTTGTACAAAGATTAGTAATATGTTCCTTCCAGTCCAGATGATTATCTATGTGAACTCCCAAAAACTTTGTATGCTCCACAAGTTGGTATTTATTCTGGTTAAGTGTTATGGAATTAAGTTCTTCGATACCTGTACTACTTGGAGTGAATAGTACGATTTTAGTTTTTTCTTTATTCAAAAGGAGGTTGTTACTTTTGAACCATTCATCTGTTTCTTCCATTTTACTTTCACATATGTTCCTCAAATCTGGATATAAACTCTCTATAATAAGTAGGTTGGTGTCGTCTGCATAGTTAATTGTTGTTGTCTTATTATTTTCACTGTCATCGCTTACTGTGTAGTCATTGATATATATTATGAAGAATATTGGTCCAGCAATGCTTCCTTGTGGAATACCCAAAAGCAGTTCCTCCATATTTGATCTTATTACTTCTTCCTCCATTTCCATTTCCACCATCTGTTTTCTCATTGTGAAATATGACCTCACCCACTGCAAGGCAGGTCCTCTAATTCCATATCTTCCAGTTTCCTCAATAGTTTTTCACTGTCCAAGCAGTCATATGCCTTGGTTAGGTCAAGAAATATTCCCATAGCTAGGTCTCCACTTTCAAATGCTTCAACTATTTTATTAATGAATTTGTACACTGCTGTTTTTGTAGATTTTCCTTTTGTATAACCATGCTGATTATCCCTGAGTATTTCATTTTTCAATAAGAACTCCATTAATTGACTACAGTATATCATCTCAAATATCTTGGAGAAACTTGGCAGGATACTTATAGGCCTATAGTTATTAAAGTCATTTATATCGCCCTTTTTATGTATTGGTTTCACAATTGCAATTTTTAATTTATCAGGGAAAATACCATGTTTGAGAGAGTTATTAATGATATGGGTCAAAGGTTCAATTATTTCTTCTGCTGTTTGCTTAATTATGTGATTTGATATTTCGTCATATCCACTGGAGTGTTTATTTTTTAACGATTTTATAACCTCTTTGATTTCTACTGGGGAAATTTTCTTCAAACGGATGGATTTATCCAATTTTTCAATTTTTTCATCATTATTAGTGTTCACAATGCTTTCTGTTGAAATTATACCTGCCTTTATGAAGTGATTATTCATTTCATTTGCGATATCTTGTGGATCTCCATCTAATTCAATTTTTCTCTGCTTCACATTTTTTAAGGTGTTCACCAATCTCCACACAGTTTTGCATTTATTGTCAGAATTTTCAATTAGCTTATCATATTTTTCCATCTTTTGTTGTTTTAGTAATTTGTCATACTGGATTTTGGTTTCACGGTATTTGTCTTTGAAAGATTTTTCATATGTGCTCATGACTAACAGTAGGTCTAATTTGTTCTTCATTTCCTTTATTTCCATGTCTGGTACTATTGTTTTTGGGTTTCTGCGCACCATTATCTTTTTCAGCGGAAAAGCTTCATTAAAATTTTTTAGATATAAGCGATGGAATTCATCAAACTGAGCATTCACGTTGTTATTCGCTAATTTATAAATGGATATCCAATTTTCTTTGTGTATCAGTTCTTTGAAGTATTCAATGTTATTCTTTGAAAATGTGCGTTTGAGTATATAATTTTTTTGTCTTTGGTTCACTTTAAATGTTATTTTCTGTGCAGTATGATCAGATATGTGTGTTTGTATGATATTGGTTGACCAGTTTTCCTCAGCATTTGTGAAAATATTATCTATACATGTGGCTGTTGTAGCTGTAATTCTTGTTGGTTGATGAATTGTCTGTTGTAAGTTATATGATCTCAGAAGATCCAGTAGTGTTTGTCTTTTTTTTGAGTTCTCCAACATATTTATGTTGAAGTCCCCAACTATGGTGACTGTAATATTTTCCTCCATAAGTTTATGCAGTATAGATTCCATTGCTTCTGTCAGTGTCTCGATATTTCCATCATTATAAACTGCTATACATACATGTTTCTTTCCGTCCAATTTAAATTCTATCCCAGTACATTCACAATTCTTTTTCCTAGACTGTTTTTTAATATCTGCTCTCTCTTTGGTCTGAACTTCATTTCTTGCGTAAATGGCTACCCCTCCATGCTCATTTTTTCCTCTACAAAAAAAAGTTCGTAATGAAAAATTCGTTATTCCATGATATTCTAATTGTCCTTTGGTTTTCCAGTGCTCAGTTAAGCAAACGATTTTTATATCAAGCTGTTCTGTCAAAATTGCTTCCAATAGTTCCCTTGCATTACCTAAAGAACGTACATTTTGATGTAATATGCTGAAATGTTCATTTTCCTGATTAATTTTGATGTTGTCATACCTCTTTTTGTCTTCAATAGATTTAATATTCAAACCAATACTTTCTGCTTCTCTAAAAAATGTTGTCCTTTGGTGAAATCAAATCTTGAGTATCTAATTCCTAATGGCCAAAATTCACTTTTGTATATTTCCTCCTTCATGGTTATAGGAACACCAACTAGAACACATTTATAGTTTAGGTCCTCTTGGTTTCTGGTATTCAATTTTCTTGCATAAACTTGGTTTTCTTCCAATTTTCCCTTACTCAAAATATATGTTTTGATGTCTTCATCTTTAACATTCTCATGTACTCGTGATACAAATAGCCATAACTTTTTATCCTTCTCATCTTTGATAGCTTTAGATGACTTGAAACTTGAATTCTCGAAAATCCCTGTTCCTACATCACCCTTTCTATTTCTTCTCGATCTGACAGTTATAAATCCTGATGTATCTTCAGGGGCAGTATTATTTTCTTGTTCGTATACCTGCATTTTCGAAGTGTTAGTGTTTATTTTTTTTCTAGGTTATATTTGGTTTTGTTGTTCAATGTCATAGTTGCGGAATGTGGTAGTTTAGATGTATCACTACTGTTTCTGTGGTTCGATGATGTTTTTGTTGGTGGTTTTTGATCTTTGACAATTGGGATTGTTTTGTTTACGTTTGAATTGATGGATGAATTAGATTTCTTTACTGTTTCTGCAAAGGATATCTCTTCATTTTTTTTGTTACCTTCCAATATTTTGATTTTTTCTAATAGGAGACTATTATTCTGCATAAGCACTTGATTTTTCTCTGTCATTTCCTTCATGAGTTGTTTGAGATATAAATTTTCGATTTCCAATATCTTCTTTTCGGTATCAACTGGATCTTCCTTCTCTGTTAATGACGACTGGTAATTTCCTAACCTCTCATGTTTGCATTTTGCATTTTTCATATTTCCCTCTTTGATAAGGCATGATTCGTGGAAAATATTGAAACACTTCCCACATTTCACAAATTTCTTAACTGGTTTTCCGCAGTATACACACTCGAAACCGTTTTCTTTCCCATCTTTCTGGGAGCTCGCTTCAGAGTCACTCTCATTCGGCGCCATATTCATTGACTGTAATTAAAGTATTATCCAGAAGTGTCAATATTGAATGTGGTTAACAGGTAGAGGACAATTAATAAACAGACTTACTTGAACTAAGCTGACGTTTCGTTCATATATTTGAACTTTCTCAAGGCTACAAAATAATAAATACTTAGTCAACAACAACGTATAAAAAAAAAGTATAGAAAATATTTCAAGCAATAACAGAAATCTCACCAAGTTCATCAAGTCAACAACAAGAATTAAATTAAAGGAATTAGGCCGAGAACGTGCTCGCAGATCAACAGCAACAACGTCATGTAATAGAATTTAAGTCAAAAATTAATAAGAATAATTGTCACTCTGGTGTTATCAATGACATAAACAAACTTAACCTAAACTACATGGGTTGGACCACCGACAAACAATATACCACTTCTACACGTTTTCGTAGATTATTAAGTTGGGGTGTGACGATTTCTATTATTATTTTTGTACAGAGTTGGGATGTTTGAATAGATTTGACTGAGTTTTTGAGTGTCAATTCTATAATTGACGGTGTCATTGAGTTTGATATGAATCATTTCGCTAATATTTCTCTTAAGCCAGTTAGCCCCATTTCGCACCAAGCCAGTCCAGTCCAGTCGAGTCAAGTCAAGTCGGACGCTTCAGGATTGGAATTATTAACTTATCGTTAAAAACAAATGCAATGTGAAATCTAGTTTCACACTAGGTGCGTCGCGTCAAGTCCAGTCGCGTCAAGACTTGTTAAGACTGATTGCGACTCAGCCGGTCGAAAAATTTCATGCCAGTCGTGACAGTCGCGTGTACATGTACAATGGATGTGGAGACATTAATTGTGTTGGTGCAGGGAAACGAGCCAATATATGATTCTAAACACTCAAAGCACAGAGATAGGGATTTTATTGGAGAGGCTATTCTTTCTTCTGATGAAATGGCAGGTCTATAGTTGGTATTGTCTCTTCGGATACAATCAAATTTCTTAATTGAAGAAACAATTCCGGGCTCATACGAAAGTAATTATAAAATTTTTTGGATTATCCAGTAAGTCCGGAAATAAATGATGAAAAAAACCGAACACTGGTCTTCTTGTGTTGGATGAACCCAATACATACAAATGTTGTTTTTTCATACTCCTTCAGAAGAAGGAATGTAACCGCCGTAAAATTATTGCCCGAAGAAGTGCATCCATAGTGATACAAATTCTGCAGAACACTGACGCTTGACGCGACGTGATGCGACCAGTGCGAAAAGAAATTTTGACGTGACTTGACTTGGCAAGACTTGACTGGATGCGACTAAACTGGACTGGCTTGGTGCGAAAGGACCCTTAGACTCATCATTGCGAACCTCAGAACATGAAAAATCGAAACGATGGCCTTCCTCAAACCAGTGAGTGGCCAAAGCAGTCAACCCAGTCTTATCTCTAAATCTATCATCACAATCATATTTATGTTGTCTGATTCTATTCTTTAACTGTCGTTTGGTTTGTCCAATATAACATTTCTGACAGTCAAGGCAAATAATCGTATAAAGAATATTATATTTATCACTGGGCGGTATGTGATCTTTCAGCCGAGACAATAAACAGCATGTTGTCTTTACATTATGAAAGACCAATTGGGAATCAGCGCCATACTAGCGCTGAGTGATGGAATGTATGGAAATTTGATATATTTCTTACCATCGTTCATCTCAGGTGGAGAAACCTCAACACTTGTCCTGATGGGCCTGAATTCGTTAATCATTTTGTTGGTCAAAGATTTTGGCTCGTCGATCTGTAAATGAGGTTCTTTATGCATGCAGTCTTGTATGATCTCGATGTTTCGGAACTGTAATTGATCAAACGACCGGAGTTAGCAGGCTTCATATACCATCTGGTCTTAAGAGAACCGTCTTCCCTACGAATGACTTTTAAATCCAAAAACGACAACTCACCACAACTCAACCACATTCAGTATGAATTATCAAGGACGTGAACCTGATGAAATAGTATCAATATTGTTTGATTTCTTCTTCATATCATTTTATATGTCAACACATTTACTCAATACTTAAGAATAGTAGATTGTAAATTTCAATAAAGGTGAAATAAAAATATATAAAAAAATTAGATGTATCAGCTTTCAAAACTTATTCGTATGAAATCTCATCACAATGTTGCCAATAGTTTCGGCAAAAGTTTCGGCCAGTAGTATCGTAAAAAAGTTATATATTTGCAACAGCGGCACCTTGAGCAGCCAGTTAGTCCCATCTTATTAAGATGTTTGTTGAACAGGTGGCCAGTTAATGGGCCAGTCCCCATTGATGCCCCCTGACCGTAGAAGAGGAAGGTCTCAGCAGCAGACTCTCATGTCGCTTGACAGGTCTGATACAGGAGGATGCGACCTGTCGATTTTCAACTTACTGATTTCCGAGGCGAGAAATATCACAACCTTTTTCAAGAGTTGAATTTTTTTCGTGGTGAAGCTTTGCCCAGGGAAAGAATCTCTTCTTGTCGGCAAGTGACAGTTTAGGTCTGAATCGAAGCGTTGCAAACGAATTCAAGTTACACTTAAGTGTAACTGATGCAAACAGCCGTTAATATATATTCAAACCGAAAGTTGGGCTCTCCGGATGGAATATAATTGAAACGAGTTTTCTCGTGATAAACAATGAAACCCCATGTCAAATTTCAGTGAGTTTTCTTCCTAGCTCACAGTCAATCATAAAGTTATAAACTCCTCATGATTGGGAATGATTCTCCTCCAAACTTTTCAATCGTGAAAGAGTCGGTTCGTGATTCTTCATGGGAATAATTCCAATCATTTCTACGAAATTTCATATTTTTTCATAATAGCGAAATGACAATGAGGTGAGAAAAACAAGTTTCGTGAAAGTGAAATCGATAATTTTTCATGATGAGGTTAGAGATCATAGAATAGGAATGTGCCAGGAGAATCTCACAAAAATATTTCTTCCCTATACTTCCTTATATTCCACACAGTGTTCGAAGCTAGCAAACGCAACAATGAAATTATTCGTTTCCTCGAATCATTATAATTATCTTTCTTCAACTGAAGAGAGCTCAATATGCTTGAGCTAATTGGTTTTCACCTCTCCGCACTCGAAAAATCATAAATTCATGATTACTCCAACGTGCCGGATGAAGACTCAGCCATAAACTTCTTTTTATTCAATTAAGCGGCGGTGAGAAAATGAAACATTGTATCGCGCAAGAACCATCAATTCCAATTTATTTTAATGTTTGAGGGGGGTTTGTGAGTTGTAAAATTTAAACCGCGTATTAAAGCTCTACACTAAATTAACCCAATTCAAAATTACAACCAGGTCATTGGGGATGAAAGCCTGGACTTCACGAGAGTTACCGGTCTGTCATAATGAAGTTATTTCTTGAGACATCAGAAGGTCGCTCCGAAATTTTTCATATCTTCAACATTTTCAACTGAAATATCAAGATCAACTCTGAAAGAACCAGTATCTTGTACAATATCTTAAAATTTCGTAGCTGTACATATGATTCCATAAAATTCATCTGGATTAACCTGGATTCTGGATTTATCATATGAATTGTGACAAGAGTCAATCAGTGTTTTAAAACCAAGAGTGAATTTTCAAATTGTGAAGATAATATAATATCCAGTCATTGCTTCAATCTGGTGAATTATTTTGGGGAAGTAGATCATTAGTGAAAAAAGCATTCTTAAGACAATTATAAGTATTGTAAGATCAGTGAAGTCTTCGAGGTAATCAGGTAGAAATAACTTGGAAAAAATATGGTCTACACATTTATATTTATACCTTAAATATTATAATGTTCAGGTATGTACATTTTTTTCCTAAGTTTATGTAAATAATATATTCATATTCATTTATGTACAGTTGTTTTATTTCGAACAGTTCAAAAATTGGAAGGAAATAATACGTAATCACACTTTGTGTATGAATGTCAAACTTTAATCCAAAAATCCATTACTAGGGTAAATTTTATGCGAAAAACTCCATATGACGTAGTAACGAATATGTGAATATAACTCAATGAAAGAATTCACTTTTTTGAAACATAGATGATTTCAAAAAAATAATGGTCGAAATAATCATCGAATAATCATTTTCGAATCCCAGGCTCACAATTCTCTTATCATGAGGTTGAAGAAATGATATTAAATTTTGTCACTGAGATGAGAGATATACCAGTTTCAGCCTCATTTGGCAGCATTGGTAACTCATATATCTCAGGGACAGAATCATCATGAAAAACTCCGATATTTAAAGCAATTAAGTGTGACATACTGAGTAAAAATTACAAGGCAGTGACATCCAATAGAGTCAAAATGAAGTTCCACAACTCCAGTCACATGCTAAAAAGAACTTTCTCTACACATGAGTCAAATCAGTTTATTCCGCCATATCTCGTAGAGCAAAACATTGTTAGAATATTTCATTCTAATTCAATTCTAACACATATTGGCCTCCTGCCACGGAGGCAAACACCTTCTAGTAAACACCTGAAGAACCTCTTCGATTTATCGAAGGTTTTTCCGGAACTAGTTAATTCGTACAAAAAAGTTAAGCAACAACATTCACAACTTATTAGGGATACTAAGCGATCCTTTTATCAGAATAAAATTGAAAATTTTAATAATACCACAAAAACTGTGTGGGGAGTTGTTAACCAACTAAAAAAAAATGAACATTTTGAAAGTATAAAAATTTAAAACGACAATTCTTGAATTTCTGATCCTGAAGATAATGCAAGGTTATCCAATGAATTTTTCATAGAGACTCTCAAGGATATAGAGAATAGCATACCAAAAATTCCATATGAGGATGAAATTAAGATGCATCAGCATTCAATGTTTCTATTTTCTTTCATAGATGTAGAACTCCGATCGTGCTTTTTAGTCGAACAAAGCCTAAGTTATTTATATGTGAAACATTAGTTCATTTAGTAAATACATCGTTTTTGCAGGCAAGATTTCCGGATAGGCTTAAGATGAACAAGATCAATCCTCTATAAAAAAAGTGATTCTGAACCACTGATGAATTATAGGCCTGTTACTTTGTCCGCTGCTTTTTCTAAGGTTTTTGAGTATTGTTTCTTAGAAAGACTTCTCAGGTTCCTAGATATGCACAAAATTCTGAGCAAGAACCAGTTTGGGTTGAGACCTGAACAACTGTACTGTTGATGCAGTTTATGCTTTTCTGGTGAGTGTGGTGGATCGCATTGAAACGGGAGGATGTCCTGCTGGAATCTTTTGCGATTTAAGCAGGGCATTTGACTGTGTGGTTCATGTCATTCTCTTAGACAAGCTCATAAAATATGGCATAAGAGGGAAAACCGCGAGTTAATTGCGAGCTTTTTAAATAACCGAAGAGAGTTTGTTTCGATTGAACATGTCGAGAAAAAGATGAGAAAGCGCGTGTGTTCATCTGAACACACGCTTGGTTAATGAGGTTGAAGTACCACAGGGCTCTGTCTTGGGCCCTGTGTTATTCCTCCTTTATATAAATGATATAGTAGGTTATATGGGAAACAATATTTATTTGTACGCATATGACGCAATGGTGATCGTTTAGAGTGCAGATGATGTGGTTTTGACGAACAACATAATTTAGATAAACTACAGGTTTGGTTCAATATGAACCTCCTGCATATTAATGAATCAGAAACAACCTTTACTATGAATATTGATGAGACCTATGAACGCAAATTGGGGTGATTTTTGACAGGTTTTTAGGTCAATTTTAAATTCACAAAACCAACGTTTTGGAAGAAAGGCCGACTAGTTTCGATTTTATTTTAGAATCATCATCAGGGCTCTGAAATGGAACATAACTACATAATTTCAAAAATTCGAAACTTACAATTAAAAACTTATAACTTATTTTTCAAAACACATATACACACACATTTTACGAGTGAAGGAAAGGGCTCCGAAATGGTCAGAATCATCAACTTACATCTTCACCTTTTGTGGTTCTGATGTCAATTTCGTTGTCATAAATTTAAAATATTGGAGAGAGAACAACTACTGCTCGCATCTAGATCTTTGAGAAGACTGATGTGATGTTATTAAATTATCAAGAATGATGTTTTTGGTGTATGCGCAGATTATTGTGGCAATTTACACATTTGTGGTGGACAACAAATCTTATTTATTTTTGATTTTTTCCAATTAAATAATAATAGGCGGTATTAAACTTCTCCATATCAGTCCTTTTGTTAATTGAATTTTTGTCCTGTTTTATGGATGTCATCTCATCTAATAACCGTTTTTTCAAATTTACCTGCCTACCTAATATTTCTACAGAACTAGGATCGAAATTAAAAGAGCGAAGAAGAACATGTTCCGCTAGTCCTGTATTATTTTCCGTTCTGTTCTTCAAAGGATTGAGGATGTTGAGGGAGTCTCTTTTGTGCTCAGAAATGCAGTCTTTAAAGTAGCGACCAGTTTGACCAATATATGTGGCTGGACAGTCATTACAAGATATTTTATATATGATATTACTGAGTAGTTCTTTGGGGGTTGCACTTTTAGTCTTTGTGAAAATTTTTTTAATGGTATTATCAGATATGAAGGCAATATTGATGTTCAATTTGGTGAATATATTTTTGATTTGTTCTCTTAGATTTTCAACATAAGTTATTTTGAAATATTTTTGGTTCTCTTTATCTTCCTGTGTTCTGCGGTACTCTGTTTCTCTTTTGTTAAGAATTTTTTTAGAAATTTAGTAGGATAGCTATTTTTTCTAGAATTGATTGTATTTTAATGATGTTTTTCCCGTGAAATTCACTATCGGAAAGTTTGTGAGCTCTATTTTCAAATTATTTATTATGTTAATTTTCTGTGCCATGTGGTGTTTATAGTTAAAATTCAGTACTCTCCCGGAAAATGTTGGTTTATGGTACCAATCTGTAATTATTTCATTATCTCGTCTAATCAGCAAAGTATCCAGAAAAGGTATTGAATTTTTTTGTGATTTTATCTCAACCGTGAACTTCAAGAGGGGATGAATGCTATTGAATACTGCTAGGATTTCATCTTTTTTATCTGAAGGAATTCACGTGATGATATCATCAACATATCGTTTGAAAAATGGTATCGTAAAACTTAATTTATCAATGGCTAAATTCTGAACTTCCACCATTACCAATTCAGATGTTACCGGTGCCGAATTATTCCCCATTCCTAGTCCAAATATTTGCCTGAAAAATGTATCATTAAATACGAAAGTGCAACCCCCAAAGAACTTAGAAACCGCATTTCTGAGCACAAAAGAGACTCCCTCAAAATCCTCAATCCTTTGAAAAACAAAAAGGAAAATAATACAGTACAAGCGGAACATGTAAGAGTTCTTCTTCACTCTTTTAATTTCGATCCTGGCTCTGTAGAAATATAAGGTAGGCAAGTAAATTTGAAAAAACGGTTGTTAGATGAGATGATATCCATAAAACAGCACAAAAATTCAATTAACAAAAGAACTGATATAGGGAAGTTAAATACCGCCTATTATTATTTAATTGGAAAAATCAAAAATGAATAAAAATTTGTTGTTCACCACAAATGTGTAAATAGCCACAATAATCCGCGCATACACCAAAAACATCATTCTTAATAATTTAATAACATCACATCAGTCTTCTCAAAGATCTAGATGCGAGCAGTAGTTGTTCTCTAAAATATTTTAAATTTATTGCAACGAAATTGACATCAGAACCACAAAAGGTGAAGATGTGAGTTGATGATTCTGACCATTTCCGAGCCCTTTTCTTCACTCGTATAATGTGTGTGTATATGTTTTTTAAAAAATAAGTTATAAGTTTTTAATTGTAAGTTTCGAATTTCTGAAATTATGTAATTATGTTCCATTTCAGAGCCCTGATGAAGATTTTGAAATAAAATCGAAACTAGTCGGCGTTTCTTCCAAAACGTTGGTTCTGTGAATGTTAAATTGACCTAAAAACCTGTCAAAAATCACCGGAACAACCTTTACTGTTTATCATAATTTCAATAAGGCTATCACTGATGTAGACGTCATGATGAATAATACTGCTTTAAAAAGAACTGAGAACGTTAGATTTCTGGTGATGGAGGTGTGGACGAATGCCTTACGTGGAGACTACATTGCCAGAGCGTTTGCTCTAGGTTGAGTTCAGCTTGTTTCTTGCTCAGAAACCTCAGAGATATTTTGTCTCACGATCAACTTATGTCAGTTTATTATGCCCAGGTACACTCTAGGGTTTTATATGAAATTATTTTTTGGGGTTCGTCGTCCGCTTGTGAGGTGTATAGTTGCTATGCCATACACTGCTACCTGTAGACCTTTATTTAAATCTCTTAAGATACTTACATTACCATCATTGTTCATACTTGAAATTGCTACTTTCATTCATAAGAATCGGGAACAGTTTTTGATACACGTAATAAAACTGACTTCATGTTGCCTAACTACAAATTCAGAATAGGACGAAGATCACCAATATATTTGGGTCTGGAACTATTTAACAGACTGGACAGTTCAATCAGAAATTCTAAAACATCGAAAATCTTTAGGTCCAATTTGAAAAATTTTCTCATTGGCAAATGTTTTTGTCATGATGAAAATCTTTCATATGTCAGTAATGTTTCTGCAGTTTTGATATTTTTATTCAAATATCTGTTGGATTATAATTTCCTCGACTATTTTCATAATGTAATAATTATTCAACGGAAATAAAGCTGTATTATTATTATTATCATTTTTTTTCACTCAGCAAAGTGGTAATATCATACTGAAGCCAGAAACAATCGCATCAACGCTTCAGTCGTGGTTCAATACCTGACGAACGATCGAGCACGTCCAGAGGAAGACCGATTTCTGCATTTTTGCTATTATCCTCTCAGGGTAAGGTAGCTGCAACTTCTCCAGTGCGCTCTTCAGATTTCGGTCCAATAGGCCGTTGCACGTGATTACAACTGGCAGAACCATGACCCGACCCAGGCAGTAAACAGACTTCAACTCCTGAGAAAATGCTTGGTACTTCAAAATTTTGTCATTCCTAGAACCTCGCAAGTTTTCATCCCGTGGTATTGTGATGTCTATTATATATGCGTGTTTAGTTTGTTTGTAAAATACCACGATGTCCGGTCGGTTATGTTCAACGTTTCGGTCGGTAATTATGTCCGAGTCCCAGTACACCTTAACCGCATCATTCTCCACAATGGTCTTAGGTAAGTATTTATAGTATGCAACTATCTCATCCAAAAGGCTCTCTTTCTTACAGATTTCCTGATGGAGAATCCCAGCTACACGATTGTGTCGGTCTAGATAATGACGCGGAGCAAGGTGAGCAGTGGCTTAACAAGACCTCAATTATATGTGGGCAAGATAATTATTAGATAATAAGATAATTATCTAACCTTTAATAAAATATATCTGACGAATTATGAAGTGGAAATCAGATGTTAAATTTGTTTCGATAGAGAGGTTGCCAAAGCAAAAAGTTTTTCCTGATACATTGTACTTCGCAGAAACATTTCTTACCAGCTTTAATTTTTGGAAACTTTTCTCAGCAGAGGTATAGTCAGAAGAATTCGAATGAATGCATGCTGTTTTTGCTATATTATATTGGAAAAGTTGTCTCACATCTTCAATGAAAACTGTTCAGTTGTACAGGGTGAAAAAGATGTATTTTCGTCGATTGAAATGAGGTTTTCGGAATTTCGGGTTTTTCCTCTCTTACAGTGTAGGACCGCGCACTTATTCACCTCAAACTCCATACGGATGGCTTTGCTGAACGAAGTAACAAGCATAAGCAGGCTATTCAGTTGGTCTACCATTTTACATCGTCCATATACAGAAGGTGACTGATTCTCACTCTCGGGTTACTGGAAATTAGGTCACCGTATCCACTAGATGCAAGCATGTAACTGAGTGGGTTGATGGACATACAAAACAGTAAGGGACTCAAGCCGCCTCCCTGAAACATTCCTCGACGAATCGTCAGATGTTTCGTCTCATAAGCGTTTGTTGAGTGTATTCCTGATTCTCGTTGACTGGTTCAGGTGTATATTTGTAATATGGTTCGTCTATTGTCTTTATTTCAAATTTCTGGACTAAGTATTTATGAAGAATTTTAGCAGAGAGATTGTGTCTATTTAAATACTCTGTTGGTGCTAAGCTTGGGCATCCTGATGTAATGTGTTGGATTGTTTCTAATGTTGCTTTGCACATTCTGCATTTGTCGTTGTCCATGCGGGTCTTCATTATATATTTCTGATAGTTCCGTGTAGGTATGACTTGGTCCTGTATCGCACACATGAAACCTTCTGTTTCTATATATAATTTTCCTAGCTCAATCCATTTCGTAGGAAGTTCGTGTTGTCTGTTGAGGTCGCACTTGAATCTGCTGTGTAATTGTTTGCCTTCCCATGCTTGTATGAGATTTGTTATCAGTGTGCTCTTGTCTACTTGTTCTATCTGTACGTGGGTGCTGAGTGGGGCGTATCCTTTGTCTGCCCGTTTGATGGCTGCATGTAATTGTGAATAAGTTTCCTTCTGGTTGAAGTATGTTTGCATATTGTGTATTTGAATGCTGTGTGTTGCTTCTATGTTGATAAGGCCTCGTCCTCCTTGTTTCCTAGGTAAGTACAATCTCTCGATGGCGGAGTTAGGATGTAATGCTCTGTTGTTTGTGAGTGTTCTTCTGGTTAACCTGTCAAGTGCCTGTATGTCTGTTGTGGTCCACTGTATGACTCCAAAGGAGTATGTCAAAATGGGTACTGCCCAGGTGTTGAGAGCTTTTATCTTATTTTTAGCATTTAATTGTGTTCGCATGATTTTTATTAGCCTCTCCTTATATTTATTCCTTATGTTTTCCTTCATTTCGTCCGTATTATGTGTAAGTGTCTCCTTCACTCCCAAGTATTTATAAGATTCGTTGTCGGCCAGTGCAGGAAATGTTATATTGTTAACAGTTAAGTCTATATTTTTCGTTTCCATGATTTTACCTCTTTTCACAATGAGTGACGAACATTTATCTAGGCCAAATTGCATTTTTATATCATTAGAAAAGATAGCAGTAGTTTCTAAGAGCGAAGATATTTTGTTTTTGTCAGGGGCATATAGCTTAAGGTCGTCAACGTAAAACAGATGTGATAAAGTGCAGTTTTGGGTGATCTTATATCCAATTTTTGCCGATTTTATTTGAGTACTCAATGGATTGAGCGCCAGGATGAACCACTTTGGGCTCCATGTGTCTCCTTGGAAGATTCCTCTTTTTATCTGTATGTTATCAGTTTCGATTTTCGTGGTAGGCAGGCTGAGTGTTAGTTTTGTTTCCCAATTCTTCATTGTTTGTTCGAGGAAACTGTATGATGATTGGATCTATTTTGTAAATTTTTAAAATGTGAAGCAGCCATGAATACGGAATTGAGTTGTAGGCTTTCTGGTAGTCAATCCATGCTACTGCTATTTTTCTTTTATCTTTTTGTGCTTGTTTAGTTATCACTCTGTCTATTATAAGCTGTTCTTTACAACCCTTGGCTCCTTTTGTGCATCCTTTCTGTTCTTCATGCTCGATGTTCTGTTCTGTGGTATGTTTCGTGATCTTTTCGGCTATTGTCTTTGTAATTATCTTATACAGTGTATTCTGACATGTAATCGGTCTATAGTTTTTTGGCTCCTGTGTGTTTTCGTTTTTTGGTTTGAGATAGGTTATGCCATGTGATAGTGATGGTGGGACATCTGCTGGGTGTGTTATTATGTGTTGAATTAGCTGTGCCATTTTCTCGTGTAATGTTGTTAGGTGTTTCCAAAAGTAGTTGTAGATCTTGTCTGGTCCCGGTGCCTTCCAGTTCGGTAGTTGTTTCAGTATTTCTTTCAATTCTTCCGTTGTTATTTCATATGGGATCATGGGCACCACTGCTTCTGTTCTTTTATTATTATTATTATTATTATTATTATTATTATTATTATTATTATTATTATTATTATTATTATTATTATTATCTTCCGCATTTCTCATGCTTAGGTGTTTGCATGGGTAAAGGTAATGAGGGCTTTCGCAAACTCATTCCTTGTTGACATTTTTTATTCCTTTATTATTTTCCTCACAATCCTACATGTTTCCATTACCGTTGATTTCTGCATTTCTGTTATCAAATTTGCAAGCAAGTCGTGTTTTTTCAATTCTTTCGGCAGCTCCGATGGTATGAGTCCTTATTATTATTATTATTATTATTTTTTTTCACAATTCATTTGGAAGTGATGATATAAACCAGGGTGTTGAATACACCAACGATTTAATCTCTAGCCATTATTCGTCTAATCGTTGAGCAAGTATATAGAATCACTACTTTTTGCATGAGACTGATTACTTAGCAGATACAATTACTGGTACATTGTTATTATTATTATTATTATTATTTTTTTTTTCACTGCGCGTGCAGGATCGTGACAACAATACTTTGCCGGGGACTAGGTCCCAAGGCTAGTATGCTTGCTAAAAGCTAGAAATTATTCGACGCACAATAGCTGTAGTCCCCAATATCACCGTCTTCTGCATCCAGTTCAGTACACCTTTGTCTAAATTAAACTCTTCTAGATGTTTGACAGTTTTTCGGTGTACTAAACCGTCTGCTGAAATTATTATAGGCATTATAATGATCTTCTGTATATGGCATTGATCCTTTATGCAGTCGCCTAGGTGTTCATATTTATTTTTCTTTTCATTGTAGGCCCTATCAATGGTGTCATCCAGGGGAACCGAAAAGTCGACGATGTAGCAGACTTTCAATGTCTTTTTACTGTTTTGTCCGTAATTATAGCCGTGTTCCAGTAAATTTTTGTTTCTGTATCCTCAAGGATCGGCTGTGGTGAATACTTATAATATGGCATGTTGCTCCCCACAAGCCCCCTACTCTGTGCTATTGCTTGGTGTAGCACTTTACCCATATTGTCATGGCGGTCCACATAGGCCTTCGGGGCAAGCGTTGCACATCCCGAAATCCAGGGACGGGCCCAAGGGGGGGGGATGGGGGGGGACGATCCCCCCCAATGTTGAACGAAGTTGGCAAATTTTCAAACCAGTTGGAAGATTTTCAAGGGAGTTGGAAAAATTTCAAAGCAGTTGGAAAAATTTCAAAGCAGTTGTAAAAAATTTCAAAAGAGTTGGAAAACTTCCAAAGTAGTTGGCAAAATTTCAAAGCATTGGAAAAAAATTCCAAAACAGTTGGAGAAACTCCAAAGCAGTTGGTAAAATTTCAAAGCAGTTGGTAAAATTTCCAAGCAGTTGAAATACATCATTCCAAGGGAGTTATGAAATACGAAGGAATCTGAATTAGAAAAAACAAGTTTGCAATCAGTACTTGACAATATATGTATAGCCGGCAATAAATTGTATTCAACCCAATATTTTTACCATCAAGTGTTGGAAGAGATGCGGCCTCAAGAAGTAGGCACCCAGTTGTAAATTTTTCAGTTACGTAGCATAGACTGTGTCATAAAAAAACCATCTGGTATCATAAATTTAAGCTGAAACTTTCAGATAAGCAGAATCACCATTAGGTACGCTCTTCGTACATATATTGTGTTATAGTTTTGCGAATAAACAATATGTGTACAGGGTATCCCAAATTGCTTGATTTTGGCTGGTTCAGGTACTTCTAGACTATATAGGTAAAAACGTTGAAAGGAGGCCTGGACTCGATTTCCGTGAAAATACTAGTAGTGAAAACCGTTTCACGATATCTTCATTAGTTTCGAAGATACTAAAATAGATAATGAAATTTTGAAATCTTTTCTATTTTGAAGATGTGCCATAACTTCTCCATTTTCGAAAATATCTGAAAAAGATAAAAACTTTCAACAAGAATTTTTTTCATCCGGAATAAGACATTATTTCAAATTTTCTTCATCTTTGAATTTTTTTTATGACAAAAGATGAAAAAAAAGTGCGTTCGTATTTGAAATTAAAAAATGGTTTTTTTCCACGAGAAGAAAAAAATTGAATATAGTTCCTTATTTCCAGTGGAAAAGCCCTTCTAGAAATTTCATATCGTGTTCAGACATTTTCGTAAACAGAAAAGTTTGGGCACATTTTCTAAATTGATAATTTTTTGCAAAATAAAAAAAAATTAAGATATCATGAAACGGTTTTCACTAATGGTGTTTTCACGAAAATCGAGCCATCTGGTCCAGAAGTACCTAAAACAGTCAAAATCAAGCAATTTGGGAAACCCTGTACATAAATTTAAATAATGAACCAAAAAAGATTCAAAGTGAAGTTTGAGTTATGTGGTGCCTTATAAAAAATTTTTAAAAAATTTATGAACAGAAAATGCACGAAGGAAAAGAAGTGTGATAGAAAATTTTGGGTGGTGACCACAGAATATCGGAAGTCACAACAACAATCTTTCAAAACACCAAATATATCCTCAATTCCAAACACTAATTGCAATAACGCCGCAAAAGAGTTCGAAATCGCCAACTCAAATTAGGAAATTTTGTTCAAAATTGTTTCTTCAATATGAGTGATTTAGGTCAAAACCATTTCCCTACCAAATCAGGAATCTGTTTTTTTTTAAAGAAAGATCTTGATTTATGACACACACTTTGACATACTTTTTCTGTGTAAACTAGGGAGTTATTTTGCTTTTCTTTATTTCATAAAATCGGTAAGCAAAAGTAATGCTTATTTTTTATCAAACGAAATATATTTTCTGAAAATTTTGTTCCCATTATTCTGTGAAATGGATCTATGTTAGGGATGAGCAGTTTCAATATTTTGAATCTCATCAAAGTGGTAAGTAATTAACTTTAATTTTTCATCTACCCAACATTCAATCATGTATATTTCTTCATTTTATGGAATCTGCTTTTTTGTGAAAAATATTTTGTTTTATGATGCTTGAAATTTTGAGATACACCAAATAATGAAACTGAACTAAATTAAAGAATGAAACAAAAAGTGTGTCTCAAAGTTTCGAACATATTTCAAAGTAGTCCTCACAAAAAAAACGATTCCATAAAATAAAGACTCAACGATAATTTCTCATCACTTTGATTCCCAATATTTACTCCTTCCACGGCATGGAGAGAATAGATTTTTCAGAAAAAATATTTTCTCTGATGAAAATAAGCCGTGCCTTCGCTCCCAGATTCCACGAAATGAAGAAAAGCTACAAAACTGAAGAAACAAACAAGTAGTGTTTCTCAAAGTTTCAAGCAACATCAAGATACTCTTTATGAAAAAAAAACTCCATAAAATCTACTTAATTGAATGTTCGGTAGATGGAAAAAAGTTAATTACTCCTCACTCTGTTCAAATTCGTAGTTTTGAATTTTTTTTACCGAAACAAATATTATACCGAAATATATATAACGAATTCCTGTCAATTCAATTTCAAGTTGGAAAATTTTCGATGGATTTCCCCCCCAAAAATTTCGTTTCGGCCCGTCCCTGCGCCGAAATCAAATGTTGTATTGATTCCTCAGCCATGTTACACAATCTGCACTTGGTGTTATCAACTTGTTGTTTTAGAATGTGTCTCCAGTAGTATTTTGTGGGAACAACTTGATCTTGAATGGCGTGAAGTGCACCCTCGGTTTCAGGAAATAAGTAACCGGATGTAAGGTAAGTATTACTAGCCGTCTGGGAGACCACCTCCTGGTTAAGACTACTATAAAAGCGCCCATATATTTGTTTAGATCGCCACCGTGCGAGCAACCTCTCCCTGTATTTCTCCTTCACAGGTTCAACAACCGAGAGATCCAGCAGCGATAACCCAGCGTCGTGCTCCACAAGGGACGCGTAAAAAGGTAAGTGACTAGATTGAAAATATTTCTTCAGATTATATCTCTCGCGCTCTTCGAGATCTTCAAAGCTCAGAAGTCCCCTGCCGCCTTCAGCACGTGGTAAATACAATCTCTCGACTGCCGACTTAGGATGATGCATCCGATATTTAGTGAAGACAGTACGAACACGGCGGTCCAATTCCAAGATCTCCGTCTTCGACCAATGGAGCACCCGAACGTGTACGAAACGACTGGAATAGCCCAGGTATTGATGGCTGTGATCTTATTTTCAGCATTCAGGTAAGAACATAATATTGCTTTCAAACGATTCATGAATTCCTTCTTCGCCGTTTCTTTATTGTTTGTGTCGTTCACCGTCAAACTTTCCTGGAAACCTAGATACCTGTATGCTTCCTGTGGATGCAGGGCTCTAAACGAAGTGATCCCATCCATGAGTGTAAGATTCTCAGTCTCAATTACTTTCCCCCCTTCTGCATGTAACACTGCACACTTGTCCAAACCCATTGTCATCTTTATGGACTCCCAATATCGCATTACAGTTTCTAACAAGTCAATGAGGTGTTGTTTATTTTTTGCGAAGAGCTTCAAATCGTCTACATAGAATAGGTGGTTGAGTTTTGCTTCTCCACCAATGTTATAGTAACAGCCGTTATCGTGCAGGAGATCACTGAGCGGGTTCAATGCCAAGCAAAACCACAACACACTCAATCCATCACCCTGAAATATTCCCCTTCTGATAAATATCTCCCTGGTCTTGCTATGACCAAGGCACAAAGTTGTTCGCCAATTTTTCATAAGGTGTTCCAATACTTTAGTTATTGTTGGGTCTATTTTATATATGCGCAGTACCTTCATGAGCCAGGTGTGTGGCACAGAGTCAAACGCCTTCTGGTAGTCAATCCAGGCTGCCGAAAGCTTATTATTATTATTATTATTATTATTATTATTATTATTATTATTATTATTATTATTGTTATTATTATTATTATTATTATTATTATTATCATCATCATCATAATTTTTTTCACAATTCGTTTGGAGGTGATGATAAAAACCGGGGTGTTGAACACACCAACGATTTAATCTCTAGCCATTATGTCATTATTCGTCTAATCGTTGAGCAAGTAGATAGAATCACTGCTTTTTGCATGAGGCTGATTACTTTCAGGTGTTCCCTGACTCCTATCATTTTCAGAGCCCTAGGCAATTCTTTATCTATGAGGCCGTTAGCAGATACAATTACTGGTACAATATTCACCCTTTCAAGGCTATGGATTTTTTTAAATTTCATCTGCCAAATCAAGGTATTTGCTCATATTTTCCTGTCTTGCCTTTCTCACATTCTCGTCAAGGGGTATAGGGACGTCTATAATGAGGACTGTGTTCTCCTTCTTATTCAGGACCAAAATATCGGGCGTATTATGTCTGATTTCTCGGTCAGTTATTATTCCCATATCCCAGTAAACCTTGGCTCTCTCGTTTTCTAGAAAATCCACTGCTTTGTACCTATAGAATGTTTCAATTTCTTTCACAAGTTCTTCGTTTTCGTTATTATTATAATTATTATTATTATTATTATTATTATTATTATTATTATTATTATTATTATTATTATTATTATTATTATTATTATTATTATTTAACATCTGTCGAATTTCATGACATAGAAAACCGTTCTGCCAATCAATATTTTCCAACGCAAAATTACTAACCGATATTTACGGCAATATTTCGCTCATTCTAACACTCGTTCATTCCAAAACTCGCCACTTTGTGGCTCGTTTTTTAATTTTGAATTCGTGTGAAGAATATTAATGCCTTCTGCACTTGTATCATAAATAACTTTTCTCTATTTCAGTAGCGTAATGAGTTCATTACAGTACTAAAAGTAGTGTTGTAATGAAACTCATTACAGCATTGTTTCCAGTCATATTTTTCGTTTTGTGGTTGTCAGTACTGACCTCCGATCCACCCAATTTTCGAATCAAATCAATTCAAATTCCGCAATCTGTCAAATTTCGTTAGTGACACCAACTGCCAAGATACAATACAAAAGTCACTAATCTAAATTTTTATTTGAATTTCTAGAGTTTTCCACAAAACTTTCTGAAATAGAGAAAATATCGTCTAATACTCGTTGCAGAAGGCAATTCCAACACTCATGCTTTCGAAAACTCGCTCCTTCGTCGCTCGTTTTCGAATTTCACCTTCGTGTTGGAATAAGAGCTCATTCTGCAACTTGTTTCAGAATATACTATTCTCCAATTATGTGTCCAATCCGTTCATTCCGCCACATCTCATGGAACAAAACAATGTTAGAATATTCTAGAATTGTTTTCAGAAATATTTATTGATGACATATTGGCCTCCTGCCACGAATTTTTTTAACATCTGTCAAATTTCTTGAGATAGAAAACAGTTCTGCTAATCAATATTCTTCAATAGAAAAAAAACTAACTAACCACTTGCGGCAATTTTCAATAAATTTCGATAAAAATTAAGCGAAAACAAGGTATGATACTCGTACAGAAGGTTTATTCTGACACTCGTCCAAACAAAATCTCGCCACTTCTTGGCAAATTTTGAACTCTTGTAAGAATATCAATGCCTTCTGCACTTGTATCTTGTATCATAAATAACTATTCTACACTGGGTCCAAATTGGGTGAGACTGCACTGTATCTTAGCTATTATTGAATATAGAGACAAGCGGTTTCCGCGACCCTATGTCACTTTTTTGTAAAACTGTTAAATCCACAAACAGAAATATTCCAACTTCTCTTGTTTCTTAAACACAGGCGACAACAAAAATGTTCACTTTTTTGAGATGTAATTATTTCTCATGCTCTGTATAGGAGAGATAAGACATGAAAACTGCTTTCATTAGATATTTTTACGTAGGAGTCAATCTTTGAAATTATTTTCCTTAATACTTAGATGTAACTCTGCCTGCGGTTCTGATGGGTGGATTGAGTATCTCATTGGGACCGTAGCCGGGCCCATTAGGACCGTAGTCGGGCCCAAGCCCGGATAAAAGAGGAGGGTTAGGCACGGGGCTAACAATCCCATACTGTGGAAAATCAAATTTTTGTGAATCAAGCAATTAAGCCTCGGAATAGTACGGAAACACGGCGACGAACCCAGCAGCGAAAAAGGAATTTGAATTTCGGAACGAGGAATGTATTAAGCTGGTATCGACCAGGAGCAGCCAAGAGAACAATATTACAGCTAGAAAAGTATGGAAGGGATATAACGGCAATCCAGGAAATGAGGCGGCCAGATACGGGTAATATAACAATAAATAAATCCGTGGTATTTTACAGTGGCAACAAATATGGCGCCCATCAATTCGGAACTGGCTTTGTAATAAAAGAACACCTATTGAACGCAGTAAAGGATTTTGCACCTATTAATGAGAGAATATGTCTCATTAGACTTAGGGGTCCATGGTATAACTACACACTTGTATCGGTACACGCACCAACGGAGGAGAAGGACGATGAGAAGGATACTTTCTATGATTAACTTACCAGAGTTCTCGACTCGATCCCCAGACAGAATATGCTCCTGTACTGGGAGACTTCAATGCAAAACTAGGTAGAGAAGACTGGTTAAGACCGCATGTTGGATGACATAGCCTACACGATATAAACAACAATAACGGACTACGGGTATCAAATCTGACAGGACTCAACAATCGTATGGTCGAATCTACTATGTTTGAACACACTGCTATTACTGCTATTGGCGATTCCAGCTACCGTTGGGCGTTGAGGGCGCTGCGAGTTGTAAACAATTACTTGTTTTCTAGGTTCGTTATTTCGCCCCCCAGCCTGGATAGCGCTAAGCGATTTGTTTTAAAATTATCGAATGACAACTGGATATTTAAATAATTTAATTAATTTGTGAAGGAAATGACTCGAGTTTTATTTATTGGAGTGATTTAAAGACTTTTTGAGGTGGTGGTGTGTGTTTATGGACTTTGAATTGAGGTGAACCAATTCGTTTTTTCCATGAATGATGCACAGATTTTCAAATTACTTGCAAGAACAATTATTACGATCAAATGAATATGTATTACACAATATTGGGATTATTCAAGGGTAGTAGAACAAAATAAATCAAAAGATTGGTATATTGTCAACTTTATTCTTTCTTCTCTCCACAATTCGACAATACAAGACGCTACGTTCTCGATATTCTGATCATTTATTGCATGTTATTTATAGAAATGAATGAAATATTCTGAAATTCTTTCTAGTCTTTATTTGCGTTCAAGCAAAAGGGAAATTGTACAATTTTTTTATCACACAATATGAAGATAACAATCAAATATGAATAGAATATTCATATACATTGAAAAATTTGATAATTTACTCACATTTACCTATAAATATAATAGAAGATAGAAATATCGATACCAGAAACTCTGGAACAATGTAATTGCAAAGCCAAAGTGAACCAAAACAAAACGCTGACAAATATAGAACAAAAAAAGTACTCATTCCTTACTAGTCAGTGTGAGTTTTCTGTTATCTAGGTATATCACCGAAACAAATCTAACGAAATTATGTAGCATTCTAAAATTTATAATTCTTGTCAACTAGTTCAACTGCTCCTCATTTTGATGCTTTTGCAAAATTTCACATTAAATCACCACTGTTTACTTGAATCTACTTATTCCTCAGTAATTCCTCTGAATGTTTATTTACAACAAATTGTAGGTTCTTCAGTGCATCAACAACAGACCGTTAGTCTTTCATTGAATCATACATTTCCATTGTTTTTTGTTGTTCATGAGAATCAATGAATAGCCTCACTTTTGGTTGAGGAATTAAATGTTTTTCCCTAAGTGAATATTGTCTTTCATCCTCAATTTGCGCTCAGCCATGGTAAGCCTATTAATTTTTTCTTCTGTTGAATCTCTGGTAGATTTTGAGAAGAAACAGCAGTAGCCTTCAGCATTGTATAAAGAAACATATATTATACAATGTCTTCAGTTAGGGAGCCTTCATATCATATGCTGTAATGTTGATCTGGAAAGATGAAAAAATCATTAAAAATATTTGAAAAAAATCATTTACCTGTAGCAAGATAATCAGAATGAAGCAAACAAACTACCTTATTAAACGTAACATGTTTGCGTAATTTCTGCAAAAACGGTTTTTTTCAGTCCTCTACTAATAAAACCTTCCTTTGTTAATTGATGGAAATGTATATTCCTAATGCTGTTTTTCCTTGAGCAATTAAGAACACAATAATTAGCCTTGGTACTAGTACTTAACCACTCATTCCAATAATTTTTCCTATTCACATAGTCCAAAGGCAGCTCTCAACCTTAAACTTGAAAAACTCTCAAATATCACTTAGGTAAACTGAATGTCACTGATATAAATACCTTTACCATTATTTTCCAATGGCAATTCTGCAATTCAGAAAAAAAATTACGAGAAATATATCAAGAGAAGCAAAAATATTCTTGATTCTATCAATATCTTCGTGTAAAATTTGTTTTCATTAATTGTTTTCTAGGTTCGATATTTATCCGCCAGGTGCCGTCTAGTTATTTGGAATCGCCAATGAACTTGCATAACACGGCCAACTCATCTTTTACAATAAATATAACTAAATATTACTAATATTTTCAAATATCTTCACTTTTGTTTGAGAGCAGTGAGTGAACTGAAAAAAAAAGGAGAACATACTTAGATTTCTTATTACAACTAATAAATGTGAGCTGTTAGTGAGTCTCGCTGTCTTTTCAATTAATATAAAATGTATGAATCTTTTAGTGTAGATTTATTCATGCGCTTTTAGCCCCTATGCACCGAACGTCAACGATAATAATAATAATAATAATCCAATGATAAAAAAATGCAATTTGGCCTAAATAAATGTTCGTCACTCATTGTGAAAAGAGGTAAAATCATGAAAACAAAAAATATAGACTTAACTGTTAACAATATAACATTTCCTGTACTGGCCGACAACGAATTTTATAAATACTTGGGAGTAAAGGAGACACTTACACATAATACGGACGAAATGAAGGAAAACATAAGGAATAAATATAAGGAGAGGCTAATAAAAATCATGCGAACACAATTAAATGCTAAAAATAAGATAAAAGCTCTCAACACCTGGGCAGTACCCATTTTGACATACTCCTTTGGAGTCATACAGTGGACCACAACAGACATACAGGCACTTGACAGGTTAACCAGAAGAACACTCACAAACAACAGAGCATTACATCCTAACTCCGCCATCGAGAGATTGTACTTACCTAGGAAACAAGGAGGACGAGGCCTTATCAATATAGAAGCAACACACAACATTCAAATACACAATCTGCAAACATACTGCAACCAGAAGGAAACTTATTCACAATTACATGCAGCCATCAAATAGGCAGACAAAGGATACACCCCACTCAGCACCCACGTACAGATAGAACAAGTAGACAAGAGCACACTGATAACAAATCTCATAAAAGCATGGGAAGGCAAACCATTACACAGCAGATTCAAGTGCGACCTCAACAGACAACACGAACTTCCTACGAAATGGATTGAGCTAGGACAATTATATATAGAAACAGAAGGTTTCATGTGTGCGATACAGGACCAAGTCATACCTACACGGAACTATCAGAAATATATAATGAAGACCCGCATGGACAACGACAAATGCAGAATGTGCGAAGCAACATTAGAAACAATCCAACACATTACATCAGGATGCCCAAGCTTAGCACCAACAGAGTATTTAAATAGACACAATCTCTCTGCTAAAATTCTTCATAAATACTTAGTCCAGAAATTTGAAATAAAGACGATTGACGAACCATATTACAAATACACACCTGAACCAGTCAACGAGAATCAGGAATACAAAGTATATTGGGACAGAGCAATCATAACAGACAAAACAACCATGAATAATAGACCGGACATAGTGATAATAAATAAGATTGATAAGACCACAACTTTCATTGATATTGCACACCCCCTGGATCATAACCTACAAAAAAACAATAACAGAAAAAATCAGGAAATACACAGACCTTGCCGAAGAAATAAAGTCAATGTGGAAGATGGAAAAGGTTTATATACTACCCATTGTCATTTCGGTCACATGACTCATACCATCGGAGCTGCCGAAAAAATTGAAAAAAACACGACTTGCCTGCACATTTGATAACAGAAATGCAGAAATCAACGGTAATGGAAACATGTAGGATTGTGAGGAAAATAATAAAGGAATAAAAAAACGTCAACAAGGAATGAGTTTGCGAAAGCCCTCATTACCTTTACCCATGCAAACACCTAAGCATGAGAATTGCGGAATAATAATAAGGTCTTACTAGAAGCATGCAACCTAGTACTCCAAACAAAGTTGCCTGAAGAAAGCAATCTAGAACAAATAAACACAACAAGAACAATCAATTTCTAAACCACCTACAAGAAATGAACACGATAAGACTCTAGCTTGGGAACGAAGAATAAAGTCCAAAATAGAACACCTTAGAACCGAAATAGCCATTCTCACCCAAGCACACCAAGGTAATAAGAGCAAAAAAGTGGAGAAAAAGAAGCAGCCCATTTTAGAGAGCATAGAAAAGAAAACCATAAAACCTTAACTGATGTACTTGATCACCTGAAACAACAGTTGTCTGTGAAGTCTAGTAGGCTCAAGAGGTATCGTAAAAGCTATCTTCGCAAAATACAAAATAAACTTTTCACAGATAATGAAAGAAAATTTCTAAAAACACTGGAAAAGACAAAACATGACATCGATTCAAACAAATATCCTGATGAAGACCGTATAAAGATGTTCTGGGAAGATATCTGGGCATCCCCAATAAAACATGAACCTGGATCCCATTGGTTGGAACCTGAAATTAGAAGAGTAGCCGGTATTGAACCAATGGTATTTGACACCGTAACGCTCGCTGACGTACAATCAGCGGTAAAAAAATAGCTCCAACTGGAAGGCGTCTGGACTTGATGGCATACAGAACTTCTGGATTAAAGAGTTTACGTCCACTCATAGTTATTTAGCATTCGCTTACACCGAAATTCTCAGGCATCCAGACCTGACGCCTAGTTTTCTAGTCTAGTCGAACCTATTTTGCTTCCGAAAACTGAACCTTCGTGTGAAAGAACCAGGAAAATACCGTCCCATTACCTGCCTTACTACTACATATAAGCTTCTTATATCTATCCTGGCGAATAAAATCTATGACCACAACCACATTATCGCGTACAGGCTTTAGCCTCTGCGATTCATGTTTATGTAAAATAAACTATTATTATTATTATTATTATTATTATTGAAACTAATCAAATCCTAGCCACCGAACAAAAAGTATGTAGAAAACAAAGTCGAGGATCCAAGGAGCAAGTAATAATAGATAATATCATAACTGAAGAGGCTCGCAACAAAAATAGGAACCTCTTTGTAGCCTACATAGATTTACAGAAGGCGTTCGATAGCATTCCCCACTCGTGGCATATCGAGATTCTTTAATTATATAAAATTAGCTCCGACATCATAAATTTATTGATATATACCTGATGGGAAACTCGTTTGTGAATAAAGAAAAATGATGAATCCAATCACCAGATACCTATGAAGATTCGTAGAGGTATCTTCCAGGGTGACTCACTCAGTGCCCTATGGTTCTGCCTAGCACTCAATCCACTATCTACTCTACTGAATTACACCAACTATGGATACAAATTACAAAATAGTACAAGTCGAGTTTCCCACCTAATATACATGGACGATATCAAACTAATGGCAGGCACGGAGATGGGACTTCAGAATCTATTAGAGGTGACCGAGGCCTATAGTCAAAATATAAAAATGTCATTTGGCATCGACAAGTGTAGAATAAATTCAATGCGAAGAGGAAAATGGCAGAGAGCTGAAAACTACCGTATGAAAGGACAAACCGAACTCGAAATAAATAGCATGAACGAAGATGAAGAATATAAATACTTGGGGTTTCAACAGAATATGACAACAGTTCACTCAAAAATGAAAGACATGCTGAAGAAGAAGATGATGAAAAGAGTGAAATCCATATGCGACAGCCAGCTATCAGGACGAAACAAAATCAAAGCGGTCAATACCTACGCTGCCCCAGTGATTACATACAGCTTTGGCATAGTTAAGTGGACCCAAACTGACTTGGAGGACTTGAACAGAAGATTGAGAATTCTTTTCACTGAATTTAGAAGCCACCATATTGACAGTTCAGTGGAACGTTTCCATCTGTCAAGGCAGTTGGGTGAAAGAGGATTAGTCGACTTCATAAATATGAACTATTCTGAAATTGACAAACTGCGAAGATATTTCAGAGATAAGGCTGAATCCGATGACTTCTACCAAGAAATGGTACGCGCTGACAGAAACCTCATGCCTCTGAAACTGAGCGATGCAACGTATAATCCACAACAATTACAAGTGACAAATGAGGAGAAAATCGAGAAATGGAAACAAAAACCTCTACATGGAAAATACATCAACAACATCAGCAATGATCATATTGACTTGAAAGCAACGCATGAATGGCTTCTCAGAGGAAATATATTTTCAGAGATGACGGGGGTTCATGTTTGCAATTCAAGACCGTGTGGTGCCCACTAGGAGTTACATGCGACACGTAAACGAAACAAAACACCACAGATGATAGCTGTCGATTATGTAATGACGCACAAGAAACTATCGAACACGTAATAAGTGGGTGTCGAGCATTAGCTGCAAACATGTATACCCACAGACATGACAACGTTGCTAAAATCATCCATCAATATATAGCCTTGTCAATACAACCACAAAATGAAGAGGTCCCATATTATCAATACACACCACCTAATGTGATAGAGACCAATTCACATACCCTGTATTGGAACAGAACGGTATTGACAGATCATTTCATACGGCACAACAGACCAGATATCCTATTCTGGCATAAATCAAATGAACAGGTCACCATAATCGATATTGCAATGCCACATGTTTCCAATGTTCAGTCCACGAGAAGAAAAAAAATCTCAAAATACTCTGAGCTAGCCAGAGAACTAAAACATATCTGGAACATTGATGATGTGAGTATTATACCAGTGGTTATTGGTGCAACTGGTGAAATCCCCATTCATACTCACACTGCTTTACGAAACATGAAATTTCCCGTTAAACACAATATTTTATCTACAGAAAAGTGTTATCCTGGCTACGTGTAGAATCGTGAGGAACAAAAATACAGATAACTGAAAGGCAAATCACACATCAACAGACCTAATAATTACACTCTCTTGCTACATGCTATATCAAAGGCAACTGTGGCCGTGGTGTAATATATACCTGAAAAAAGTGAAACAGGTGAACAGAACACAATAATAATAATAATAATAATAAATAACGCTCATTGCTATATCAAAGGCAACTGTGGCGGTGGTGTAATATATACCTGAAAAAAGTGAAACAGTGAACAGCAACACAGAAAGAAATGCTTTATTTGCTTCTCTACATAAATGTTCAGTATCGTCAAATAAAAAATTAATACCAAATACCGAATAAACATACATTTCTATTTCTCTTCGAAGGAATTCATGCTGACAAAGAATTCATCCAAAGTGTATGAACAGATCTCCAAAATCAACTTCTTTGTGGCACTCTTAAATCTTACTACAGACAGTTCGTCAACGTTATCTGGTAGTGAATTAAATAACTTGATGGCCATATTTATGTAACTCTTATGAGTTAGTGTCAACCTATGCTGGGTGACCAGAAGGTTGGAACCTTGTCTTCGTCAAATAGCCGTGTCTACTGTTAACAGCTGAATATCGGAAGAAATTTTTTTAACGTGATTGACACAATGGAATCTGAACAAGACCTGGCAGAACATTATATTTAAGCCAGTGAATAAAGGTCTGCAGCTATCTAATGAATTCTTCTGTGCTAAAACTCTTACGCCATTTTTTGCAATCTGAATACTTACTTCACTCAGTTGAATCCCCCCAAAACATAATACCATACGATATCCTGGACTGAAACAGTCCAAAATACGCCATCCTCGCTACTTCAGGGGAAGTCATCCCAGTCAACCTTCGTAAGAGAAAAATTATCTGGGACAACTTGCTACATAATTTCTTTATGTGATCCTTCCAAGTTAGCTTATTATCAATATAGAACCTGACTGTTTTGATAACAATAATAATAATAATAATTTATTTTACATAAACATAAATCGCAGAGGCTAAAGCCTGTACGCGATATACAATTAACATATATAAACATTGTTAGTGTAGCCATTTTTCAAATTAAATCTTATCCAATATTCAAATTAACATAACAAATTAAAAATTTTAAATATCCTGAAGTATCGAAATCACTGTGATAATCTCATGTGCAACCACATACTACCAGTGACGTAGACGAGGATTACCAGAGCATCGGCACGAGGAGGTAGGTAGGAGAAATCGTTGGATCACCATTATAAATTAATATTGATTGGAAATGCTTTCTTCCTTTTTCTATTATCCATTTTTTATGGCATTTTTTCTGTTTCTTAATATGTCTCATGTCTTTCAGGTCTTTCGGGAACATGTTATTAATGCGTGGAGCTAGGTATGTGAAGCATCTTTGTCCAATTCTCTTTTCAGCTGTAGGAGTGACGTGGCTTACTTACGTCTAGTTCTATAACTGCATTCGGTTTGTCTGATTGCGATTTCAATTTTCCAGAACAGATGGCTCTTAACATCTGGGATACAAATAATTGGTGAGGATTCATTGCCTGTGATATGGTATATAATTCGTCCGAAGGAAACAAATGTGGCTTTCCATAGATTACACGGAGCAACCATTTCTGGATCACTTCCACTCTTTTCATCCGACATTCGTAAGCTCCACCCCAGGCAATAATTCCATAATTTATCAGCGACTGGCACAGAGCTTTGTATATCAGCATTAGCTTCTCTATTTCAGGTACTTTCTCAGGTATCTTAACTTTGATAGAAGGCATCTTAATTTTCTCACCAATGATCTATGTGTATGTTCCATTTCAGATGTCTATCGATTGTAATGCCGAGATATTTGATGGAATCAGTTTCGGGTATTAATTGTGCAGCAATTGACTCTCAGGGGACCTAAGTTCGGAAGACCTGACTCATAGGACGTGAAATCCAGACAACCACCAATAAAAACGGCAAGTCAATTAAAGAACTTCACAAGCAAGCAGCACTGGACCGCTGAATGGGAGAGCAAAGATATCAGGGAACTCCTACCTCATTCAGGATCCCACAGCCAAACCAAATGGTTTCAATCTGCCCCGCAGACAGTGGGTCAACCTCAATAGAATCAGAACGGGACATGGAGTATGCAATAAAACATTTACAAATGGGGTATCATAGACAACCCCCATTGTGACAAATGCGGGAGCAGCCCAACAAACTATCCATCATCTAGCCATAGAATATCCTCACACCGTTTCCACGGATCAATAGAGGACATTCATGTCTTAACAAAACATGCGAAGATTGGCTTCGGCAGACTTCGCTTCGATTGTAGGAGATAGTTTTTTATTTTTTATATCATTTTTCTTTGTGTTTTCTTTCTGACGCAATGTGTAAAGTTCATACGAATATATATATTATATATATATATATATATATATTATATAGGACGTGAATGGTAAGTACTTCGTTTTTTTTCACGTTCAATCGTTAAATTATTTATCTCGAACCACTGTTTTATTTTGTGGAGGTAGTTTTCAGCTTCCGATTTTAATTCTTGCAAGAATTTCCCTCGTACAATATGGCAGTGTCATCCGCAAAACTAATGACCTCTCCCTTCTTCTCCATCAGCAATAAATCATTTATGTATGCTAAGAATAAGATTGGTCCCATAACTGTTCCTTGGGGTACTCCACATTCGATGTTTCTCATTTTACCAGAAAACTCATTTATTTTCACAAATTGAACTCTATCTGTTAAATAATCTTTTAATAATTCGTGTGCTCTGTCCGGAAATCATTTCGGTAGAGTTTTTCTAAAAGATTTGTATGCGAAACAGTGTCAAAGGCCTTTTCAAGGTCTATGAAGACACATAGACCTGCTTTTCTTCTGTTTAGCCATCCGTATATTTTTCCTATCATTTCCCTTATCGCATCTTCGGTCGATTTGCCTTCTCTGAAACCGTACTGATGGTCAGATAGAATTTTATTTTTATCTAAGAATTTAACAATTCTGAACTTCATAATTTCCCTAGGATTTTGGTTACATTCGATATAAGACATATCGGTCTATAATTTGTCATCTTGTCCTTTTCTCCCGATTTGTAAATTGGTCTGATAACCCCCACTTTGAAAATTCTGGGAAACCTAGCTGACTCGAAACACATTATTCGTCATTAATACAAGGGGTTCAGCTATTTCTTCTTGGATGTTTTTCAACAGTTCACTTCTAATTCCATCAACGCCAGTAGATCCTCCGTTTTTTAGTTTTTGTATCACCTCTTTCACTTCATTTGGACTTGTTGGAAACCACAAAAAATCTCACCCTCTTAATTTTTTGGGGTATATGGTATATTATTGTGGCATAATATTAGTTCTATCACCAAGTTCAGAAAACATTCATGTCTCCAAACAATTGAACAGAGTCATCAGCGTACTGAATTGTTTTCACATTTGGAAAACATCTTGGGAGTTCATTCACATAAATTACGAAGAGGGGAGGACGAGGTGAGAACCTTGAGGAACTCCAATACCAACACTTAAGGATGATGACAATTCACCCGAACAAGAAACAAATTGTGAGAGACCAGAGAGGTAGAAAGCAATGAGGCGAAGAGCATTACCTCTAACACCGTAGCACGTAAGCTTTTCAAGTAAAATACTATGAGAAACACAGTCAAATGCTTTTGACAGGTCACAAAATTATGGCAGAGACGGCTTCCCCCCTTTCCAGGCACCCAATAGAACAAGAAATCAGCTCATTTATTGCATCAATGGTAGACCTATTCTTGCGAAAACCGAATTGATGTGGCGAGAGCATATTGAATTTTTCAAGAAATGGAACGATTCTATTTAATAAGCATATCTCGATAGGTTTTGAAAAAGTTGGAGCTATGGAGATAGGTCTAAAATTGCTAGGTTTATTTTCATCGCCATTTTTGAATATGGGTCAAACTTTATTTATTTTTTAATTTATCAGGAAAAATCCCAGAGGAAAAACACCTGTTCATGAGGATGGACAATGGAATTGCCAATTCCACCCCTAATTGTTTTAGAATTTTGTTACTCATTTCGTACATATCACGAGCCGTACTATTACTGAGACCCCCAATAATCCTCTCAAGCTCACATGCATCCACGGGACTCGAAAAGATCGAAAAGTTATTATGAACAAACCTGGAAGTAACATATGAAGCTTTTAAAGAAGAATCACGCAGATTCGACGTTAACTGCAGCGGAACATTCACGAAGAAATCATTGAATTCACTTGCAGTTAGACGGGAATTAGAACGTTTCCATGATTTGAACCATCATTAATTATATTCCATATAGCTCTCGGTCAATTCAAAATTTCACTGACTTTGCTCGAGTAGTATTCTTTTTTAGCTCTTGAGATTTTATTTTTGAAATGAATTCTGTACTTAGCGATAGAATTATAAATATCGATATTCTTTATATTTCTATTGAATGATGTTGAAAAATTAAAATTTTCTTTACATAACCTCAAATCTGATTTGAACCAATGATTTCTCTGGTGAACTGTTTTGGTTTTCCTGGGAAAACATTCCTCAAAAACGGACATGAATTTCTCAAAAAAAACATTGAATAAATCATTAACATCCGAGATACCATCTGAAACAATCAATTTCTCTCAAAAGACTTTTACAATGCTCGATAGTCTCTCTGCAAAAAGGTCTGAAACTTCTTATTATAGTTGTAATAGGTTTTTTAGTTTTCTTTGGTACAAGTTCAAGTGATAACAAATATAAGGTAGTATTAAGAAGCGGCGACTTGGTAAGTTTTTTAGTGGAAACAGTTTCCATTTTTTTACTGGTAGACTGAATACGACTACTTGAAGGAAATTCATTGTGCTTCGGGTGAACATGAAATTTTCAAAGATCATATTCGGCACTTGAATTTAAGTTGTGTGGAGAACAAAATATTTTGAACCTGCTTTAGACAGTTATTATCTTGAATTTATATATCGGGTGTTCCACAAATAGGATTCGAAATTAAGGATTGCAGTTTCGGAGTTGAGCTTTGACTGAATATTTATGTGACTTCTGGTTTCACCATGATTGACACCAACTTTCGTCATTCAAAAATATAATTATTCGTTATTCAAATGGAAAGTCTCATATATTATGATGGAATAGATTCCTCATGAAAATTTCAGTTGTTTGAAAATAAAATTTTCGAATTTTCTACAGAAAATTTTTATTAACATGCATAAATTACGAAACCAAAAATTGAGAATGGAGCTCTGCTGAAACAAAGATATCTAGAAGGTTAGTTCTAAGGAGAAATGTCGTGTTTAAGCTTTGGGGAAAACTGAGAAAATCACAAATGTCAGAATTAAAAATGACGGTACAGGAGGTCACAGAAGCGTTGACAAAGTTGGCAATACCGAAAACGACGAAACTCAAATTTTTGAGATGAGAACCCTATTTATTTATAGCCATAATGGAATCTACTTCGAAAAATAAGGTAGGTCTGGAAATAACAACAATGCTCTGAAATTGATATGTTATGGGAAAATCAATTTACTGATTACATTTCGAATTTTGTTCTTCATAGGAAGAAAATTATTGATTGGATGTTATTTGCAGAAAAGAATAATTTGAAGCGTCAATAATTTTTTTCTGAGAAGAATAGGCTGTTCGGCTCAAAAAATTTATCACATAACCGATTATATAGTTTTTGTGTGAATAATGTATAGTATAAAAAATAATCAGGGACGGGCCCAAGGGGGGGATGGGGGATGATCCCCCCAATGTTGAACGAAGTTGGCAAATTTTCAAAGTAGTTGAAAAATTTCAAAGCGGTTGGAAAAATTTCGAAGTAGTTGGAAAAAATTTCAAAGCAGTTGGAAAAAATTTCAAAGCAGTTGGCAAAATTTCAAAGCAGTTGGAAAAAATTTCAAAGCAATTGGGGAAAGTTCGAAGCAGTTGGTAAAATTTCAAAGCAGTTGAAATATATAATTCCGAGAGAGTTATGAAATACGAAGAAATCTGGATTAGAAAAAACAAGTTTGCAATCAGTACTTGACAATATATGTATAGCCGGCAATAAATGGTATTTAAACCCAATGTTTTTACCATTAAGGTACGGTTTCGCTTGTGCGTCCGACGCATGCAGCGACCGCCGAAAGTGGCTGCTGCGATTGTTATATAGACTGTTCATAGGGAACAGCGAAGAAGCGGTTCCGCTTCTGCAGTCAACGCAGCAGTGGCTGCAGCATCCAAACGGCCCACTGCTTGCGGTACCAGTCTGTGCGACGTCGCTGCAGCGTGAATTCGTTTATATAGAGGTTAAAATTGTTATTATTTATCGAAATTATAGAAAATGAGTGTTGAAAAGTTTTCGACGGATGAAGAAATGAAACTAATTGAATTAGTTTTCACAAATAGATGTTTGTATGATGCATCTCATACTGAAAGGAGAAAGATCGCGACAGAAATAGATGGAAAAACAAGTAAAAGGAAATTTTTCTTTATCATTTTTAATTTGAACTCTTTATGTGAATATAAAACAGTTTCATATAATTAAATATTAATTCCGAGCCCTACGTTCCTGTAACTATTTTTTCTTGGCAGACAATTTGACCCTCGACTTCGAATCCATCTGCTCTGGCTCCTTTTCTTCCTATTCTTATACATCAAATGCACAGCACGCCTTTTCTTATTTTTTCTTTTCATATATTTTAAAATAATTTCATTCTCCTCTTCTTCCAAAATATGAAGCGCAAGTAAACTCCATCTTCGAATTCACTGTCGACTGTCGGCCGAGTAGTTTGGCTGCAGATAAGGAAACCACTCCGACGTCACAGCGGACGCGAGCAGTAGTTGCTCGCATTCACTGCATGCGTCCGACGCACAAGCGAAACCGTACCTTTATTAAGTGTTCGGAGAAATGCGGCCTCAAGAAGTAGTTGTAAATTTTTCAGTTACGTCGCATGGACTGTGTCATAAAAAACCCTCTGGTATCATAAACTTAAGCCGTTAATTTCAGATGTACCAAGTGTGACGGCCTATTAGGCGTTTTTGGAAAACTGGACCTATTTTAATCTGAAAATGGGGATTATGATATCGTTCGACATTATCTACCCAGCTAGAATATTCTTGCAGCCTGACATTTTACAGGGTATGAAAAAAAAAAATTTCAAAAATTTTTTTTTATTTTTTTTTTTCCATTTCGATACAGTATTAAATTGTGAATACATTCGTATTCAAATTGTTGCATTTGTCATAATAATTTCCAAAATATCGAGAAAAAATTGAAGAAAAAAGGGAGATAAGAGTATTCGGTATTATGTTTTTTTTCCTAATCTAGATATCTCAAGCACAAACCGTTTTCACATTTTTGAAGTCGGAAACTGTGGAAATATTGTACATTTGCTGAATTTTGAAAAACTCGTCACAGGGTGTTCTTAATGTTGGGTCAAAAATTGGGATCAAGATTGGCCCATAACTTTCGTTTTTCAAATTAGAACCCTATTTTTTTATGATTGTTTTGGATTGTGCGAAGAAAAATTAAGATAATGTTCTAACATGTTAATGCTCCTAAAATTAATAATTCTTGAGGTATTCATGTCGTACGTAGCGTCAAATTTATAGAATTTGTTTCATATCAACAATTATCTTCGTCATAAAAGATAAATTATTCCAATAACTCAGTAGTGACACACCTCTTTTCTGAATTCATGTATCATTGTTGATATGGAAGAGATTTAATGAATTTCACGCTACGTACGACATAATATCAGAATTCCTAAATAACTCAAGAATTATTAAATTTAGGAGCATCAACATGAAAGATCATTATCATAATTTTTCTCCGCACACTCCAACGCAATCATAAAAAAATTGGGTTCCAATTTGAAAAAAGGAAGTTATGGGTCAATGTGAAAACGGTTTGTACTCAAGATATTTAGAATAGTAATAACAAATATGAAACGTCGATATTTTGACGAATGCAACTATACGAGTACGAATGTATGCAGGATTGCATACTCTATCCAATTCGGAAACAAAAAAACAGAAAAAAAAAATTTTGAAATTTTTTTTTCACTCCCTGTATAACTGAAAGTGGTCAGGCTTCAATAATATTTTAGCTCGGTGGATAATGTCAAATAATAACATAATCCCAATTTTTAGATTTGAAATAGGTCCAGTTCTCCATAAACGCGTAATGGGCCGTATGTGTAAATAAATTTGAATAATGAACCAAAAAAGATTCAAAGTGAAGTTTGAGTTATGTGATGCCTTATAAAAATTAAAAAAAAAAATTATGAACAGAAAATGCACGAAGGACAACAAGTGTGAGAGAAAATTATGGGTATAGTGACCACAGAATTCTGTTCAACAGCAGCAACCATAATGAGTTAAGGTCAACATACCTAGGAAACCCTACACCCAATATTTCCCTATCGACTCGAGACATTCTTGTTGACGTGTCTAAGGGACTGAGTCTCTTATTGTTCTACATTCTACAGGCAGATGAACAATGGGCTACCAGGCTTCGGTTTTGCCAGAAGGCAGCGCAGATAAAGAAGAAGAAGAAGAAAACCAGAATATCGGAAGTCACAACAGAAATCGTTCAAAACACTAAATACATCCTCAATTCCAAACACTAATTGCAATAAACGCTGCAAAGAGATCGAAATCACCAACTCAAATTAGGAAATTTTGTTCAAAATATAAATATTTTATTGATGGTCTGACATATGTTTTGTCATTGTCGGATAATATCATTTGTATGGGTGATGTAAATGTTAATTTTTTGAGCATTTTGAGATTTTCTAGTCCTCAAACTGTCCTGTCGGGGGTGCCACAGGGTTCAGTGCTTGGTCCTCTTTTATTTTTAGTGTACACCAGCCAGTTTCACAAGTTTGTTAGATACTGTAACTTGCATATGTTTGCTGATGACTAACAATTATACTTTCATTACTCAATTGAGGATATTCAAGATGCTAATATCAAGATGAACGCAGACATTGATGCAATTGCCAACGTGGCCTCCCTGCATTCTCTTGTGTTGAATTCCAAAAATCGAAAATCCTCATTTTTGGGAGCAAGTCTGCTATCGAACATTCTATGCGAAATTTGAAGTTCACAATAGTGGAGATACTGTTGAGATTTCTCACTCTGCGGAGAGCCTTGGACTTATTCTTGATGGATCCCTCAGATTCCAAGAACACATTTCAGGGCCGCCGCCAGACATTTTGCCGCCCCGGCAAAATAAAATTTCGCCGCCCCGTGAAAATTATATTTTGCCACCTTGCTGTGATATATTGAGTTTGGGATTCATAACAAACTCTTTTTACCATTTGATCAAGAAGTAAAAAATTCAGAAACGAAGGATATATATATCGTTCGTGTCTGAATTTTTTTTCCTTGATCAAATTGTAAATAATTTTTATTGGAGATGACTTCTCTTGTATAATCACATCAACTTGCTAAAACATAAATAAAACTCAACATATCATTTCAGGAATTGGAAAGTGTAAATAGAAAATATAACTATAAATATGTATCATACAAAGAATATATTAAATAAAAAATAACAAAAAAAACATATATACCGGCTATCGTATGTATAAAAGTGAACTAGAACCATCACACCAAAATATTCGAACTCAAATAAATTTGTTCCTTCTCACCTTCATCTCGCAAAGTCATGAATTGATTGAAATATATCGAGATTATTGACTCTCTCATATTCAATGGGTATAATGACTAGATCAGATAATCTATCTTGGGCCATTGTTGATCGTAGAAAATTTTTTATTCGTTTCAACTCTGAAAAGCTTCTCTCGCCAAAAGTATCCCAAAAGTATTTTCCATATTTAATAAAATCATTATACGACAGTTTCTACGATACACGATACCGATAAATATAAATGGGTATGTAAAACTTCTCAATCAGGCTTTAAGGTATCATAATAAAAATAAAATAAATCAATCGATTCAATTACGAATGCATTTGTATATGTCAAATAAAAATTCAGAATTTTAAAATGCATTCACATACAAAATATCGAAACAATGAAAACGCTCTCTGCTTTGAGTGTACGAAGCTAAATGATCTCATGTTAAAGGAAAAAAAATTACAGGTTTTGGTTTTTGATTATTCTTTATTCCAAGGCAGCACAGCTCTTGTATGTAAGAAAAATTCTAGACAATGATATTCGGATCAGAATAAGGTACCTACATGACCCTATTTCATTCATTACCTGTTGCGAAGTTCTTAAACTCTGACATCTGATTAAGTAAATGAAAAGAGGTCAATATAAATCTTAGGTATCCACCTGTATCTTATAATGATTATTATAATAATATTGATATATTTTTTTACTATGACCATTATCCAATAAATCGAGAACACTAATCTGCCTTAAATTTCAGGGAGGCATATTTTCAACTCATTCAAAGGCGCCTTTTCGAATTATTGAAACAACGCTTTATGATTAATATGCGTATCTGAGGCGATCCTTGAAAGACTAAAAAAATCACCCACATCACTGTTAATAAGCAGAGAGCGCCTTATACTTATTATCGTTTAAATGAGATATCCGACGGTAAAAAATACGGAATTATAGAACTCACCTTCAATTTTGTAGGGTAATTCAGTTCGAAAATCATAACTCCGAAGATGAAAGATTTCTATCATGTAGCACTATATAGTGTTGCAAAAATATTGAATATTGTGAGGACACTGAGGACTAACGAGTTGATACCGTTATTTCTCGAGTATTATAAACCCCTCCTGAATATTAAAATTTAGAATTCCGATTGGCAAACTGAAAATAAAAATCATTGCTGAATTATCCCAGAAACCCTTCCAAAAACTTTAGTCCCAGATGTCCATCAAAGGGACCGACCGTCTTGGTAATAAACTCATAAACAAGGGAGTGTAACTAGGAAAAGAGGCCGCTGAGTAGAGGCATTGGCGAAATTTACAACCTGACAAGGATATTTATTTATGAGTAGAATGCTGCATCTTCGATCGTATTACTGTTGTATTGGTTTAATTGCATTTTTATCTGGTTATTTGTGTACAAGTGTGATATACAGTGAAAGCTCTCCTTGCGGACAGCTCCAATAAGCGGACATCTCCCATAAGCGGCCAATTTTCTGGGAACCAATTTTTTGTGTGTATTTTTCCTATTAAGTACATTCCAACAAGCGGACGCTCTCCTAACCGGACGCGGACACTATATTTCATATATTTCTTACTTAAAATCTCCTATAACCGGACATTCAACTCTAATAACTCAATGAAGTTTGTTGTTCTTACAAAAAAATCTCCTAAAAGCGGACACGAAGCTCCAATAAACGGCCTAAAGAAATGATTAAAACAGTTTCCCGAACTCAACCAATTATCTCAAGGCACACCATTTTTTGAAGCTTATTTGCTTGGCCTATATATGAATAGGAGTAGATATATGCATTCGACAAGCAAACTCTGATATTTTCAATTTGTTATTGGGTTAATAAAAAATTTAAGTAAGTAATAATGGTTGGAGAAAATGAGAAATCTCCAAATATAGTATTTCATAAAACCAGGTAAACCGCAAACAAAACCACTGTAGAGTTTATCAGTCGGCAGTTGTCATTTTTGAAAGAAATAGGGTCGGTTTCACAAAACTTTAATTATGTGATTAAAAAACCTTAAGTAAATTCGAACCAATCAGATCACTCGTTTTGAAATTTCAACGAATTGCGGTGGTTCCAATTCATTTAACGGTACAAACAAAGTTTTGTGAAACCGACCCTATGGTACGGTTTCACTAAACATCGGTTTTACCGTTAAATTAATTAAAGCCACCGCGATTCGTTAAAATTTCAAAACGAGTGATTCGATTGGTTCGAATTTACGTAAGGATTTTTAATCGTACAATTAAAGCTTTGTGAAACCCACCCATACTTGAATAGATAATTTTGCTGAATGACGATTGTATTTCTCTCGTATACGTTCATTTTCCACTGAAATAACTCGAAATCTACAAGAGTTATAAAATTTTCATTCAGTCTTTCATAAAAATTCATTTATATGTATACTTAATAATAGCTGTTATAATATGTTTTTCATTCTTTACTAATTGAAGGCATTTTACATGACCAAATTAGAAGTACCCAAACTTTTTGAAGAAACAGCAATATTTCATGGGACTTTCTCTCAACCGGACATCTCCCATGACCGGACAAAAACTCTGGTCCCGTGAATGTCCGCTTGTGGGAGCTTTCACTGTATTTGGTTGGCCAGGCTCAAAAAGCCGCCCCTGAGTCTGGTCGTGCTTTTCACTTTCAATAACAGGCGGGTTTTCGATTTCAAATGAAAAAAAAATCTAGTATGACGAAACTGATTTTGCCGCCCCTAGAATTTGCCGCCCCGGCAGACTGTCCGGTTTGCCGGCCCTGGCGGCGGCCCTGCACATTTTGCGGAATATTCGGAGAGCGTATGGGGCGCTCCGTCTGCTTTATCCCCACAGAACATGCCTGTCGATTCCCATAAAAAAGCAACTGTGTGAGGCCCTTGTATTGTCGCAGTTCAATTACTGTTTCCAAGTATATGGCACATGTATAGATCAAGACATGTTGGGTAGAGTGCAACGTGTTCAGAACTCATGCATTCGATTTATTTTCGGTATAAGAAAGTATGATCATGTTTCTCATAAGTTGAAAGATTTTAAGTGGCTCTCTATGTAAAATACTTTTATGTTTCATTGTATGTGCTTATATCATAAAATTATTCTACACAAAAATCCCCCTTATCTATATAACAAAATCAGGTTCAGAACAGATGTCCACAATATTAATGTGAGAAATAGGGATTTATTGTCGGCACCTATGCACAGAACTTCCATCTTTGAGAGAAGTTTTATATTCAATATATATAAAATGTATAATGCGGTACCGTCTGAATTCAAACGTTTTAATTGTGGAAAATTCAAGAAAAGTTTGAAAATATATTTACTTTCACAGTATGTCTGTATTGGCTAAGCTGCTGCTTTATTTTTACTGGATGTTTCCGAATGTGTGTAAATGTATATCATTTTGATTTGTTACTCATACCTTAGAAATATATTCAAGGATTAATTTTTCATTTAGTTGTTAGATTTGAAATTTTTCCTGATTGTACTTGATAAATGTACCAAGGGTTGAGTGGTAGAGCACCAATTGGTGAACTTCCCCTTGAGATTTCCACTTGTATTCTATGCTTTTGGATCTTTCGATGTGTAGTAAACATGTATGGGTGGAAATGAAGACATTATTAAATTAAATTAAATTAAATTAAATTTAGGTCAAAACCGTTTCCCTACTAAATTGGGAATATGTATTTTTTTGAGAAGTATCTTTATTTATGACACACACTTTGACATACATTTTCTGATTTATTCCCCAGTTATGTAGCTTTTCTTTATTTAATGGAATCTGTAAGCAAAATAAGGCTCATTTTTTATCAAATGAAATATATTTTCTGAAAATTTTGTTCCTTTTATTCTGTTTTATGATGCTTGACATTTTGAAAGAATGAAACTGAACTAAAATAAAGAATGGAACAAAAAATGTGTTTCAAATATACTTCAAGGTATTCCTCACAAAAAAAAGATTCCATAAAATAAAGAAACTCACATTATTGAATATTGGGTAATTGCAAAATTAACTATAATTTCTCATAACTTTGATTCCCAATATTCACTCCTTTCACGGAATAAAAAAAAATAGATTTTTCATAAATAATATTTTCTCTGATGAAAATGAGCCATGCCCTCGCTTCCAGATTCCATGAAATAAAGAAAAGCTACAAAACTAAAGAAACAAACAAGTAGTGTTTCTCAAAGTTTCAAGCAACATCAAGATACTCCTCATGAAAAAAACAAACTCCATAAAATCTACTTAATTGAATGTTCGGTAGATGGAAAAAAAGTTAATTCTTTCTAATTCTCTATTAAAATTCATCATTTTGAATTTTTTTTACCGGAACAAATATTATACCATAATATGTATAACGGTTTCCTGTTAATGCAATGTCCAGTTGGAAAATTTTCGATGGATTTCCCTCCACAAAAATTTGGCTTCAGCCCGTCCCTGAAAATAATTCCACCTCTTTTATAAGGGAGTCTGGCCGACCCACACCTAAAGAGCACGAGCCGTCACTGCCTCCTCCTGACATTTTCTCACGACAATAGTAATCAGCTATCCCGAAATCCAAGAAATTATACATAGCCATGTTGTTTTCTGGAATCCAATGCTCACATATGGAAATGAAGTCAAATTCCTTATCTGAGACTTGAAGTTCAAGCTCATCAAGTTTATTCACTAAACTTCGAATATTCAGAAACAGCATTTTAATTTTACACTCATGAACTATCAAATCAGATGAACTATTACCAACCTGATGACTCAAATTTTGATAACAGGGTGGAGACGCTTCATAAAAAACTTATTAATAGCCACTCCTTCAGGCCAAAACTCTGGACTAATGCTTTCTCAAGAAAGTCAGCAGGAACTGCAACCTCAGTGGAGTTAAGTTTTTCACATGAGAAGTCTTGTATATGTTGTTTGAAGAACCTTTCCAAATCAGCTTCAGTTGTTTCTGGGCTCAATCGTGAAATGTGGAGATGTGAGAGTTGTTTTTTGGGAACAACATGAAGAAGATCGGAATTTAATGTGCCCACCATCGGTTTATTAACTTTTTTTGATATTATTTTTTTTGTGAAGGTGAAGAGATAGGAATCTTCGTGCCTTCCATTGGAATCTTAGGTGCCTTCTTCAATTTTTTTTTCGAACCGACGACTTTCCACTGTGTTGATCCTGATTCAAGCACATTAATCTTTCCATCCAATTTCGGGACCATATCTGTCGAATTAGTGGTGTTAACATCCTGGAGTCGGACCTGTGTTGGTAGTAACATAGATGACACACCATCAGAATTTCCGTCCGAAGATTTCGCAGAAATATCAGTATCAGCTGTGCATCTGACAACATTCTTATCATTCTTCATGGAACAAATTTCTTATGTGAGATGTTCAATCTCTTTGTTTTGAATTAATATCAATTCTTTCAGATTTTCGATCTCACTGACTAATAAACTTGTTATTTTACTCACTATTTCCTTTTTCAAAGATAAAAATTCATTTTTCGTTATGTGAAAATTAGTCTCCTGAGAATCACGATCCGTATTTACCGACAAATCTGTATCGGACGGGCCGCAAAACTCACAGTTCCATTTATTCAGTTTGTTTTCACGAATTTCACCGAACTCTTCCATAGTTAGGTTCACACATTTAATATGATAACTATTATCACATTTTTCACACTTGATGGAATCATCATACCTATCAATTTTGATAGAACAGCAAGAGCAACAAATTCCCCAACCTCGCTTCATGACGATCAAACAACCATCGATGAGAGTACGATGGGAACGACATGTAGAATTATGCGGTCATTCATGTGTATTATGTAATGATATAATAAAATTTCATCTATGTCTTGAATTCAAATCGATCCCATGTATGAGTGCTTGTAGAAAAAACATTGTTCCTAACTCGTGCGGAAAGTGTTTTTTCCGCACTCAATTGCTTACCCGAACGACGCGAAGCGGCAGTTTCGTGCGGGAAAGTATCTCTGTCCGCACTTTTTGGAATTTTTGTTTAGTATTAGTATGCTTCTGGAGTGAAAATTATCTCTTGTCAAAATGGAATCACCAAGAGTCCAAATCCTAAACGCGAAAAATAAGTAGTGTGAAATATAGGTACGAATTGTCCGTTGATAGCATCTTATATGAATATTGATTATTATTATTTCTTATCTGAATGTACACATTCATCATTCATTTACTGTCCTATTCTTAGAACTCTATTTTATATTATGTATTGGCTGAAAAGGCTGGTGAAATAAAAATCCGTATGAAATGATTTCTGGTATTAGGAAGGGATCTGAACGAAACATATTTTATTGAAAACTACAACACTGAATGAAATCTGCGGATCTAACAATCTAAATAAAAGCTATAGCTACCATGAAAGTCAAGATATTAGAGTCACTTCATGAAATATAACCCTGGAAGTAACATTCGAGCCCTCTTGCAAAACATATATACAGGGTGAGTCTTTGACTTGTACATATATTTTAACTGGAGATTTCTGTGGTCAAAAGAAGTACTTTTTGTATCCAACATTTTTTTCGATTCGGATCGGTTGGAAAGATAGAGGCTGTTGAAAATCCATAAAAAATGAGATTTTCGAATATATCTCATGAATGATTTCAACGAATGAAATGATTTTCAGAATAAAGGTTTTAATTGATGTGGCAAACCTTCTACGATAACGAAATTTCACTCACATGTTTAATTTTTTTCATTATGACCAATATATACCATTACATGGCATAATTATATCAGAAATTCTAAGATCCCATCTCTTGGAAGTAAGGTGAATGCGAATTAATGAACATTCAGCCATTTTGGAAGATATAAGTATTCTTCGTGAAATCTCATGAAATGTGCATTTTTCGAGTAATTTATGATTTAAAGATATTTATATCAGCGAAGTTAGGAAAATTGGTTTCTTTGGCTGAATCCAATTCTGTTCAAAAGATTCACAGAATTAAATCGTCTATACATTTTCTCGAAGGTTCAGGTAGTAGATCTAATGCTCGAAAAAACTTTAGTGTCATGTTTCCAGGATTGGCATAGCCCTTTATGAAAGTTTAAAATGGCTGTATTTTTTTATCTAGGGTGAATCGGAAAAAAATGATATAAGAAAAAAGTATTTCTTTCGACCTCTAGAATCTATGGCTTCATTATATGTACAAGTCAAAGACTCACCCTGTATACTGATTAGAAAACATTATTTCTCGATAAAAAATAGCAGGATAACTTATATATACTTTCTCAAATTCGAATTCTCTTCAAAAGGCGTAGACGAGTTGAGCGTTTTCGATTTTTTCACGGGTTCTTAAAAACACTGAGTCATAAATCATTACATAATATGAAGCACTTCGTATAATATTGTTCACACGATATTTTCAGATATTATAACTTAATTATTAAAATAATTATAATAAACTCAAGTTCCTAGTGAAACAGCATTATGAAATAGTAACAGTGTCAAACAAAACAAAAGATAAATATTCTAAGTAAAGAATTCTCTGCCGTTTTGCAATAGCTGGCTGTAGCGGTAGTGGTAGTTAAAATAAAAACATCTGAAATCTCATACGATAAGTATTTGTTAACATACCAAAATCTAAATATTAGTCGATTTGTGTCTGCATCCTTAAGTTTTTCTCGATTAATCAGTTTACGAGGCCGCATTTAGTGATAAAATGTGCCAAAATTGTTTCCTTTGGCCCCACAATCAAACTTTTTTAAAACCCATCTTATTACGCTTAGGTAAATAAATACACAAAAAAAAAGTATTTCTCCATTGCCTAACTTAGAATAGCATTTTTCATCACGTATAAACCCACTTCTCCTTCAAGTTCTATAGACAGAGTGAGACATCTGTCGACATATGTAAGACACCTAAGATGATTTCCAGGGTTTCTAGCTAGGGCGGTTAATGATCGGACTTGAAGCCGTGATTAAACTCAAGTCTACGCTGACGTGTGTCACTTTCAACCGGCCCTCAACGGCGTAATTAGAGAGGAAGCCATCCTAAAGACAAACCTTCAGGCAAACTGGAACTTGCCATACATACCGATGTCTTAATGGCGCCCTTCAAAGTGTCCAACCTTCTGATCGATCCAGATTGTAACGGAGATTGTGATAGTTTGCTTTGTCATCTGTTGGAGAAGTCCAAAAGCTGCCAGGGTCGGTGATTGGAGAAGTTTGGGAACAATCCAAAGAAAAATGGGGTATTGAATGTCAAATGTGAAAGTTTGTTCTCTTTGTCAAAACTATTGCAGGCTTGAAGTTTTCATGAAATGATTGAAAACACGAAATACCAGTCATACAATCAAGCTAGGACCAAATTCACTGTGCATAAGATACTGACTTTTCAATCTTGAAATGATTGGGAATCAAGTGTTACAGATGATTCTGGCTTAAAAAAAAAGGTCTTCAGAGACGTATCCTCATCGAAATTATAATAAATTTTTGTAAAGAGGTAGGAAATGAGATTCAACAATCAAACTGAGCAAAAATATCCATTATATGCACAATTTTTATTCTCGCCATCCCAAAAATTATATCTGAGGATTATGTGAAAATATTTTAGGTGCGTCAAGTTGGTGACTCACTAGTGGAATTTTGATATGTAAATATTTTGGGTATATTGTGCCAAATTGTTTCGTATATTATGAATTTTGTGCCTATTTTGTTTTAGAGATAATCTGAGTTTTCACTATGAATCACCAACTGTGACTCATATATGGAATTTCGGAAATTTTCTTTATTCGATAAATTGTGCTCATTTTGTGCCACTTTGTGCCGTATATTATTAATATTGTGCCCATTCAGTTTTCGAGATATTTCGAGTTATCACTGAGTCAAGCGTCAAGTTGGTGACCCATATGGAATTTTCGAAAATTCCTTTTTAGATAAATTGTGCACATTTTGTGCCAATTTGTGCTGTATGTTAAGAATTTTGTAGTCATTCAGTTTTCGAGATATTTCGGGTTTTGACTATGAGTCCGCAACTTAACGCTGTGACCCATATATGGAATTTTGGAAATTTTCTTTTTTTGATAGATTGTGCTCATTTTGTGCCGTATATTATGAATTTGGTGGCCATTCAATTTTCGAGATATTTCGAGTTGTCACTGTGAGTCAACAACTTGACGCTGTGACTCACATATGGAATTTTGTAAATTTTCCTTCAATTTGATCAAGTATAAATTGCATTCTCTTGCTGTTCTGTCGTTATTGATTTTCAGGATGGAGTTTGTGTTTGGAAATCCTTCCCCCGAAGAGCCGTTCCGATAATCGTGATGTCCTTCAATATAAAATATTCAGATTCAACAATTTCATTTTATTTTTTTTTTCACGGGGAGACAGGTTCATTTTCCCTACCAAAAATTGAAAAAAAAAATTTTTTTTATTAAAAAAAAAATTTGATAAGAAAATAAAAACATCGATCCGCATTCAGGTTAGGTTAAGTTAGGTTCATTTTCCCTACCTCAAAATCACAAAAAAAAAAATACAACTGGCAGGGAACTTTATAATTAGCAAATTTTTTGCCCATACAATTTTCGAGATATATCGATGTTTCAATGTCAGTCATTAACTTGATGTGACCCACATGTGGAAATTTTTTTGATTAATTGCGCTCAATTCGTGCCCTACGTAATGAATTATGAGAGTGTTCAGTTTTCGAAATATGTATTTTGAGTATTCACTGTGAGTAGATGAATTCTCAGGAATACGGTTGAGGTGCAGAAAACCAAGTTCCAGATATTTTTCATTTTCAATCTTAGTGAAAGAGGACAGTTGAAAGGTTATGAATTCATTGATTCGGTTTATCTTGTTATGTTAAAAAATTATCAGTTCGTAATGTTCAACAGATTCGGAAAGGGGAAATTGATGGAGTTTTTTTCATTTCTTCTCAAATTTTGTGACATTTCTGTCAGAAATATTTATAAACCTCCGAACATTATTTGGCCAAGAAATCTGAATGTTGATGTTTCCCACCCATCAATTTATTGTGGAGATTTCAATTCTCATCACGTAATGTGGGGTTATAATTCTGTCGATAAAAGTGGTATAGCTCTCACTAACTGGATGGAGGACAATGATTATTTTTTGATATTTGATGCTAAAGATACACCAAGATGAAATAGGGGCTATAATCCTGATCTTTGCTTAGTTTCGTCCGATATATCTTCAAAACCCCTAAAAGTATATCGAAAAATTCTTGGGGATTTTCCGCATAGTCAGCATAGGCCCATGTTATTGACTTTATGTGATGCGGTTCTTTTTGCTCCATGTTTAGATAAACTCCGTTGGAATTTCAGTAAGGCTAATTGGATCAAATTTGGGATTAAAGTCGATAGTGACATAAGATGGATTCGACTGTCTTATGATAATTATTCTGGATTCGTGGGCATAGTTAAAGCTGCAGCTAAAAAGTTCATTCCGAGAGGTTTTCGTAAAGAATACGTTCCTGGATGGTCAGAGGAAACTGAAAAATGATACAAAGATTATCGGAATTCCCCATCAAATGAAAAAAGTGAAAAACTCATGAGCTCAATAAATGCCAGTAGGAAGGATAAATGGAATAGTGTAGTAACTAATATGAATTTTACACATTTCAGTAGGAGATGTTTTGAGAAAACTAGGTGAAGCTGCACCTCTCGCGATATCATCCTCGAAAATTAACCCCAAATTGATTTCTCGTCGTCCTGTTAATTCAGTTAAAATATCGAAATCCCAAATCAAAGATATAAAGTTGAAATTACATAAATTTAAGACATCAAAACATACCGTGAATGTTATTTCTAATCTATTCAATATAGATGAATTAATTTCAGCGATCAAACACAAAATCTAGAAAAGCAGCCGGTTTTGATGGAATTTATCCAGAATTCATAAAACATTAAAAAAAAAGCCCTATCATGGTTATTATCTTTTTATAATGATATATTGAATTCCGGCAATTTTCCGACCGAATTTCGCAAAGCTAAAGTAGTATCAATTTTGAAACGTGGAAAAAATTCTTCTGATCCGATTAGTTACCGTCCTATTAGTTTATTGAGCGTCCCTTTCAAAATTTTAGAGATATTGATTCTATTTAGAATAGAATCAACTATTGAAGAATCATTACAGAACTGTCAGGGCGGTTCAGGAAAAATATGAATTGTTACGATCAGGTTCTTAGCATCAACACATTTATTGAATCAGGGTTCACTCAAAAACAGGGACAGCATTTGTGGATTTATCAGCTGCATATGATACAGTATGGAAAGATGGATTAATTTATAAACTCTATAATCATTTAAAATGTGGAAAAATGGTTAAACTATTGGAAAATATGTTATCCGACAGAAGGTTCCAAGTTTTTGTCGGTAATAATAGTAGTTATTTCGAAACTTTGAATAATGGTCTTCCACAAGGTTCAGTTTTAGCACCTCTTCTATTCAATTTATATTGGTGTGACATTCCAAATACTTCTTCGGAGAAATTAATTTATGCTGATGATATTGCTCTGGCTTTTCATCATTCTAATTTACAAACAATAGAAAGTACCCTTTCCGCAGATTTGGATATAATGAAAAATTATTTTTTGAAGTGGCGTTTGTGCCCGAATGAAAATAAAACCGAGGTTTCGTGTTTTCATTTGAATAATGAAATATAGAAAATTTAATGTAGCTTTCGGTTCTTTCCCCTTAAAACATAATTTCAATCCTAGATACCTGGGAAACAAACTTGATTCCTCTCTAAATTTCAACGCCCATTTAGATGATCTGCGTTTGAAGCTCGAAACTCGAAACAATATTCTTCAGAAACTAGCTGGTTCCTCATGGGGCGCTGATGCAACAATACTTCGAACGGCAGCGCTTGCTTTGGTTTTTTCTGCTGCTGAATATTGTTGCCCTGTTTGGTTGAACAGTGTTCATGTGAAAAAAATTGATGCCCAACTACATTTCTCTATGAGGATTATTACTGGTACTATCAAGTCTAAACCTACTCCTTAGTTACCAGTCCTCTCAAATATTGTCCCTCCCCATATTCGCAGGGAGACAACAGCTTTGAATTTTTGAAACAAATTCAATTCCTTTCCAAATTCATTTCCCATACTCACCTATATTCCGTTTTTGGTCAAATTTTAAGAGTTCCTGGTTTTGACCTTCCCAGGAGAATATGGTCTGTTCTAAATCGCAGTAGAACAGGCCATGGACGATGCAATAGCATGCTCTTCCGATGGAATTCGATTGAGAGTCCTAGTTGTGAGTGTGGGGAAAAAGAGGAGACTATAGAACATCTTATAAATAGTTGTCCCATTTATAAATTTCAAGATGGTTTCGAGGCTATACATAAAGTAACAGATTCATTTCTAAAGTGGGTGGTTAATTTCTAAATAATTTGATTTATTCTGAATAATTGGTCTCTTTTCTGCTTTTGCCTTTTTTCATTTCAGATTAAGAATTGCGAGCTGTTTCGGGAAGAATCTGTTTATCTGAGCCCATCGACGGATACGGATAACATGAAGATGATCGCACTGATGTCTTTCAAGATTTTCCTGATATTTAATATTTTAAGTTATTTTTTTTTTGACGGGGGACAGGTTTTTTCGGCTGAGGTTTTTTTTTTTCCCCTGGCTCTATAGTATTGTATGATACTAGTGATGATAGTATCGTATGATTCTATAGTATCATACGAAGAATGTTATGATACCCCGTTTTTTTTTTCACCTCCGCTCAGGTACTTTTTGTTTCAACATTGATTGTATTATTTTAGCTCTCTAATTCATAAGAATATATACATATGATAATGTCCCAGCCAACCAAGGTGTTACATGCGCTCTCGTGTTACATAACATTAGGGAAAATACTAGAACCATAACTGATATATGTAAAATAAATGTACCGCGTATATATCATTCTCATTTCACAAGTGATATACGAAACATAAAACAATATACATGTTTCATATACATAACTTTGTTATGTAATTTATGCGATGTATATGGTACATATTTTATAATACTCTGATCAGATATATAAAAATTATGTATCATTTATATTTTTTCAGTGATATTATAGTAATATCATCATAACAGCCAGTAGCCATTTGCATTTCATTGTCATATTCGTTCAGCAGCGGTAGTAGAAAAGTTGTAGATTCAGATTGATTCAGACTTCCATTTTATTTCCTGTCTAAGACAATCGAGAGATTAGTCTGCTTATGGTTGTTATTGAGTACCTATATAGTTTTTTATTGAAAACAAAATAGAAATCCGGAATTTACGGTAAGTTGTTATGTGTTCCCTAGCAATTATTAGCAGTGGCACTCAAATCACAATAAAAGATGTGTAGGTATCATCGTGCGTATATTAGTGAACTTTTATTTATTCATTTGAGATTATTTCACAATTGAAAGAGCTAACACTCTTGTTAATTTATCTTTTCAGGAACTTAACCTCTAGCAGTAAATTTTTAACTGTTTTGGATTTAGTGAATTTCCTCAACTAGAAATTCCAGTTTGGTGAGTGAAAATTGTCATTTATGAGTTTCCCATATGATATTTTACATATACTGAAATAAAGAATTTGTCTGAATATTTGTTTCCTTCTTTCATCCTGAACTATTTTAATGTGACGTAATTTATCTGTTCAAATTACACATACATTACAAAAATGTTACATGGAAGGAGCAAAAGCTCCTTCCTAAGTAATTCAGAATGTATCAGTTATGAGTAAGTATATGTAGTAAATATATTTCAAGATATATAACATGTAAGATACATGTGCTTTAGATGTTATATTACAATTACGTGACAGATGCTCTGTACCAGAGCTATACACATTTGGACATAGCATGTAAGGTACATATATCAAACATGCGATATTGCAGGTACTTTACAATGTATGTAGCGAAAGGTGGACATAGAGCGCTCATTTCAATGTAACAGGATAGATCATGTATGGTACCTCCTGGCTATGTAACACGGAACATTGTAATATATATGATATGTTGTTGATATGGAATTGTGTTGACTGGGGTGTAAGTTGAGCAATTGACAGGAATTCGGTTGAGGTGCAGAAAACCAAGTTTCAAACATTCGACGTTTCAAATCTTCTTCATATACAATAAAAGGTACCTGGTCACTTACAAAGTTCAATTCAAATAATGTTTACGTTAATATATCGCGTTCGAGACTCAATCGAGTGCATATGTATTGGTGGAGCTACTTGTATTTTTCTGTTTGCGTTCGAAATTGTCCGATTTCAATTTGCGAAAATACCTTGTGGATGACCTATAATATACACCGTAATTTTTTTGAGGAGTAGTTACAGTCCAGGAACGATAAGTTTAGTGAATTTAGGAAATTTGTTGTTTTGATATTATTTATTACAAGTTAATCTCGATAACACATCTGGATAACCAGTGCCTAACGAGATTTGGATTTCTTCACGTCAACCGAGGGATGTAGAAGGAAGACAATGCAGTGAGTGTACGAAGGGAACTAGAAACAGAAAGTAAATAAACTGCGATGCATGTCGTAGTGAATTTTGTATTGAGTACTCAGAGTGGTCCAGCGATAAATTTGAAATAATACAGAGTGAAAACAGAAATTTAATATTCAATAGTAAGAATTGTCGCGATGTAAGAACATTCAACCTAAGTATGAATACTATCTTAGATAAGGAAAGAATGATTAAATTATTAGAGAAAGATTATGAAAGACTAAAAAGGCAATGTCAAGAAAAGGTGAATCAGGAATTTCGTCCATCTTTTGCTGAAGTAACTCGTGTTGGTGGAATTGTTAACATGGTTACGAAGAAAAATAATGCCTTGTGCCTGATATTTTGTCTGTAGGTGTAAATATGGTGAAAAACTCAAAGAATGGATCAATTTTAATCAAATGTGATTCAGGCGAATCAACGAATAAAATAAGGAAGGAATAAGAAAAGAAATTGGGGTAACATTACGAAATTAGAGAAACTAAACTTAGGAAACCTTCTATTGTTGTTTCGAATATTGGCCAACAGGTGAAGGAGGAACAGTTGAGAGAATGTATAGTCAGTCAAAATCACTTTTCAGGAGTTAATGACACCACTGAAGTTAAGTTATTCAGAAAATCTAAAAAAAGGCGACAGCAACTGGGCCGTGGTTGAGTGTAACGGTTCAGCGTTCCGAAAAATTTTATCCATGAAAAAACTAAACATAATTTACAATCGTTGTCCTGTGTATGAGAACACTTATATTTCGAGATGTCTCAAATGCAACGGTTATAACCACAAAAAAAAAGATTGTTCTAGAGGTATTTCAAGTGTTAAGTGTGCAGCAGATCATTTGTCGGATGAATGCAAGAGTTTAGAGGAGAAGTGTGCACATTGCATTGCGTCAAATGATAGATTTAAAACCGACTATAATGTGAACCATATATGTTATGATCCTGAGTGCCCCATTTTTCTGAGACATTTGGAAATAATGAGAGAGCGAACAGATTACAATTGATAGTTCTTTTCTTATGTTTCACATTTTTTTCTTCTTATTTAGTCGGGATCAATTTGTTAGAGGATACAAGAGTGAAGAAGTGAAAACTTTCGTTTGTGAAGATTTGGATCATTATGTAGATTTCACCGTAAATAAATTGGAGAATTTTTTCAAGTTATATCATGTTAATATAGGAAGTTTAAATAAGAATTTTGACGAACTTCTGGTGATTCTTCATGGAATGGGTCATGAATCTGATTGTATTGTACTGTCTGAAAATTTTTTGATACATGATCCCAGTTTGTTTCAAATTCCAGGTTATAAGCTGTTTGTTGGTGGGGAGAGATGGAACAGGAATGATGGTGTAGCAATTTATGTGAATGAGAGGTACAACTGTACTGTGAGTATAAGGGAATATAATGCTCTGAGGATAACTCGGCTAATTATTCATAAGTTTCCGAGTAGTATAGAAATTTCTGGGAAATACTGATCCATCTCATCATCGATAAATGCATTCAATGATAACTTTTCAGAATTTCTAACAAGGGAATGTAGAAACAGTTCTTATCACATATAATAGTGGTCGATTTTAATATTAATATAATGGACGAGGATGATGACGTTTTGCATTATTTGAATATAGTAAAGGAAGAGAATTTTGATTCTCTAATTAATGAGCCAACAAGGGTACAAGCTTCTAGTGTATCTTGTATTGATCATATCTTGGTTAAAAATATACAAAATCGTCTTGAGTTCATTCCAATGGTGCTGAAGACACATTTTACAGACCATTTTTCGACAATATCATTTGTTGAAGATCGTAAAAAAATAAACAACTGATTCGGATAAATTACGATACATACATTGAGTAGGAATGTGGGAATGATAAATTGGAACTCTTTTTACATGTCGACAGAAGTGGAGAATAGAACATGAATATTTTAGAGGAATTTAAATAATCAAATAGGAAAAAGTCAATGTGTTATTGAAAATAGAGAAAGGGCAAGAAAAAACTGGCTAACTACGGGTATACTTGAATCAATGAACAAACGGAATATTTTATATAGGATCTGGGAAAGGGAGAAAACACCACTCAGCTCAGATAATTTTAGAGTCTATAGGAATAAATTGAAAACATTAATTAGATTAGCTGCAAAAAACTATTATACGAAAAAATAGAGTGAACAGGGGGTAGGGCAGAGGCAACATGGAAAGTTTCAAAAGAATTGAGCGAAACTTGTAAGAAATCAAGCGTGTTGGAACGGTTTAAAAAATGAAACGCACGTCGAAACGGAAACTAGAGAGATTGCTGAGATATTTAATAAGTATTTTGCTTGCGTTGGGGTGGATTTGGCAACTAGAGTCAGAATGAAGCGGAAAAAAAAGTGTGAATAAATATGCAAAAAAAATTTATTCACAATTTGTACTTTATCCTACAGACATAAATGAGGTCAAAAATATTGTTTTGGGTCTTAAGAACACTGAAGGTGGGTGTTGAGTACCTAATAAGGCCACTTAGTCACCTGATTAACTTAATATTTGAAAGTGGAGTGTTTCCAACTTCACTAAAGACTGCAATAGTACTACCGCTACATATGGGAGGGGATGTGGAGGATAGATCCAACTACAAACCTATTTCTCTCATATCATCTGTTGCTGAGATCATTGAAAAGGCCATTAAGGCTTTTAGGGAGCACAAATCTACAGAAGATGCTATCACACAAGTGATAGTTGACGTTTATAAGGCATTCAATCAGAATAGGGTGGAAATACGCATTATGATTGACTGGCGAAAGCATTTGACACTGTCGATCACGGGTTGCTGTTAGAGATCTTGGATGAATCAGGTGTTAGGGGGACAGGCTTGACACTGATGAGATCTTAAGTAGTAGGTAGTAGACAACAAGTTAGAGTTGGTGAAGAATTAAGTTCTTTCAGGGATGTTAAGTGCGGTGTTCCTCAAGGAACAGTTTTGGGACCCTTACTGTTTTCCTTATATATAAATAGTCTGTTTCATCTACAAACAAATGGTAAAATAATCAGTTCTCCTGATGATACATCAGTTATTTATACAAGTGAAAATTTTGATGAGATAACATATATCGCTGAACAGGATTTCATTGAGATCAAAGATTGGCTAGAGTACCATCTGTTCACAATAAATTATAAAAAACGCACTTTATTCCATTCGCATTAACGAGATCTGCATTACCTTCGCTTACTTCGAACCTGGAAATATCAGATGATTATCAGCTAACTCAGTTATACCTTGTAGATATGAATGTGAATATTTGGGCACATTAGATTCGAATCTAAAATGGGATTCACATATTAAAAAACTAGTGACTAAGCTTAGAAGTCTCATTGCTAAGTTTAAATTCTGGTCAGATATAGTCGAAATGAATCTCATGATGCATCTCTATAAAGCACTCATTGAATCACAAATAAGATATGGAATAGTAGCGTGGGACGGTGCTTTGAACGTAAATTTGAGACGATTAGAAATACAACAAAAATGGTTTTTGAACATAATACACAAGAAAGATATAACTTTTCCAACTAACTTATTATATGAGATTGCTGATGTCTGGGAGGTGAAAAAGTTATTTTGTTTCAGTCTAATTATGCAGTTGACAGAAAAAATTTACTCTCATGATAGTAATGCACATGATTTAAACACCAGATACAGTGATAGATTCTATATAATTGCGAAGATGGGGAAGACAGCATGTCAGAGGGGCTTTTTGCATTTGTCACCGAGAGTCTTCAATATATTGCCTTTTGCCTTTAGAACTCAAACATACCGCCAACATATTGTCATTCAAAAAAAATATTTTGAAAAATGGATGCATACACAAAGCAGGGAATAAATAAAACAACTGATTGATATGAAAAATAATTATATCTTTTAGATGGGGAAGAGATCTTCAAGATCAAGATCCTAATTTCACATTCACTGGTTCCATCTCACTCCATGAATAATGATGATCATTTTTTATTGGGTTATGGGTTTTCTTTATCAGTTTATCAATGTTATGATGATGTTTGATTTTTTTTTCGTTTATGAATCCTGAAGGTTCGCACCTCGTGGCTTTCGGGCTGTGTATTTGAGATTTTGTTGATTATTTTAATCTTGCCACAGGCATTGCCTTTGCAAGATAGGTTCATTTCACGATGTTATTTGTTTCATTTACTTTGTTGGGTCTTATTATCATTGGGATGTGAACAATATTATAAATAATGATTATGTGATGAAACAACTTGTATAATTTTTTGCTAAATAAAGTAATATTATCATTATTATATAAATCCATTATAGGTTCATCTCAATCAATGACAGATTCATATCAGCACATATCAGTTCAGAAAACTAATATTCTTTTATTCAATTCATATCAATAAGAATCATGAGAATAAGAATATTTTATGCATATGCACCTCAACCGCATTCCGGCGAATGCATGTACTCACAGTGAAAACTCGAAATATTTCGAAAACTGAACAAGCTCAAAATTGATGACATATTGGCACAAAATGAGCACTATTCCTCGAAAAAAGATAGTTTCGAAAATTCCATCTGTGATTCACAGCATCAAGTTGTTGACTGACAGTGAAAACTCGAAATATCTCGGAACCTGATGGGCACAAAATTTACAACATACGATACGAATTGGTACAAAATGAACACAACTCATAGGACAAAGAAAATTTCAAGAATTCCATCTGTGAGTCACAACATCAAGTTGGTGACCCATAGTGAATACTCGAAATATCTCGAAAACTGACACAAAATAAGCACAATTTATCGAAAAAATAAAATTTTCAAATTCTATATATGAGTCACCAACTTGACGCTTGACTCAGTGAAATCTCGAAAAATAATGAGCACAAGATTCATAATATATGGCACAAATTGGCACAAAGCGAGCACAATTTATCGAAAAAAGGAAAATTCCATATATGAGTCAAAGCGTCAAGTTGGTTACTCATAGTGAAAACTCGAAATATCTCGAAAACTGAAAGGGCACAAAATTCGTTAATAAACGACACAAATTGGCACAAAATGGGCACAAAATACCTAAAATATTTTCATATCAAAATTCCACTAGTGAGTCACCAACTTGACGCACCTAAATATTTTCCCCGCCCCTGTATCGTTATGAAAAGGTAATTACTATATTGTGGAGTGAACAGTCTTGCGAAGGAAAAAAAAAACATTAAAAACTATAAAAACCATATCGAACCCGTAAAAAAAATGTGTGCTTGTACTTGTGTAGTGAAAAAAGTGAATTTTTTGGGGAAAAATTTAATTTTGTCTGAAAGTTTATTGACAACCGTATAATATTGATGCGATAGAAAATACAAAAAGAGAAAGAAATTGGTTCTACAGGTAGGTATGAACACCTGAATTGTTTCCAATAGCAGTTAGGGTTTCATTGCACAGAGGATAATTAAATAGAAGGATAATGGCCAATAAAAAATTGGTATATTCAGAATATTATCCGAAAACGCTCTCAGTGTGTTGGAAATATCTGGATATGCGAAATATCAGACAATTTTGAGCATATAGTGGTTCCCAAATGGAATTGATATTGGCATATTCGATTCAACAAAAAATTGCTGAACTTTAATTAGCGTTTTGAGGAGGAGAACGATAATTAGCCATCTGACTGTTGGATGACTTCGAATAATTATCTGATAAAGTACTAACTAGAATAATGCAATTCATTTTGGTTTTGTGGAGACACACTTAGAATACTAGAATATAGCAATTAATTCGAATAGTCGTTGGAGAAGGCATAAACAATGGTTCGTTCGAATCGAACTACTGGACAGGAGCTTTCACGTGAACATTTTCACGCTTCACAGAAACCAAGAATTTCGAGGCAAAAGGATAGAATTCAAATATACTGCCTTGTCAATCGAATACCTGTCATATCGAAGAATTCAGTATGCCACACTAAAGCGCCTACTTTATGAAATACCCCTTTTTTGTTGAAAGCAGGGATTCATAAATCTACTCAAAGTTGCTTCTTCCGTTTTCATTAACTGCTCTCAATAAGGCTTTCGAAGAATACAGTTCATGGGGGTATAAGTGCACATCGAGAATTAATGAAATTTTGCATGTTTTCATAAACTCATTACTTCTAGAACTAGGGAGAAATAGAACAATCGGCTCTCCTAACCCAAATCTTCTAAACACACACCAACGAATGTTTTCACAGCGAACAATGGCACTGTTTACTATTAATTTTCTAATTTATGTCTTCCTTTAACTTTAAATTACCTCAGCGGAATAGAATTTGTAATGAATATGCTAATTTTCGACGTAAAAAACGTCCAGATGAACAATGAGAGCGACTTCTTTCGAGTTTTCAACTCTTCCTAGCGCTCTGAGGCGGGAAACGGAAAAGTTTATTCAGAGCACCTGAGTCATTTCAACTAGAAGACATTCAAAAGGCTTCGAATTACCTGGAGAATACTCAGGACCTCATAAAATTCAGATTGGCAATCGTGCCGAAATTGTACTTCGCAAAATATTACTATTGAATTCCGAATCCATTCTGAAGTTGATAAAAAACGAAGTGAAATACTACGATACCCAAGCAATAATAAGAATCACACTCTACCTTGACGAATATTTTGTCATTATGTGATTCTATGCTTTTCACTAAATCATCGTTCGAATCGATCAATGTTATTATCACCAATATTAATTTCTTGATACTGAAGTTTGATTGTATTTACTGATGATGCATAGTGCACTAGAATTAAAAAAAGCATCTTGCGAGTTACTTGTTTACAGGCAGAAAATTTTAGAGATAAAAAAGGTATTGCGAAATACTATATTGCAAAAAATGTTAAAGAAAAAATACAAATTTTTTGAACCAGTTTTGTATAATTTGTGATTGATCCATAGGAATTGCAATAATTTTTATAATATTTTTTGAACGATGAGTTAACAAAAAAAGATAAACCTGAAACTAAGATGAAATAACGACCCAGAAATTTTGTTTCGCAATTTTCATCGATAACTGCAATTTCACAGGGCTCCCAATCAAGTTTGCAAGTTATTGAAAATTAAACTCTAGAGTTTCAATTCCAATTTCAGATTGCCAAGATGAAAAAGTAAAATTAAACAATATCAAGGAATTGAATTATTTGCGTTTATCTGATGTGTACAAATATAAGGTGTTACGAATTGATCAAAAATTAATTAACATTTTTCATTACACGATGAAAAACAGTAGCATAAAATTCCCATCACTTTTTGATGACACATTGCTTTTTTAACACTCTCATGAATTCTAGATGAATCATATTATAGGCAATGAAAGTTTATTCTCTTTATTCATTCGTTCTGTATGCACGAAATATTGTTGTTGGTGAAAATCATATTCGCCATAATCACAATCCAACACAAATCAGCATATGAAACGGTAGTATCTACATATTGAAATTGAGTAATAAATGAAAATGAGGGGTTTACCTTTCGGTTATGTCCTATTTGAACAATGAAAATAATAATTCTCGAATTGGTAAAATGGGTTATGAATTATAACGAAAGGGAGGGAATGGATATGTTCTCAAGAATGAAAAGCAGTGTTACAATTTGCAGTACAGATTTTCCAATTTGAATATTTTTGTAAAAGTGTTGATTTACCCGATCTTATTTTCATGATGTTCATAACAGAGATACTGAATTATATTGTGAACCCATTGAAAGGGTGTGAATATTTAGTTTCCGAAAATAATAATAGGTGATTCTCTGTCTGAGGCTTCCATATGCAGCCCCCAAAGCAAATCAATTCCCAACTAGCAAAATTAATTTTATAAGGGCTGTAAGCACTGCTATACAGCATATCTTATAGAAACGTGAAAATCTTATAATGTGCCTATAAACCCTTATACAATGTCTTTACAACCAAAAGGGGCCCACGTTTACACAACAGTTCCGTTCTTTTGGGACATCCTGTAGTAAACTACGCAACCGTTATAGGATCATCAATATAATAATTATATAACTGTCCTATAAGTATGTCTTCAGGATCAGTTATACAATCCATTTACAAAACTATTTACGAACTGCTAAAGAACTATTTTATAGCAGCTCTTATTCTGCGGTTTAAGAGTATTTAACGAACATTTATATAATTACTTAGATAGTATCTCATAAGTATTTTATAATGCAGACAGAATCGCTAATACGATAATTTTGTTTTCTACTGTTGAAATTCGGAATAGAATCGTCACAAGAATATTTCATAAGGTATATCTATATAAATCTTTGCGTTTTGTGTAGGTTTAAGATCCAACATCAGGCATTATGGCGGTGGGTGATTATTATTTTATCATATTGCAGATATTAAAGACCTAATATATCGCTACTTCAGGGACGAAATGTATTTGCCCAGCTAAATTTTCTGACAATATATATATATATTTTTTTGATGAAAAATTAAAGCGCCTCAGTTTAGCATACATTTAATAGGTATTATGAAAAAGGAGGAATATAAAATTTTGTTTCATTCGTTGAATTTTCAACTTGAAACGAAATATGCATTGTAACAGTTGTGGAAGCAGAAAAAAAATCTTCATATTTCTTTGAAAATTCCATTTTTATTTATTATTTCTTACGTTTGCATATAATTTTTTCACAATGGCGGCGGTTTCTGAACAGCCAAACGTTTAATAAATATGGCGTATAGGGTAGAAAACAAATAAGACGCCTTATACAATGATTCTGTTCTCTTCTGAGCTATATACGATATTAAAGTTTTATAATGTTGTTTGATAAGGCGCCATGAAGTTGTTTTTGACAGTCTCGGGAGTCATGATGAAGTTTGATTCTTGACCAATTTCCAATAGCATTTTGTTTTTTACAGAAAAAAAAGGAATATACCCATATAAAAAGTGTGTATTGGTATAGTGGTATAGTGAGTGGCCAAACAGAGTGTGTGCAAAAAATACACGTCAATGTTTTGCATAAAGTGTAGGCTATACAACAATGTTCGCAATAATTATCAGTTAATATTCAATGAAAGTTGTTTACTCAGTGAAAATAAAAGGGATCTAACGCAATATTGTGTTTGTTTAGAGGACGAACCTTCCTTCAGTTCCGAACTGATGACTTTTCATTATTGAATTGCAAAACATACATTGTACGCGCAGAACATAAGGATCTACAAGATAGATATCATAATAAATTAAGTAGTCTTCCTATTCATTGCAACTTATTTTATGTCTGTTGGTATAACTACTAACTGCCCAAGCTAGTAACACTGGACTCGAGCTTTCCGGCTTATCGTATAGCGCGTAGGCAAACTACTTAATAGAACAGAAGTATCTCTTAACATACGTGTGGTACGACAGTAAAGGATTCTTTGGTTGTATTGTGTTTGGAATAACTTCAGTATACAGATTCTTCCCAAGCGTGAGCTAACCTCAAATTATTAGATGATGTTCATAAACATCACCAGACAAATCATTTTTCAAAATTACTATGCTAATGTATAAAAGGAAGGTACGATATTCAGTGCCTTTCCAGTAAGCAAGTGTTTCGAGACCACGGACAGCGCGATGTATTTCTGAAGGCATCTTACGATTTTTTTAAAATGTGTCATTTACACACCATTTTGTTGAGTATATGCCAATATTTCCGTCTCTCCACCGTGTCAGACATCTTTTCATTACTCCTAGATTAATGAGATGCAGAGAATCCTCGACAGGAAAATATTCTACCATATTTATCGGCAATTCCTCTAGTGGAGTTTCAGTTTTATGATTTTTACTTGAATTTTTTTTGTGACACTCAACAGAAATTCCATTTTCAAGCACTGGCTTAGCCTCTCTCACGTAGTTTCGCAGATTGCTGTCAACATTAGAAGGTTTCCCAGTGCCACTATAGATCCCGATAACAAGTGGTTCAACTTCTGGGATTCCGTGTATGTTACATAAAATGGGCCATAATTCGGATTTCGAACTTTTATATATTGGAAGCCCATCCATGTTTATATTCAAGGAAATAGATTCTACGTGGGAGTATTTTTCCAAACAAATATTCAAGTTGGATTCCAGACCATTGTGCCAATAAGTTCCATTTTCAAGTGGTACCAATTCAACTTGTTGGGGAGTCTTCAGGAATGTCCTTGGATCTGTCGGGAGAAGATTAGGAATAGCCAGGTTCCATATAACGAAAAGCTCCTTCAATGCAAAATGATTTATGTTAAAAGATGTTGCCCATATCTTAAGTATTTCCTTTATTTCAATCTTCTTTTCGATTTCAGATAGAGAATGAATCAAATTTTCGTCCTCGGTGTCAGCGTTTTCTTCATGAGAACTTTTGATTTCGACTCATTCATTTGTCATGTCATGTTGGTCTCTATTTCCTTCATATTCTTCTTCAGTATTAACACTCCTTCCTGAAGCTAAAATTGGTGGTTCCTCTAGATTAGCCTCTTCGTTATTTGCCACTTCAACTATAGGTTGATCACGCGAACTGCCATTCTGAGAAAGTATTCTATGGTACCTTTTTTTAACTGATCTTTTGAAGTGACCACTTTGCTTTGCTTTTTTTCAGTCAGATATTGCCGAATTCATTTTGTAAATGAAACCTGCTGGGAAGCCCGAGTAAATTTTCTATCACTACTGGGTTATGTTTATATGTTCGTAGAATAATAATAATTATTAGAGATCGATGATATAAATAGATTTTATAACGCAGAACTTGAGATGAATTTATTCCTTAAGCTCTTCATAAGAGAGAATACTGCTGAAGTTATAAAATGATTATAAAATACTTTTATATTTATTGTGTAATGTTTTACTTCAGCGTAAAGCAATGATTTTATTACTTTTTTTAAGAAACTCTAATACAACTTTTTATACAGCTCCCTTTACAACCAACTTTTAACGTCGCTATTATAAGTAATACAATAGCTATGCAACCGTTTTATAATGTGTATAACACTGTTTTAAAATTATATCATAGAAATCTTATACTTCGTTATGCAACTTTTATAAAATTTGCATGCGTACGCTATTTCTTTGTCGTATAATATGAGTTGTAAGAACGTCTATAGAACAGCATTATAGAAACCTCTCTGTTACATGATGAAATTGTCGTATTCAGATGCATTAAAAAATAATTTTATTCTTTCCAGTGGCGCTATAGGATAATTATAAAACAATTCCGTTCTTTCAGGGGTCTATTTTGCTAGTTGGGTTATATGTAGGAATTTGACTGTGTCTAGGAAAATTACTAGGCACCAGGTACTTTAACAAAATGTTTAATGAGTAGATGAATAGAAGTAAAAACACTGACAACATGAACTCGGGATTTCAGTCACTGAACGTCTTATAAATCTTGTTTAACGACCTCTGAACTAGCTTCCGTCTATTCCGCTAAGTCTAAGAATCGCGTCCCAAGATTTCGTCTAACATCTAAGTTTTCGACTAGTGTCCGTTTAATCACTTCGTCGAAAAATTCGTCTAATCGGTTCTTCTGAACCCGTCTAATTAATACTCCACGTTCTGACTGACTCTCTTCCCGTTCTATGATCGACTCCCCCAAATCCTCTAATCGACTGTACCTATTTTTCTCGAAGTACCCCCTGAACTCTTTCCCCGCTACACTTAGGAACCCTCAAGTATTGTCCAAGAAATCTCGATTCTTTGAATTGACATCTGGTAACACTCAAGAAATCTAGCGTCTAGCGTCAAGTGCCTCGAACCGTCTGATTAATCCACTGGGAAGTACTTCACTTGAGTTCAGTGCCGTAGGTTGAAATAAAAAGCTATAATATTTACTAACCTAATATTAAGTGAAATCTCGGATCCTTCACTCCGTATTGCGCTCACGGTTTTATGTATTCCGAGCATGTAGATTTTCGTATATGTCCTTCGTGGTTTCCTCACTTCACTGCATCTAAGCTATAATTTCTTTTTTCCTCGACCACTTCGTAGGGTCAAAGAAATTTTCGCGTCTCCCTCAATTCTGATCTAGAGCGAGTTCGTTTGACCGCTACTGAATCTCCATTGTTAAAAATTGAGCCCCTCAGACGTCATCCTCAACTACGCCTATGGTCCGAACGCACCGAAACGTCAAGACGACTTCTCATCTCTGTGAACTCAAGTTAACCTAATTCAATTCTATGTACTACTCAGTGACAGATCAACTCATGCTAATTAATTGTAACAATCAATCAATCACCCCTTTCTGTATCGACATTCTCTGAAGATCAGACCTCTCTTGTGAAATTTAGAATTCTCAAAAGTCACCTCGCAAATTAATTGTACATCTCGTTCATTTTTGGAAGTAATCATTTAGGTAAGTGAACCTTTCTCAAAGTCATCTCTCATTAATGCATATTTAATGTTATTTTCCTACTTTTACAAAGTTTGAAAATGTGTCCACGTTTTAGATCATAAAATCTATAAAAATACTGGTAATCCTCTATCATTTTACTCTCAGAAAATCTCTATTGCATTTAACTAATGGAATTGACTCCTCTAAGATACATATTTTGATATATTTTGCTGTTCTCATGATTTTTCAGATTTCTCTAGACTTTTCACAATGGAAATACTAGTTGAATGCTTCCAAAAATGAACATTATTTGTGGTAATGAGTTTTGATTCATTATATTCTCATGTGCACCTCATTATCTCAGTGTAGTCATCTCATTTCTCAATCATGCACTTCTCATTAAATTTGCTAATTATTTTCTCGAGTTTCTATTACCTCTGGAAATTCTCGTACCTCTCATACTCCTCATACCTCTCGAATTTCTCATACCTCTCATATTTGTTATACTCTTCAGATTTCTCGTACCTCTCAACTTCCTCAGACCTCTCAAATTTCTGATACCTCTCAAATTTATCATACCTCTTATATTTCTTATACTCATCAGATTTCTCGTACCTCTCAAACTCCTCATACCTCTCAATTTTCTACTACCTCTGGAACTTCTCATAACTCCCATATTCCTCATACCTCTAGAATTTCTCGTACCTCTCAAATTTCTCATACATCTCAAATTCCTTATTCTCCTCAGATTTCTTGTACCTCTCATACTCCTCATACCTCGCGAATTTCTCATACCTCTCATATTTTTTATACTCTTCAGATTTCTCGTTCCTCTCAGACTCCTCATACCTCTCAGGTTTCTGTTACCTCTGGAACTTCTCATAGCTCTCATGTTCCTCATACCTCTCGAATTTCTCGTACCTCTCGAATTTCTTGTACCTCTCAAGTGTCTCATACCTCTGAAAGTTCTCATCCCTCTCAAGCTTCTCGTCTCTTTCAAATTTGTTATACTCCTCAAATTACTCATACCTTTTGAATTCCTCAAATTCCTCATAGTTCTCAAGTAATAGCATCTCATATCAAAATTGTCCATCTCAAAGAAAGAACACCTCAGAGAAGAACAGCTCAAATCAGCTCTACTCTGAAAAGTTCAGCTATGATCAGGTACTCTTGCTCCTCCTCTGTTAATGTAGTCTCCTCTGATTTCTAATGACTCCTCAAATGTCGTCCTCTGCGTTCTCCGACCTAAATGGCGTTAAGATCAACTGAAGTTTCCTCATCCAATCCTCTCCATGACCACCTCCACATGACAACCTCACTAGGGCCACCTCAACAAGTCCAGCCACCTCTTCGAAGTCTCCTCAAGAAGTCAGCAAGCCCGCCACCTCCAAGAAGGCCTGAAGCCTTCAGGCAGTCGTCAAGGCCCCTCCAAGAGTCAACGCCTCCGATAGACAGCTCACTCTCCTCGCCACCGCTCTAGCCACCATCATCACTCCAGTGACCTCACACACAGTAAGACTTCTCGTCGACTCTGGATCAGAACTCTCGTTCATCTCTGAAGACCTCGTTCGTCAACTCAGACTTCCTCGAAGCCAGTCCAATCTCACCATCGTTGGAATTGGTGGAGTCACCTCAAGATCAAGAGGATCAGTTTCAATTACGTTGAAACCTCTTCACTCTCAAAAAACCGTGAATATAAATGCCTATATTTTGTCATCTCTTTGTACTAATCTACCATCTGTTAATTGCTCTACAAGACCTTCTCTGCCTCATATCTACAATTTGAAGCTCGCTGATCCAGACTTCCTCACTGCAAGGCCAATCGACATTCTACTGGGTTCTGATGTCTATGGTGCCATAATTCTTCCTCAACTCCGAACAGGGCCGAATGAGTCAACTCCAATAGCCCAGTTCTCTATATTTGGATGGTTGGTCCTAGGTCCAATATGCTCTCCTCAAGAAGTCTCCTCAAGTAAGCCACATATATATCATGCCAGTCAAGACTCCGACCTTCACCGTCTACTCGCAAAGTTCTGGGAACAAGAAGAAGTCAAGTCCTCCTCCATCGCTCACCTCACTCCTGATGAACAGGAATGTGAAGACCGCTTCAAGGCAACTCATTCTCGGCTTTCTTCTGGCAAATACATGGTAAGACTCCCATTAAAGTCATCTCCTAATATTTTGGGATCTTCCAGACAACGTGCCTATCGATGCCTCCAAGGACTCCTCCGCAAGTTCGAGGGAAACCAAGAATATTGCCGCCTCTACAAAGAATTCCTCTCCGAATATGAACAGCTCAGGCATATGAAGAAAGCTCCCACTGCCATCTCGCCTCCCAGGTACTTTTTGCCACATCATGGTGTCCTCAAACCAGACAGCGCATCCACCAAACTGCGGGTCGTGTTCAATGGTTCCAGTCCCACCTCAACCGGTTCTTCTCTGAACGATATAATGCATACAGGAGCGAAACTACAATTAGACGTCATTGATGTATTATGTTGGGTACGTCGTTTTAAATTTGTCTTCTCCACAGACATCACGAAGATGTACAGACAGATCCTGGTGCATCCAGACGATTGGGATCTCCAAAGTATTCTCTGGTTCGACTCAAATGATGAGATAGCGACGTACCACCTCACCACTGTCACCTATGGAACCAAGGCAGCTCCGTTTTTGGCCATTAGAGTCCTCCTCCAACTCATCGAAGATGAAGGTCACAAGTTTCCACTCGCCATTCCTCCTCTCACCAAAGGTCGTTATGTTGATGACATTTATGGTGGAGCCGACACGAAAGAAGAACTCTCAGACATCGCTCAAGAATTGAAAAATCTCTGCATGGCTGGCGGCCTCCCTCTAGCAAAGTGGCAATCGAACGCTCCAAGTATTCTCGAGATGGTAACCGAGGAAGAAATGGTTCCCTCTCCGATCTCATTTGACGACTGTCCTACTTCGACGAAATTACTTGGCCTCCTCTGGTATCCTCAAGATGATTACTTCTCATTTAAGATACAGTCTTCCTCATCTGGGTCTGTGGTAACTAAACGTATTATGTTATCTCATATTGCTCAACTCTTTGATCCACTTGGTTTAGTATCCCCTGTCACGATCAGGGCCAAAATGTTGTTGCAGGAACTCTGGCTGCAGAGACTGACATGGGACGAACCGTTATCGCCTCCAATTATCAATAGATGGTGCAACATCAGAGAAGATCTCAAATCATTAGCTAATGTACGAGTCCCTCGTTGGGTAGGCACCCAACAAGACACCTCCATAGAACTTCACGGCTTCTCTGATGCTTCTCAACTTGCCATGGCTGCCGTTCTCTACCTCGTAGTCCGCTCTCCGTCCACAGGATCCAAAGTCACCCTGTTCTCCTCCAAAACTAAAGTAACGCCTTTGAAACGCCTCTCAATCCCGAGACTTGAACTCTCTGCATCTCTAATTTTGGCCAAATTAACTAAGTACGCTCTTCGTATTCTAGATACCAAGGTACACTCAACGACTTTGTGGACGGACTCAACTGTGTCTCTATCGTGGATCAAATCTCATCCATCACGCTGGAAGGACTTTGTTCGAAACCGAGTAGAGCTCATCCAAGACCTGACTCCAAATGCGCAATGGAGATACGTTCCCGGCAAAGAAAATCCAGCTGATTGTGCTTCTCGTGGCCTCTCCTCATCTCAACTACTGAACAGCTCTCTATGGTGGACGGGACCACCATGGATTTCCAAGTCACCAGATTCCTGGCCAAATCGTCAGCCGGCACCGACTATTGACCCCGAATCTGAAGCAAGACCCACAAAGACCATCCTCGCAGCTGCAAAACAAGACTACTCGTGGGATCTTATATACAGGTATTCTTCTTTATATAAACTCTTAAGAATTACCTCTATTTGTTCAAGAGTCCTCGCCCGACTCAGATGCTCCTCAAGTCCGAATATGTCATCTCCGCTCACCTCAGCTGACTTGGAAAAATCAAGGATCTATTGGATCAAGGCAACTCAAGAAGTTTATTTTCCTCAAGAACTCAAGGCTCTTCAAAATGGTACAACTCTATCCTCTTCTCATGTGTTCAGTAGACTCACAGCATTCCTCGACCAAGAAGGTGTTATTCGTGTAGGCGGACGAATCCACCACGCTCTCTCAGACCCAGAAAGCAAACATCCTGCAATAATTCCTCGATTTTCTCAATTGACTTCTCTAATAATTGATTCAGCTCACAGACGAACGATGCATGGAGGCACGCAGCTCACACTGTCGACCATCCGACAACAGTACTGGATTATTGGTGGAAGAGCCCCAGTGAAATCCCACATCCTGAAGTGCGTTGCTTGTGCACGGCAAAGAGGTATTCGAGCTCAACAACTCATGGGACAATTACCAGAACCACGAGTAAGGCCATCTCGTCCCTTCTCTCATACTGGTGTAGACTACGCAGGCCCACTCACGATCAAAACTTGGAAAGGAGGAGGAGCAAAGACACACAAAGGTTGGGTTTGTGTTTTTGTCTGCTTCGCCACCTCAGCAGTACACCTCGAAGCTGTACTGCTCTGACTACTCTACCTGAGCCCTCTCTCGAAGAAATCCCAACATCTCGGCTGTCAAGATGGCAGTTCATCCAGCAGCGAACCCAACAGTTTTTGGTCAAAATGGTCTACTCAGTATCTACAACGTCACCTCTCCATATCCAAGTGGCATCATCCAAACCCACGACATAAAGGTTGGATCTCTAGTTCTCCTCACCGATGAGCGACTACCTCCTTGCAAGTGGCCATTAGGGCGAGTAATGGCAGTGCACCCAGGGTTAGACGGCCTTGTTCGAGTCGTTACCCTCAAGACCTCCACGTCCACGTTGACAAGACCTATCTCAAAGCTAGCCATACTACCAGTCATCTCTACAAGCGAAAGAAACCAATCCCAAAGCTAGCCATACTACCAGTCATCTCTACAAGCGAAAGAAACCAATCTCAAAGCTAGCCATACTACCAGTCATCTCTACAAGTAAAGAACCCAATCTCAAAGCTAGACAGCCTACCAGTCCTCTCTACATATGAAGCTACTCCGTAAGATCTCTAATTCTAAAATTCAATAATCAATTTCATTGCTTATTGGCTGGCGGAATGTTAAAAATTGAGCCCCTCAGACGTCATCCTCAACTACGCCTATGGTCCGAACGCACCGAAACGTCAAGACGACTTCTCATCTCTGTGAACTCAAGTTAACCTAATTCAATTCTATGTACTACTCAGTGACAGATCAACTCATGCTAATTAATTGTAACAATCAATCAATCACCCCTTTCTGTATCGACATTCTCTGAAGATCAGACCTCTCTTGTGAAATTTAGAATTCTCAAAAGTCACCTCGCAAATTAATTGTACATCTCGTTCATTTTTGGAAGTAATCATTTAGGTAAGTGAACCTTTCTCAAAGTCTAAGTCTGACTTCATCTGACCTCTCATTTTGAACTTCTCTAGATTACCTCTGTTTTTAGTTGAATAAAATCACTCTGAGTTTATAGATGACTTTAATATTGTATTTTTTACTGTATTAACTTCATGCGGGTGACTTATTCATTTTATGATTGTGAATGATGTCAATAAATGTTTTTACAATACCATCTCTAACTCAATTATCTGGATACAGTCCTAAACTTTATTTTCCAAAATCAGAACATCCCCGATTTTGTACATTTTGACTGGCATTATATATATGTGGCTTACTTGAGGAGACTTCTTGAGGAGAGCATATTGGACCTAGGACCAACCATCCAAATATAGAGAACTGGGCTATTGGAGTTGACTCATTCGGCCCTGTTCGGAGTTGAGGAAGAATTATGGCACCATAGACATCAGAACCCAGTAGAATGTCGATTGGCCTTGCAGTGAGGAAGTCTGGATCAGCGAGCTTCAAATTGTAGATATGAGGCAGAGAAGGTCTTGTAGAGCAATTAACAGATGGTAGATTAGTACAAAGAGATGACAAAATATAGGCATTTATATTCACGGTTTTTTGAGAGTGAAGAGGTTTCAACGTAATTGAAACTGATCCTCTTGATCTTGAGGTGACTCCACCAATTCCAACGATGGTGAGATTGGACTGGCTTCGAGGAAGTCTGAGTTGACGAACGAGGTCTTCAGAGATGAACGAGAGTTCTGATCCAGAGTCGACGAGAAGTCTTACTGTGTGCGAGGTCACTGGAGTGATGATGGTGGCTAGAGCGGTGGCGAGGAGAGTGAGCTGTCTATCGGAGGCGTTGACTCTTGGAGGGGCCTTGACGACTGCCTGAAGGCTTCAGGCCTTCTTGGAGGTGGCGGGCTTGCTGACTTCTTGAGGAGACTTCGAAGAGGTGGCTGGACTTGTTGAGGTGGCCCTAGTGAGGTTGTCATGTGGAGGTGGTCATGGAGAGGATTGGATGAGGAAACTTCAGTTGATCTTAACGCCATTTAGGTCGGAGAACGCAGAGGACGACATTTGAGGAGTCATTAGAAATCAGAGGAGACTACATTAACAGAGGAGGAGCAAGAGTACCTGATCATAGCTGAACTTTTCAGAGTAGAGCTGATTTGAGCTGTTCTTCTCTGAGGTGTTCTTTCTTTGAGATGGACAATTTTGATATGAGATGCTATTACTTGAGAACTATGAGGAATTTGAGGAATTCAAAAGGTATGAGTAATTTGAGGAGTATAACAAATTTGAAAGAGACGAGAAGCTTGAGAGGGATGAGAACTTTCAGAGGTATGAGACACTTGAGAGGTACAAGAAATTCGAGAGGTACGAGAAATTCGAGAGGTATGAGGAACATGAGAGCTATGAGAAGTTCCAGAGGTAACAGAAACCTGAGAGGTATGAGGAGTCTGAGAGGCACGAGAAATCTGAAGAGTATAAAAAATATGAGAGGTATGAGAAATTCGCGAGGTATGAGGAGTATGAGAGGTACAAGAAATCTGAGGAGAATAAGGAATTTGAGATGTATGAGAAATTTGAGAGGTACGAGAAATTCTAGAGGTATGAGGAATATGGGAGTTATGAGAAGTTCCAGAGGTAGTAGAAAATTGAGAGGTATGAGGAGTTTGAGAGGTACGAGAAATCTGATGAGTATAAGAAATATAAGAGGTATGATAAATTTGAGAGGTATCAGAAATTTGAGAGGTCTGAGGAAGTTGAGAGGTACGAGAAATCTGAAGAGTATAACAAATATGAGAGGTATGAGAAATTCGAGAGGTATGAGGAGTATGAGAGGTACGAGAATTTCCAGAGGTAATAGAAACTCGAGAGGTACGAGAATTTCGAGAGGTCTGAGGAATATGAGAGGTATGAGAAATTCCAGAGTTGTGAGAAATTCGGGGGCAATTTGAGGAGTACGAGGAATTTACAAGGTAAGAGAAATCTGAGGAGTTTAGGAATTCTCAAAGATATGAGTAGTATCGGAAATTTGAAAGATATGAGAAACCTTAGAGGTAAAGGAGATTTCAGAGGTATAAGAAATTTGAGGAGAACAATAAATTTGAGGAGTAGGATAAAGTTGAGGAGTCTGAGAAACGTGATAGTTATGAGAAATTCGAGAAATATGAAATATTTGAGATGTATGAAAACTATGATCAGGTACTGAGAAATATGATTGTGAATGGTACTGAATCTAACTCAACGATCCGGCTCGAAGGACCAAAATGTACAAAATCGGGGATGTTCTGATTTTGGAAAATAAAGTTTAGGACTGTATCCAGATAATTGAGTTAGAGATGGTATTGTAAAAACATTTATTGACATCATTCACAATCATAAAATGAATAAGTCACCCGCATGAAGTTAATACAGTAAAAAATACAATATTAAAGTCATCTATAAACTCAGAGTGATTTTATTCAACTAAAAACAGAGGTAATCTAGAGAAGTTCAAAATGAGAGGTCAGATGAAGTCAGACTTAGACTTTGAGAGAGTTCCATTAATTCAAAATTAAACACAGAGTTTACAGTGATGATGCAACTGAAATTTATTGCGAGAGCCTCTTTATCTCATCAGAAAAACAAAAGGTTCAATAGTGAATTGTTAGAGTAGTCTGAGTTGTAATAAAGTGAGATTAGGCTAACTTGAGTTCACAGAGATGAGAAGTCGTCTTGACGTTTCGGTGCGTTCGGACCATAGGCGTAGTTGAGGATGACGTCTGAGGGGCTCAATTTTTAACATCCATCTACAAACCTTTTTAGCCTCTTTACTTTTCTATTGAAATTCCGTTCAACTTCTCCTCGTATTTCAAAGAAATTTTTCTTGCACGTCCTTCTAGCATTTTTCCTCCAATCGTCAAATTGCTCTTTGGCTTCACCTTCTATAATCTCCATAATTTGTACATCCTCTTTCCTTCTCAGATTCACACCGGTGAACACTTTGAAAGGCGTTGTATCCATTCTCCCATTTTGAACATCACTTCTGGCGACGCCACTGGTGATGATCCCGTGCTGAATACTTTCCTCATCACAGCGAACCCGGGACTGCTTCGCAGTCAAAGCTCTTCCCTTATTTTCAAGGACTCGACTCGGAGAACTGCAATTATTCGGTTGTTCAACAAAACAACCTATCTTCTCTATCGCTTTCGTCGTTCTAGTTGGGCACATTCTAGTGTTATAGTTTTCCTCAGCTGGAATCGTGTTCTAACTCAAATAATTGATTGACTGTAGCTTGGAGTAAACACTCAATATCTGCGTTAAACGTTTACTTGCGTCAGTCTGTAAAAGTGTCGTCAAGCCACTTCGAAAAATATGTAACACTGGATTGCATATAAGTAGTTTATTCAAGTTTGAAAACGATTGTCTCTGTATATTTTCAAAATTAAATATTACGTTTTTCCCCAATATATCGCTTAAAAGATTCGCACTGGTAGAATAAGATTCTATTGTAAACTCTCCGAAATACCCGGTCACACCTCCAAAAGTTTGGAGTTGTTTTGCAGATGTAGTTTCAGGAAAACGATCGATCACTAGCGTCTCTTTTGGTTTGTAGTTTTCTCCCACTTTCCCCTGTTGTTGGGTGTCTTCTATAGGTCTCACACCAATTTTGTCGTTTAGATTTCTTCGTACCACCCTGATAGTTTTCATATAGTTCGAAGCAGGATTATTTTCTACATTTGAACTTTTTGCAGGACACTGCGAACCTAGATGTCCAAATTCTTTGCAGCTGAAACATTTCGCACCTCTAGACTTCTCTGGACAATCCCTGGATTTATGTCCACGATTTCCACAGTTGAAACAACTGTCTTGCTGATGGTTTTTAGTCTGAATTCTCGTGCTGCTTTCGCCACCTCTCTTCGTCTCGTTCTTTCCTAGATATGAAAGAGTTACCCCTACTTATATTTCTCTTCTTGGAGATATCTTCATAGAGTTTCACCTTCTCTTTCCACTTCTGAAAATTCCTGGCCCCATACAATACTACTTTATTCGCCGATGCATCCTGTATTCCGTCAACAATATATTCGATAACGACTTCGGTTTCTATGTTCGCACGACTGGCAATCTCCCTCATCGTCAAAACATATTCTCGAACACTTTAATCAAATTTTTTCCGTCTCGTCATCAAAAGTTTATGGATTTGTGCACTGCTGACTTTAATCTCAAATTCCTCTATAAATCTCTTCTTCAACGTATTCTAACTTCGAATGCCCTTTTGAGATTGAATATAAAATTTCGCAAGTCCTGTCAACGATTTTTTCGCAAAAATTAATTTCTGAAGTTCGTCCCATCCTGTTATTTCTGCGATTTCTTCGAAATCTGCGATCCACCCTCTTTGGATACTCATTTTTTCTGTCTAATGCTATCTTCTACGTCTCGAAAAGTCAATGAAAACCCATCTCGTGTAAAGCTTCGTCTTGTGTTAGATTTTCTCGACTCTACTGTCTCACATTCACTATCATCCCTATCTTGTGAATCTACATCTACTATTGCCGATTCTTCCTGATCTTCATCAGAATTTACGTCATCAACGCCGTCTATGTTACTGTCCTCATTATATTCAAATTCGATCAAAAATGTGCATATGCGATTAGCAATTTCGTCACAAGATCCATTGCAATTTAACCCTAGGATACAGCAAACCGATATCAAATCTGTAAAAGTCAACTGCTGTGCGACGTCACGTATTTTGGCCAAGTCTGTACCTTCATTCCAAGAAAATCCCGAAAATTTTCTCAACGATTTTTGACATTTTCGCGGTTCCCCTTCTTCGCCGTGACAAATTATGTGTAGAGCTTTCACAACACGGAATTTGGCGTGAGTTATTTGATGTTCGATATTTTGTAAATGAGTCGAAATTTTGAATGAAAACACGAATAAGTATATCACAAAATATAGTTCGCAATTATCCAGAGACTAGCTCAATGTTGCCGAAAGTTTGATAAACTAATATCTCTACAAGAATTAGTATCTTAAAAATCTCAATTCGAAAATATTTTTTTGATTATTGTACGTTAAATGACTGTATTCCCTCACAATATCAAAAAATATCAATAAAACGTTTCACAATCTTCAATAATAAAAAAATTTACTACAATTGAATAAAAACAAACTTAGAAATTCATCAAAATCTATCACAATGAAATTTCGTTGGGAATATTCCTCTTCAGTACGCCTCTGTCCACGAAAATCACCAAATCGGAAAGTAAAATCTCCTACCTTAATACTGGATAAGATGTACTTCTTCCACCTGCTGTGTCGTCACCTTTTCTCCCATATGGGATCCGAGTCACTCTACGCTGGATACCCTCCAACAAAGCCAAATCACCTCTCAGTACCGGGCACCAAACAGGGCTTGAATAACGCAACACATGTTTCGGGTTCACATCTGTTGAATGCCTTCTGGATCGTAAACAGAGATCTTTTAGCCTTGTTCGCGATAGACAGAATATGCTCAGACCTGGTCAGGTTCTCGGTAATAATCACACCCAGGTCACAATGATTGCTGCAGGCGTTGACAAGCATATCTTCCAGATAATATTGATGGCGGGGATTGTGGTAACCCAAGTGCAGAACAAGACACTTGAGGGGAAGCTGCCACTCCCGTCACCAACGGCTCAACGCTACTAGGTCCTCCTGAAGTTCCAGAGGCCGCAAGAGGTCTTGTAAATATCTTAGTATCATCGGCAAATTGGGAACAATTAGATTTGAGGATCTTGGGTAAATCAGATGTATAGAGGAGAAACAACAGTGGGCCTTTACAGAACCCTGTGGAACACCACTCAATACAGGCCCTGGTGCAGAGGGAGCCCCTCCGACCCGGATCTGCAAGACTCTGAATTGAGGCATTCGAGGAGATTGGTAACCATCGAACGTCCGGGAAGAAAACCATGTTGGCCGTCTGGTATAAGCCGGTTAGTTAGGGCAAAAAGAAGGACTTTCTCGTGGATAATCTTCTCACACACCTTAGATATGATCGAAACCAAACTGATGGGACGATAGTTGGCAGCGTCCCTCTTGTCTCCCTTCTTAAATATGGTTGTAACGAAAGCACTCAGCCAAGTCGAAGGCAAGTCTCGAAAGAACTTCTGAATAACAGGGAAAGGGGATTTGATATATGATAAGCACACTCTCTCAAGAGTTTGGCAGAGAAACCGTCCATACCCGGCGAAGAGCCGACACTCAAACAAGACAGGCGCATTGCAACTTGAGATGGAAAAAAATCGACGTCTGTGATTTCATCTGAGTTGCACGGACCAACCAGGTCTGGAAAATTGGTACTTTCTCTGGTGAAGGAGGATTCGAAGCAATCAGCTAACACTTCTGCAGATTCTTCAGGACCGGAGCACGGTTGATTGTTGCCGTTATTAACATGCAGGATGTCGACTTTGGAGCTAAGGGTGGACCTGACATATTTGAAGAATTTTTTCTTGTTACTCGAACGAACAAGTTTGGATTGATAATTATTTTTAGATTTTCTGATCAAAGATAAAAGGAAATTGGAGAAACATCGATTCTCGTTATAGTCCTCTATCCCCTTTCGGCGCTGCCATATGGATTTTTTATGGCGAATCAAATTGAGGATATTTCGATCAATTCAAGGTTTGGATGGAATTTGGATAATTTCTCTTTCATAGGAGCACTCGTCTATCAAGTTCTGAAGGAGAGATGTAAACGTGGTCCATCCTTCTTCAACGTCACATGTAGGTGTTATAAATTTGTTCCAATCGACTTCAGCCAGTTTACAGTTGAGTGAAGGGTAGTCAGTAACCTTCACTGTTCTGATCAGTCTTCCAAGGTTATTATTATTAGGTTATTATTAGGTGTCTGTCTGGTGCAGACAGAGAGGTCCTTCTCAGACTTCATAAGGCAACAGTACTCTCCAGGACAGAATACGGAATACGGAATAGTCCCAGCCAGAATGTCCCAACTGGAAAGTATACACAGAGAAGGTCTCAGACTTTGCATAGGAGCATTTCGAACTCGTCCCTCATTGTCAATATACTGCGATTCGGGAATACCACCTTTAATGTACCGTATTCGTCAGCTCACAATGAACTATGCCATTAGAAAAAATATGGTCCTATCCCGACAACCCATTACGTGAAATTATCGTCGACGAGACGAATATCCAGTTTTTTCAGTCAAGACTTTCGATCACGAAACCTATTTCAGTGAGGATTAAACAAATATATGATGAAATCGGGATGCAGTTCCGGAGGTGGTGTGTTTTCAATTTCGGGGACTTCCACTGTGGCGGTTCGGGATTATAGAGGTTGATTTCGAGTGCTCCAAATTTCAAGAGGGTGAGAGCAGTTCTGCGGTCTCTCAACAGGTATTTAATCATGTTAAGCACAGTTATATGCCGGACGAGGTCTTATTCACAGACGGTTCCAAATAAAATGAAGGAGTGGGAGCAGCAATTATTACTGAAACGTCCATGTTTGAGTACCACCTTCCTCAACAGACATCAATATATACTGCTGAAATATTTGCCATTCAGAACGCTCTAGAACTATTGGAGAACAAGTCATCTGAAACATTTTTGATTTGTTCCGATTCTAAGTGTGCCCTACAATCTCTGTCCAATCCTCACACGATGAACCCTCTCATTCGAAATGTTCTAGAGAAACATTTACTCATCCGCACTCAAAAAGAGTTATTTTTATATGGACACCAGGACATGTGGGTATAGAAGGCAATGAGAAAGCTGACCCAGCCGCAGAAGCTGCCCTTCAGAGACGATTTGAAGACACCCCACAATATCATGAGGATTTAAGAAAAGCCGTAATAAGGAAAATACGAGACTTGTGGTAGAATGAATGGAATCAAACAGAAAACCACCCGAGAGATTTTCAAAAAAAGGTAGGAGAATACATATATCACCAATCTTTAACACGAAAAGAGCAAGTAGCCTTAACCCGAGCGATGATCGGACACACACGCCTTACAAAACTGTACCTTCTGTTTTGAGAATCTCCGCCTGTATGCGAGCAATGCCAAACTACGAAATCTGTCAAACATATAATAACAGAATGTATTATTTATGGGGATTAGAGAAGAAAATACAAGCTTCCTGATAATTCGGCATCATGCTTCACTGGTCTATCGGATGTTGAAAATTTGATACAATTCCTGAAGGTGATAAAATTATTCGAGAAAATCTAAAATGATCGTTGTCTATGTTTGCTCGTGAACTGTACCTTTTTTATGTTCAGTAATACCTGCTGTAGAGAAACGGCTAATGACCCTGGCAGTTGAAGCCGTTGTGTGAAAAAAAAACAAAGTATACGTGGAGAAATATAATTCAAAGAAACGTACCCCAAAACCACCAGCACATATATGTACCCGAAGCGTCTGATATAGAATTATTACAGAAAACAACAAAAATTACACTTTCGAAAGTTCCTCCATGGAAATTGATAAAATTTATAGTGGACTTAACTCTGAAAACTCTCAAAGGAGATAACTCTACAACACCGCAAATGAAGCAGAAAACAATAGAGAAAATTTGCAGTTACGGTTCTTTCGTCATGTACACCGATGGATCAAGGAGCCATCATAATGTTGGAAGTGCGATTTATTCAGAAAATATGGAACTAAAATATAAACATCTCATATAAGTGCTTGGAAATGACATCTTGGCAAAAACGGCATCAAAAGACTCATCAGAGAAGTATCAAGCTCCGGAAGACGTGAAGATATACTACAAGTCGAGGGCATTCGAACAATGGCAAGCTCGCTGGTCTCAACGAAAATCTAATCTTAAAGAATGCGAAACAACGATCAAACGATCTCCGGTAACACCACTCAATCGTAAGGAGCAAATAAGTTTGAGAAGATCACGAAAAGGTCACACAGCCATAACCCACAAACACCACTTAGAAAAAACTGAACAGCCAATATCTACCATATGCAACAACAACCTTACCGTAAAGTATATACTTGTAGATTGTCCCAGATACAAAGAAGAGAGAAAAGCTGCAGAATTTGGTGACAGCTCAAAAGATATTCTGGATATAGACCCGATTAGTGCAAGGAGATTGTTCCAATATCTGAGTACCATAAATATTGTGAATTATATTTGGAAACGATAAACTGTCAATTTAGTCAAAGTTCGAGGTGTAAATGACCTAGAAGTCGAAACACCTCAAATGCGTGGCATTGTTTAGATAAATAGAAAAAAAGGAACGTCGAAAGAAGGCAATCCTGAAAACAGGTGGAGGAAGCATACCCCTAAACCTCAAATTGACATTATAAGCATCCGACCTGAAACGTATTTTATTATACAAATAGGGTGGTGACTTCAACCAACTAAGAGAATGAAACAAAACCGCAGAGTGAAGCTCACGTCTCTGTTCCATATTCAACCAATTACAATATTTTAACTTATGAGTAACTGGTTCATACTTTCTAATGCCATAAATACAGCGAAGACATGCACGTTTGACTCTTTGGATCCCCACCTTGTCATCAAAGACGCAAGCAGGGACCATACTACGAGTAACAACGACTTAATACGACTGAGTCAGTAAGCAATATTTTCAACTTTTGATGTAGGAAATGGGATAAAGACCTCTCGATGCAGTGTAGGCCCTCTGGATACAGAAGAAGGAATCACGTTAGAAATCTAAGCTAAAGGTTCTTTCAACTGTGGAATCGAAGTGGAAGATCCTGCCAGTATCGGTTATTATCAGAATCAATATATTATGTAAGCCACCCCAAGCAAAAATTCCGTATCTGAGAATTGATTCCATCAACGCTGTAGATGGCTCGCATGTATATTTTGATGGTCAAGGCTTGAGTATACGTATACAGGGTGATCCTCGGTCGATGGTACGTTAGAAGTTTACGGCGATGGGAAAGCAAGAATTCATTGAAAATTTGGTCCCTTTGACAAAAATAGATGCTCTATCAATCTAGAATATTTTCAGTTCTGTGGTGTTGCCGCTTATGTAAAAAATTAGAAACTACTTTGTTATTGCAAATGGCACACCTCGTATATTATTGCAGTTATCACTTCATCGTAGTAACATGATTATTTTGGTATCACCTTCTCATATTAATTTTCAATGGTTCCTGAGTATTTAAATGATTTTCTCTTTTTTTGTGCATTACTTTTAATCGTAGAAAGCTCAAATTTCGTGTGCAGAAGGCTAAGATTCAATGTACAATGTATCATGAAGATGTTACGAAACACACTTTTTTTCACACAAGGTCATTAAAAATTCGAAGTTTTATCGAGACATACAAAAACGGTTGAAAGTGCTTTTTTTCAAATGAGATGCCCTGTATATTGAAATACTGAAAGAAAATTGAATTTCATTTCAAATGATATATCTCAATACTATACCTAGATTTCAAAATTCTGCGTTGAACTGAAATGTTATAGTTGCGCACGTTTTATAGTTGGGAGCATGAGACTGCTAACCAAAACAAGCTTAAAATGAGCGGATCATACAAACTAGGTTCAGTGGATTTCTGAGATTATGATTATGAGCTAAAAACTCCCAAATAATAAATTAATTGTAATATTGTTCATTCTTGGAACGATTCGGTGGTTCCAGCCAAAAAAATTTTAATCTCTGATGCACGTACATTTCAAAACGTCTGAGCACATATTTATCGTAGATAGCAATGAAAAAAATTAACACGATACAAATTTGACAATATAAGTTTGTTGATAATAATACATTGGTTCATTCTTCATAGTATAAGAAAAATAATGAGTGAAATGGAAGGAAGTGCCCATCCAAATGAGATTTTGATGAATTTGTTCATTCACCATGGGCATTGTGACCAAATAACAGCAAAAACATGCAGAAGCTTCAATGAAATGTTTCCGGATGAATATCAAAATTCAGTTTAACGCAGAATCTCACAATCTAGGTATGGGATTGTGAAATATCATTTGAAAGGAAATTCAATTTTCTTTCATTCTGCGACTTCATTTTTGCAAATGTAGACATAACATGTCAGGAACAAGGAAAATCGTGTAGTTCAGGATACTCGATGTGACTTTCCTCCGTCAATGGAGAAACCATTAAGTCGATTTTACTCATGATTTACTAAGTACATCAATGGTATCGTTCACCATCACAATATCCATATTCTCGCCAAAATTTTCCTGAAAGAACCTACAAAACATGAGCAGTATGACATCCCCCAAGGGGAACGCTTCAAAGGAAATGATTTCCATTGAGATAGTTGCCAGGTGGAAATTATCACTGTGCTCGATAGGCACGTATAATGGAAAACAAAATCAACTTCGATTTCACAGGCCCGGTTTCGAGCATATACATGCATATTGTATAGTCTCCGGTAAATTCTTATCTTCCCTGTAGCATGGCGGACTACGTGTTGTATAGGGGTTGATTCCGTCTTCGTGGACCGTGTAAAAACCAATGTGATACGTGAGTTGGAACGTGAAATATTACTGCTGGATAACCGATAAGTAAACCAGATATCTCTCTCTGGTTATAAGATGTGGGTTTAGGGTTAACAGAAATATTGCATCTCTTTTTGTGCATATAGGACTCACAACCACAGAAACAGACAAGAAGAAAGCATTCAAAGTAAGGTTGATCAATATTTTATATACGCATCTAACTCGGAATCCAGTTGAGATAGATATAGAGACGTGAATAAAAAAACTAGAGTGTGTTGTACTCATTCCGAAAATTGAAAAATATACTTCGTGTCTAATTCGGAAAAAATAGACTTTTTAACGATTTTTGAACTTGGCAAATGATGATTTTTTTTGGTCTATCCTGTATAAGTGACAACTACACCTGTGACATAAATAAGGTCAATATCTAATGACTTGCTAAATTTGTGACTTAAATATCAATTATTTAGCGAACTAGAGTCATTCTCGTAACACACAACAATTCGATCTGAAATTTCGAAACAGAATTAATAACTCAAAAACCGTTAAATAAAAGTTAAAAAAGTAAGAGTGAATAGAGGAGTATCATAAAAATTAGAAATACATGATGTCCCATTTGAAATAACAAAGTTGTTGCCGAATTGTCGTACATCCGGCAACATTGGAAATGTGAAATTATTTTAAAAATGTACCTCACATGGCCAAATATCGATCCACAAAATTTGAAATCTTTACCATCAATAGTTTCTATAATAATCTAATAGGCCACTCACATTGGGACATATACCCAACCGTCCAATTCGAAATTCAAAGCACTCGGAATAATAGACCGGCGTTTAGAGTTTCCTGTGGAACCATTCTCCACGACAGTGAATTAAATTCACTGAAAGAATCATGACTAGGTACGAAGAAATTTCAATCTAGTGCTTGTCAACTCAAGACTCATGCCGCTGGTGACAAAGGTCAGAAAGGGGAATGAGAACGGAAGGTTCATTCGGTATGTAAGACAGAACGGTAACGTGCCAACAACAGCTCCCTTAGTGCTGCATTTATTATTTGACCTGTCATTTTTGCGGAATTAAGATATAATGATATTGGAAAACAAACCGGAAGTTCAGGCTATTCTAGACAGGAGATTCAGGAGGAGATCGATCGTAAATAATATCTAACCAGCTTCAAAGGAGTTTGATGAATAATGAAAAAGGTGTAGTGTGTTTGGTTTCAGAATTTGTTATGAAGCCATAAGGATGATTTTTGTGCTACACACATCGATGAGATTATTACACGAGTTGAAAGTAATCGATTGCTGTTAGCTGCGTTTCTATTTTTGGTATAAAATTTATTTATAAAATATAGATATGCGAGTAATACTTTGAGATCGTATGATTTTACTTTGGGAATCAGTTTCACTAATTCTGTGTGAAATCCGGGTGTCAATTCTCGAGATGACTTGTTCTGAACGTATAGGAATGAAAAACTAGGTATCATCATATAAAATGGAATATACTCTCATTTCTAGGGGCGTCATGTCAAAATTCATCGAACAATATTGTTTTCTTATGACAAAGATAAAGATGTGTTCTAATGAAATTTTGATACTATTCGGTCTATGCTTCTGATAATTCTGTCATATTGGAAAAAGATAGGAAACGCCCTTACATCTGTGGTACTAAAATCCGACTACGATTTTTGTCTAGTTTCTTACTTTTGACACCTAGATGGCGCTGAAAACATAATTCAGTAGAGAAAACTATTTTAATAGGCGCGAAATTCGAATTATACTTTTCATAAATTTCCATTAAATTGAGTATTCTTTGTGGAGCTTTTAGAGAAACATCCTGATTCACAAACCAAAAGCAGAGCTCCGTTTTTTATCAGGATTATATTTTCCATCTACACATTGTTTTGAATCAAATGAAATACGTTTTGGATTCTCTATATTTTTATTTGAAATGATTGTGTGAAATCAACTACAATACAATAATTATGAAATTGAGAACATTTAAAAAATTTGTTCACATATTAGAGAATTATTAAAACAATTTCAAGAACTTATTCATACAGTGAACTCTCGATGAATCGAACATCGATAAATCAAACAGTTGTTCTGGACCCGATTCATACATATCTTACCCAGTGTATTTTAACCTCAATGAGTCTAGAGGGTCTAATAGATGAGTCGAACTGCTGGAAGGGTTGTCAAGAGAACCACCACCTCTATAAGTCGTTCTTCTGACCAGCATTGCCTCTATGAGTGGAACTTTTTAATCTTATGAATGAGACCGAAGAAAATTCGGTTCACAAACAAATTATCCAGAACAATATATTTTTTGCCCCGAAACCTCTATCCATTTGACAACACTGAAAATAAAAAGCAATGAACAAGACAGTTACATGACACGAGTTTCAAAACTTACATTTTCATTCTCTTTGGTAATGAAAATAATGCACATTCAAGATTATTCTTTCTATTATTTCTGCAATTAATCACCAAGCATTTAGAATGTCTGCCAGTTTCTAACACACAAACCAAGATTATGGAGTGAGCTAGGTGCTACTCTTGTAGATTTCGAGTTATTTCAGAGGAAAATACGCGAGAAAATACAATCGTCATTCAGCAAAAATATTTATTCAATAATCTATGCCAAATGAACCCTAATTAAATATTTCAACCATAACCCGATTACTTTTGAAAAACACTGTAGTCGCTTCGTTTCCCATCTTTATACTCTATAATCTTTGATATTGGACTTTGGAAGATATATAATACGCCAAATTAGATTCTTCAGTTTTGATTACGTTTGAATCAAACATAATTTCATCGTAAATAGCAGATCTATCGAAAGAAGACAGAGTTGAGATCGATGCTGCAATTTTTATATTTTATATATTCGAAAGAAATTTTTCCTAAGTTGGCCTGACATTCAATCGAGAACTAGAAAGACACAAATGATTAGTTGTACCTTGAAAACTATTGATGGACCTTCAATTTTCGGAATCAGACGAAAGAATTTCAGGAATAATCGGGGATACTGCCATAAGGGGCTCAGTGGAAGTGGTAGAATTACTGGTTATAGGCTCACGAAATTCAGTTGCACGAAAAAATAAAAGAATCAAAAGACGCTGAATGAGCCTTCTAAAAAAGATATATCTAATATTGAAAGAACTCAAGATGGCATTCACACCAGAAAAACAAGTGTAAAACAAGAAATATTACTGCAAAGCGCTTAGATAACTATGTGGAGTGAAATGAAGAAATTATAAACCCGCTGCGTGCGAAAAACTCGAAGAAAAAACAGAACTATCGACTATGGAATGGTATGCTTAAGCAAAAAAAAATTTGTGTCAGAAAAATTATTTCATTATCTTAGATGTTCTTGTCAGTTGAGATTTATTTCGTTTATTTCATACTAGCTGGTCCGGCGAACTTTGTATCGCCTCAGAGATTCATAAAGTTGGATCAACAGAACTGGTATTTTTTCAAGTAAAGGTGAATGAGACCAAATTGAAGTACAAAATATACACAAAATTTCATTGCATTGAAATAGGTAGGTATGTACATTGTTATTTACATGAATTTTTTTCCGGGGGTGAGAACAAAAAGAGCAGAATACAACTAGCTATGTGAAAAACAACTAATTTCTAGATTTATGCCACACACACTCAAGGACTGGCCTTGGGATTTATTGTGATAGCAAACGCTAGACGAATTGGAAATTGAATTCTCGTGAACTCAAATGGCAAATCTGTTGGGATCATCGGAAATTCTGGGAATAAAAACTTCCTCACCTTTATATTTTCCTTTGAGTACTGTGCAATGAATTACGTTACTTTTAAGATGTTTCATCACCAAACTGGGTTCAAAAACTCAGTAGGGTAATTTGTAGCTTCATTTTCGTTTGTAGCACTATATAAAGATTTATAATAGAGCAGTAGACCAATAATTTCACTTTAACTGATCAAATTTAACCGATCAACATCTTTGTTCTTTGCAGCTTGTTCACTCAACCAATTCAGATTTTTGTGTTTGGCAATTATATTTGGAAATACTTTGCTTATGAGGTCATCCTGAATTGACCCAAAATGCAGAAATTTTGTGGAAATGAAATCAAACCTGTTGATTGATCGACAGGAACACGGCCATTACCTATATGCAGTAATTGTTCAGAGAAAATTCTGGCAGATGGATCATTCAACAATGCAACTCGGATGTTTGTAGTTAACTGTAATTTTTGCACATAGCGCCACAAAGTTGATGATTTAAGGCAAGCATTGATTTCATCGGCAGCCGTCGATTTTGGAATGACCGGTAATGTTTGTCGAAAGTCACCAGACAATAGAATCAGTGCGCCTATGTTGTGCATCTTCAAGTAGTTGTAAGGATCCAATTCGATGGTAAATCTGGCCTTGGATCTGAATAGCAGAAAGGAAAGACAAAATGAGTGATTTGAAATCATTAATGTTAAATACCTTGAATGTTGGATTGAATACACGTTCTTGAATTATGTCTGCTCCAAATGACGTCGTTTGAAAACACTCGTTGTGTTATTATGTGTTCGATGGGAAATGTCTTGATTGAGATGTTTCTCCAGGGAGCAGATAATGCAATGGTTCAGGTGGAGAAGGCAATATTTGCAATTTCACCTTGCCATTTTGACATTACACTGCGTTGCTCCTGTGCTCTTTCTTGATCCTCTACAGAAAATTGACTCGAAATATTCCGAAATCAAGTAGCATTACGGCTTCGTTATGATGTATTAGATCTTCTGGCACGTGGCATTGTAAATAACAATAACACAAATCGTGACAAATCAAAATAAAGATGGAATAGTTTCAATAACGAATTACCACTGATCACTGTATGTATAATCTACTTTAGTTTTGGAAACAAATCTAATACAATATACAAAGTTATAAGGTCTTTGTAGTTGAATTATTTCACAAATAACAGAAATAACCTTTTGTCTTGGTCTCTAATACTTTCACTTCACGGAACCAAAAATTAACCTGCAGGTACCTCTTTGACACAGACGCTAAGATGTTTTCTTTTTTTCTTTAGTGCCAATTCACAATGGACGTAACCGAAAAACTCCTGTCAATTATGTTTATAATTTAAAGTATTGAATTTATGATCACGGGATAATATGGTAAGCGTTATTTTAAATTCAATACTTCAAAATTATATACATATTTATGTATATAATTAGAATTCCAAGGCTAAGACGTTTAGGCAACTCAAAATACACAGTTTACATTGAAGTGATATCTAGTGGCGTTGTAGAGAATAGGGATCTGTTCAAAACATTTCGTCATAAAATTTTCCGTAGTGTTCGGAAGAAAGATAGGTGTGATAACACATGGACTCAGATGCGTCAATATTATTATTAAATGTAGTTCACCGAATTAAAATCAAATATAATACCTACACAAAAACGCTATCAACTGTAGCGACATCTACTGGCGTTATTCGCAAGAAGGAAAATTATTTCCTACTTTTTTTCCATTTCATCAAATTTTTCATAGTTTTACTGTATTTTATGTCAACCCCACTGTAGACGAATCCAACAATATAACTTTCATAACAAACAGTTGATCCAATCTTGAGTTATAAATGGTGTAACCAACAATATCGCCGACTTAGTTTTAAGTCGGTCCACTTACCATCGTTGGATTTTTCTGATATTTTACTGCTTCAGATTGATATTCATGTTGTCCTGAAGTCGTTTTTACGTATATGGATACAAAATACTAAAGGGTCATATTATATTTTTGCCTTTCAAAATGGGTTATTATGATATACGATTCGACTGATTCGCCATTTTGGAAATCGTTTCCTTTATCCCCGCACCTGATTTCCGATCATGAATGTCATTCAGCATATATTTGGCGGCAGATTTGACTTATTGTGGTTGTCAAAACATATTCAATATTTTACATAGAAATGGATGAAGAATTTCCTCTACTCACCAAAAAGTTGAAATCTAATAGATACCTATGCTAATCAACTTATCATAAAGAAAACTGTGAACTTGTATTTCAAGATTTCAGTTGAAACCAATCGATATATAAAGAAGTGTAGAAAATAAAAAGAAGTTAAAAATAAATATTAACAAAATTCAGAAAGTGAAGCAACGACAAATGATCAAAAAACACTAACTCATATATGTCACAACTGGGAAATACCCATTACAATTTCAACGATTCCAGTTCATTGGGGAACATAAAGGGGTATCAACTATTCGACCTAGGAATCAACCTATCATTGAGGAAAGTAGGAAACCCATTTTTCTTAAAGGACAGAACTGAATTGTGAAATGGACGAGACGCCTATCGCTCAGATATTACAGTCGCTCGAACCCCCTCACATAAAAACTCTTTAGCACTCTCTGAAGTCTTTATTGTTCAATTACATCCACAAAATTACCTCTCAGTCTCTGAAACAAAAAACAATTATAAGAAATGTATAAATAATAGAAGATTATCTGAGAAAAACTTTTGCACTAATTTGTCAGCATCCAAATCCAAAAATTGGACCCTAACAGTAAAAAAAGAAACAAGACTTCGAAATTTCAAGTTTTGCAACGTTTCGGAGTCTATATCAGTCAGACATTTTTCAATATGAAACCTTTCGGAATCATGAGAATTTTTGATTCCTCATTCGACAGTTGTCTATATATGATGATCATAGATTAATAATAGTTTTCATGATGATTGTTGAAAATTGAGCATTGCACCCTCAGACCTCATCCCCAGCTACGCCTATGGTCGGATCGCAGTGCCACGCCAACTCCACTCCTACAGCTCTATGGTCGGCTGATTGACAGCCCGCGTCAAATTAGTCTCCTGTGTGTACTAATCTGCTGACAGATTAACTCATGTTCATTAATTGAATCAATTAATCGTTCTCTTTTGTAATCCAGTTTTGCCTGTGAATAGACCTCCTCTTGTACTTCTCTTGTAAATTAGAATTTTCAAAAAGTCACCTCGCTTAATAACTGATATCTCGTTCATTTCTTGAAGTAACTTATCCTCAAAAAGGTGAGTGAATTCTCAGAATCCTCAATTTTTGCATATTCCATGTTATTTTCCTACTTTTTATAAAGTTTGAAAATTTGTCCACGTTTCAGATCATAAAAATCTATAAAAATATTGGTAATCCCCTCTCACTTTATTCTAATAAGATTTCTGTTACATTAAACTAATGTATTTGCCACCTCCAAGATATATATTTTGGTATATTTTTGCAGTTTTCATAGATTTTTCAGATATCTCTAGACTCCTCACATGAAAATGATTATTTGCTTCGAGAATGAACATTCTCTGTGGCAATAAATACTGATTTGTTAATTTTCATGTGCATCTCATTTTCTTAATCTATTTATCTCATTTCTCAACTATTCACTTCTCATAACACTTGCTAATTATTGTTTTCGAGTTTCAGATGAATGAAAATCCTCAAACGCAAAGGTGAATCATGGAATCAGTCTTCTTTCTCAATAAATCCGAGTGAACTTTTCTGAAATATTTAAACGATCAAGTAGCTCAAACATTGAACCTGATTGACAGTCTCTGTCCCTGCTTCACCTTGAGCGGTCTCCTCAAATATTGATGAAACCATTCAACTGGTATGATCTCCTCATTATTCATATGAAGCACTTAGCAAGTAATATCTCAAGCCTTCTGCTGTCTCGCAACCAACGGGTTGGTAGTTTTAATTCATACATAGAACTCTCATGTTATAATCCTCATAATTGTCAAATGTAGCCTCTATTTTTCTGATGAAAACTAACCCTGCTTACTGAAAGCAGTTTGTCATTGTAAATGCCGTCTCAATTGATTAATTAGCATTCTCTTATGATATATATATATATACCTCGTAACTAAAACAATAAGACATGAGAAAAAGGCCTTTTTTGAAATGAATTTTGAAAAAATAAATCTTCTAGAAATATGTGGGACACTATGAAAGAAATTTTTAATGATCGCGATAGGAAACATATTCAACTACCAGGCCACCTTGATAATGTGAATCAATTGAATCACCACTTCGTAAATTCTGCTCCAAATTTAACTCCAGATGAGAAAACTATTAATTACTATAAATATAATGTAAATAACAAATTGATATCCCAATTAGACTTCAAAACAGTTGACGAGATTGAGGTCCTCAAGATCATTTCGAGCATCAAAAATAAATCTGTGGGACATGATGGAATAAACTCGACTACATTACAACTTTGTTTACCTTTTCTGTTGCCGTTTATCACGCATATAGTTAATGATTGTTTGAAAAATTCGATTTTTCCTACTGAATGGAAAAAAGCGCATGTTATTCCTGTTGCTAAAATACCCAATCAACAAGATGTTAATGATTTGAGACGAATTAGTATCCTACCTACCATTTCTAAAATTATGGAGAAAGTCATTCATGTGCAGATACAGAATCATTTAGATAAAAACAACATCATACAACCTACTCAGTCCGGTTTCAGGCCAGGTCATAGCTGCACAACTGCACTCTTACACGTCACAGATGATATTTACAGAGCCCTGGACAAAGGCAAGTTGACAGTTCTTGTAATGCTAGATTATTCAAAAGCATTTGACACTTTGAATCACGAAATGTTGCTTTCAATTCTGCACTTCATAGGGTTCAATAGCGGTGCCATCAAACTTATTTTTAGCTTTTTAAGTCAGGCTGTAAGGTATGCTGATGCGGTCTCGGATTTCAATAACGTTTTTCAGGGTGTTCCATTCTGGGACCTCTCCTATTTTGCGTTTATATCTCCCAATTTCCAATGAGATTCCTTTCTTGCAAACAGCATTATTATGCAGACGATACACTGGATACGTCTGGATGACGCGGAGCAAGCAATCGCAGCACTCAACTATGACCTTCATAATATGTCTGCTTCTTCTAGAGCACATTGTTTACAACTTAATGCGTATAAAACGAAGGTAATACTATTCGCTTCTAAGACTAACAGTGATATATTTCTAAATAACTTTCGCGACAAAATCACACTTGCGTCTCAGGTTATACCCTTCATTGATAAGGTTAGGAATCTTGGGCTCTGGATGGATCAAAACTTGAGATACTCACATCATATTGGGTTATCATTGCGGAGAGCTTATGCGAATTTGAGATATGTTTATCAACATAGATCGGTTCTGTGTCGGAAATCAAAGACGATGCTTTGTGACTCTTTGGTACTGTCCCATCTGAACTACTGTGATGTAATATATGACCCCTGTATAAGGGTTGTGGATGAGAAACGAATTCAAAAATTGCAGAATTGTTCTTTGAGGTTGATACATGGGATTAGAAAGAACAAACCGAGTTCTCACACCTTGAGACTAAATAATTGGATGAATATGAAAAACCGAAAATTTGTGCATCGGGCTTGTTTGTATCAGACAATTTTGAAAAATCATAAACCTCCCTACCTATACAATAAAATAACTTTTCGTACAGACGTCCATAATGTCAATGTGAGATTCAAGCACACTCTCACTCCTCCTATACATGCGACCGAGTTGTTCAAGTCTTCCTTCACTTACTAAATTACTCGAGTAGTTAACTCCCTGCCTGATAATATTGTACTCTCTTCCTCAGCCAGACTCAGATCATATCTGATGGAAAAGCTTATGAGTTAATGATAGCTATGGTTATTTCATTGAATGCGGGGATTCTGTTGTATTATTTTTTTTCTTTTGTTTCTGCCTTCTCTGATTTCCAGCCTCGAATGCTGGGTTAGGTGAAAGAACAGGCTGGGGTTGGGCAGAAATGTCTAACTACCCGCACTGAACCTCACCCAAACTATTTGCTTAATTGCATACCAATTTCTGTTACCATATGAAAAGTTAATAAAGACCTTTATTATTATTATTATTATTATTATATCAACGTTATAAATCATAAATATTGATTTCCCAATCATGATATTCTCACATTTGTAATAATCTCAATGAAGAACAGACTAAGACCACTAAGCTTTCAATACAAGTATTTCCTCTACGGCCTGATCTCACGTTTATTACAACTCAGCCTACTCTAATGATTCGTTATTCAACCTTCTGTTTTCTGATGGAGTAAAGAGGCTCTCGCAATCAATTTCAATTGCTTCATCTCTGCAAACGCTGTGTTTAATTTTGAATTAATGGAACTTTCTCAAAGTCTGAGTCTGACGTCATCTGACCTCTCATTTTGAACGTCTCTAGATTACCTCCGTTTTTAGTTGAATAATTCACTCACTTTATAGATGACTTTAATATTTGTATTTTCACTGTATTAATTTCATGCGGGTGACTTATTCATTTCATGATTGTGAATGATGTCAATAAATGTTTTTACACTACCATCTCCAACTCAATTATCTGGATATAGTCCTTCACAGTAATTTAACAAAATCAGAACATCCCTGATTTTGAACTTTATCTCAAAATTTCCTTGAATAAATTCTTCTCTCAACAAATCAATCCAAATACGATTCACACCCACTGGATGTGTCAGATTAATAGTTTCATCCAACAAAGTACAAGCCGAAACATCGATTTTTCTTGCATGTTGTGATATTGTCTGACGAAGGAGTTTGATAAAGACTCTGAAACGTTAGAGAGCTTGAAAGTTAGAATTGTTGTTTTTTTCTTTGAGAGAAAAAATATTTGTATAGAACATGTCAAAAAAAAAAATAAAGTAAAAAAACAAAATCAAATCAACAACACAAGACAAAATAAAATAAATGAACAATCTCAAACTATTTTAATTCTCAAGTATTCGCCAACAATGGAATAATAGTTTGAGAGCCACAACACCTTAATCTTTCTTTTGAATTCTCTGTATTTCAAAATTCATAGTTTTTCCGGAAACTCATTAAATAACTTGATACCACAATAAGTGGGCGAGTGCTTAAATTTAGTCGTCCTATGTTTTGGAACACAGAGAATATCTTTATGCCTTGTATCGTACTCATGATGGTCAGAGCACTTTTTAATTGAATTAATGTTATTTTTTCTGAACAAAAAACTATTCAAGATGAAAATACACGGAAAACTCAACAACTTGTTTTCGATGAAATGCGGTTTACAGGACTCTACATTAGGAATAATTTTTTTCCGGGCAATAAATGCACCAGAACTGGTTGAAGCGCCTCCCGATAATATCACGTTGTAGTTGAGTTTATTATTGGTATTTAGTGTCCAATGTAGCAATAAATAAAGTATTATAGAAAGCTTATTGGATTTCGTCAGAAGCTTCATTCCACAACTCAATACAAGATACGCATACGACTCGATGAATTATGTCACACTAACTGTTCGTACCGGAAAACGGAAACAATTTCATAGTTGATAATCAGTGTAACCAACATAGAGTTAGGTATAAATAAAAATAACTAAAATAATTTAATTGAATTTGTACAAAATCGGGGTTGTTCTGATTTTGGAAAATAAAGTTTAGGACTGTATCCAGATAATTGAGTTAGATATGGTATTGTAAAAACATTTATTGACATCATTCACAATCATAAAATGAATAAGTCACCCGCATGAAGTTAATACAGTAAAAAATACAATATTAAAGTCATCTTTAAACTCAGAGTGATTTATCCAACTAAAAACAGAGGTAATCTAGAGAAGTTCAAAATGAGAGGTCAGATGAAGTCAGACTTAGACTTTGAGAGAGTTCCATTTATTCAAAATTAAACACAGAGTTTACAGTGATGATGCAAATGAAATTTATTGCGAGAGCCTCTTTATTTCATCAGAAAAACAAAAGGTTGAATAATGAATTGTTAGAGTAGACTGAGTTGTAATAAAAGTGAGATTAGGCCTTAGAGGGGTACTTGTATTAAAAGCTTAGTAGTCTGAGTCTGGTCTTCATTGAGATCATTACAATATGAGAATATCATGGTTGAGAAATCAATAATTATGATCTATAACGTAGCTGCAAAGACAAGGTTAATTAATCAATTGAGACAAAATTTACAGTGACAAACTACTTTTAGTAAGCAGGGTTAGTGTTCATCAGAAAAATAAGAGTTACAATTGATAATTATGAGAATGAAAATATGAGAGTACATTGTATGAGTGCAAAAAAATTGTATGAATGCAAAAATCAGCAACCCTTTGATTTGTCTGAAGCTGAAGGCTTGAGGTTCCACTTGCTAAGTGTTTCCGATGAATGAACTTGAGAATTTCTTAGTTATAATGAGGACATCATACCAATTTAATCATGTGGGCAATATTTGAGGAGACCGCTCAAGGTGAAGCAGGGATTGAGACTGTCAATCAGGTTCAATGTGTGAATTACTTGATCGTTCAAATACTTCAGAGAAGTTCACTTGATTTTATTGAGAGAGAAGACTGATTCCATGATTCACCCTTACGCTTGAGATCGTCCATTCATCTGAAACTCGAGAACAATGATTAGCAAGTGTAATGAGAAGTGCATAATTGAGAAATGAGATGATACCATTGAGATAATGAGGTGCACATGAGAATATAATGAATCAAAATTCATTACCACAAATAATGTTCATTTCGGGAGCAATCAATTATTTCCAATGTGAAAAGTCTAGAGAAATCTGAAAAATCATGAGAATAGCAAAATATATCACAATATATATCTTAGAGGAGTCAATTCCATTAGTTAAATGCAATAGAGATTTTCTGAGAATAAAGTGAGAGAGCATTACCATTATTTTTATAGATTTTTATGATCTAAAACTTTTCAAACTTTATAAAAAGCAGGAAAATAACATAAAATATGCATTTATGAGAGATGACTTTGAGATGGACTCACTTACCTAATTGATTGCTTCCAAAAATGAACGAGATGAACAATTAATTTGCGAGGTGACTTTTTGAAAATTCTAATTTCACGAGAGAAGCACAAGAGAGGTCTGATCTTCAGAGAGATTCGATACAGAAAAAAAAAGGGATTAAATTGATACAATTAATGAGCATGAGTTGATCTGTCACCAGGTTAGTCCATAGAGGTAGGTCAGTTTTGACGTCAATCAGCTGTTCATAGAGTTGCAGGGATCGAGTTGACGTTTCGGTGCGTTCGAACCATAGGCGTAGTTGAGGATGACGTCTGAGGGGCTCAATTTTTAACAGTTGAGATGAGAGAAGAAAACCGAAAACCGAATAATAAACGCAAATCAAAGATTAAGTTGATGGTATTTTCTTGAGGCGTCTGATTGCGAAGAATATACCACTCAACCTTGCAAACACAGAATGAATATGTTCCCTCAAACCCAAAACTGCATCAACCTGCAGTCCAAGGAACATCACGCATTTAGACCACTCCAACTCACCTGTCGACAGTTGTAAGATGAACTGGCAACCATTTTCCCGCGCCTTAGAGTACATCCAACGATTCAGAATTACAGAGTTCCGAAAACACCAATCTGCGAAACAGTGCACCACAAGTGCACACCTATCTGTGAGTTCCACAAGACTGTGCGCGGGGATACCCACTTCAAACGTATATCTCAAACTTTCCTGATGGCCAATGCGAACAAAGAAATATCTATTCCACAGGAAATCCCCAACCCACTCCAGAAAAATACCCCTAAAACTGATACTATATAATTTAGCCAGAAGGAAACCCAAATCAAGACAATCGAATGCTCTCGACTCATCGAAGAATATCCCCGCTACATGAGATCCTCCATCCAGATAATCATAGTTAAAATTGATTCAGTCACAAGCTGCTGTCAGGGAAAACCTGTCCAAAAAGTCCATCATTCTATCGAATATTAATTTCTCCATGACTTTCGATAATGTACTCAGGAGGAAAAAAAATTGACACATCATCAAAAGCATGCTTCTTGTGAAATGGAAGGACCTTGGCGATCTTCAGGACATTCGGAAATCTGCCCGAAGTGACCACCGAATTAATCAGGTGAGCAAGGTGATCCGAGACAAAACGAGATTTTGGAGTCAGGAATGGGCACAATTATGACTTCTTGACTTATGTTATCATTGCATATTTTCATTTCACAGTGTTCATTACAACGCCACGCCCCAGCAACTCACATTATCATTATGACCTTCATCAATAAGTATATATCATCGTGGTCTTCAAGCATGAACTCATTCCCATTTTCCCTAACAAATTCGATTTTTTGGGCCTATAAACATCAATTTTTCCGTTCAAAAATGCACAAATTTTTGAATATTCAAAAATATTTATATTTTCCCCTATAAAAAGGGTGGACTTCAACATTGAATATTCACAGCATAAGTTTGATGGCATCTTCAATGCAGCATTTTCTAGTGGAAATACGCCAAAAATAGGGTTTCTGAAGTAACCGTCTCGCTCCGATACCAATTCTTGAAGGATTTATATGCTGCTTCATACCATTGTCTCTACTTTGAAATAAATAAAATACTTTTCCGGTAAAAGAGATCAACAAGCAATATTCAGTGATTCTTCTATATCAGAAACATCTATTTTGTCCACACAGAATTTAACACTTCGACTTCTTCAAACTATTCGCTACGAATTCTCAACTTGACGTTGTTCATAAAATAAAATCTGCTCTAGAAACTGATGGCTGTCGTGGATACCATAATAATGACATTGCTATGGAATGTTATGATGATGAAAATCCAAAAATATATCCAGCATTTTCTTGTAAACATACAATAAAGCGTCTGATACTCGGATGTTACTTACATCCCTCATAGTATAAATAACTATTGTGATTTCGAATATTGCGATGACTATTCCTCTCCTTCCATTTTTAGTGAGAAGGTTTTCATAGCTACCCTTGTTTCGCAGCGATAAAACATGCAAGCCGGCAAAACTTAGTAGTAGGGGAGCCCAAGCGGGGATTTCGAGATTTACTAAGGCGCGGCAGATTAATATATGGGACAATTTCTTATACCATGTGGAATACCTCTACCAAATATGAGCGCCATATATATGAATTAAACTGAAAATAGGGAAAACACAACAGTGAGGTAATTTTTAAAATGGTGGAAATATTGAACTGCTACCATCGATTATTCGGTTTGCAAACTACACTTCATCCATCGAGAGGCGATAGCGCTTCAAAACTACAAGGCGGTGCCAAATTCATCAGAACCTGGTTTAATGTTCAATGTTTCAGATTTCAGATTTTCCGACGAATTTATGTTTCCATGTTAACCATACACTAGATAGATAGATCAGATTCCAGTTCAGTCGATAAATATCTTTCGTGTTGATTGCCCATATCGGTGCGTTCAATCGTACATATTGCGTGTTATAGTTTTACAAACAATGCCCAGGAATTTACTACAAAAAAGAGGTCAAAATTACGTGCATTTAGTAGTACGAGAAAAGCATTATAAATAATATTTATACATCGACAATGGAATCATACAAACTTATACATTTCCTGGTCCTAAGGGTTGGGGGCGAAAGTTTCAAATTTAAGAATTTTTCCGTTGTTTGTGTATTGAAGCTAGCTAGTACCCTTTAGGTTTGTATGATCATAAGTGAGTGACTGACGAAATCGGGGGTTTTTAGATGTCTATAAAATCTGAAGTGTAGGAGCTATGCACTCAAATCTTTGCACTTTTGATGAGTTCACTACTTGCATTATATCCTGAGAATTTTGTTCATCTACTATATCCCAAACTCAAGTTATGGGTGTTCAAAAATACGACGAAACACTTCGATAAAAAATAGGTAGTGCCACTGCGCCGCGCTTCGCTTGGCTCGTGTTGGCGGGGGCACTACCGTGCCCCCAGATTATAGCCGACTTTGTAAGTACATACATTGAATCAAAAACGACCAATCATTTTAAAATATATATTCATGAAGAAATCACTTAATTGTCGTACCTAATACAGATCTGGAGAAGGCGGAGAAAGCACTAAACGGGAGCCAATGAAAATATTCATAACCTTGTAGGCGTACATTTAGTTGTTTACTGGCACTATCAGTTCTCGCCGGATATACCTTCGCAGTTTTCGTCCTAAAAAAAAATTGGTATTGAAAATATTTATTTCTCTAAATGTGCTATACTGGAGGCTATGTTAGAAAACACAATGTGAAATTTTGTCCTTATCCAAATCAGGTAAAAGACACTTAAAGAATGAATTAGTTTGATATTTTATCCATAACAGATTTTAACCTTTAATAACAAAGAGATGTTATTTTTCAAAAAGCGGGTAGTTATGTAGGTACTCACTCACATTTGTCTCTCACATCTCTCAGTTGCCTCAGAAAGGAATATGGTAGTCAGTGGCTCCACTAGTTTCCCAATAATAAATTTAGTACGTTCATTCTGCTTTACAACCTCTGAAAATATTATCATAATATAAATTTGGGTTTAATCATCACTGAAATTATTATTTTTACTATATACCTTTGAGAATATTGTAAAATTTAATAAGGGATGAAATTTTTTTTTGCCTTTTCTTCCAACACATCTATATTCTTTCAATACTTCTTTGACCTGAAAAACCGTAAATGCACATAACCAAGGAAATAGCACGGACCAATTAGGCATTTACAGTCAGCCTCGCAGTCAGCTGGTATTGACACAACGATTTTCTAAGTCATGAGGGGCGTACAAACTGTAGAAAGTAGTTAAATTGTTAAAGCCACCTTTTTCTAGGGCGAAATCCTTATACTACGTGAAAAATCATAGGTTACACAGGATAGAGTACAAAAATACACAAAAACCTGACAAAATCACTGCTATCCATTTGCTTTGTGTGCCCCTCCCCATTCTCGTAACGCATGCCCTGTTGACGTGAGTTACGTCAGCTGGAAATGCCTAATTTATCGGCATACCCATATCAGGACCTCAGAGGTAAAGTGTGTTACATCACATTTTTTTCAGGCACGAATAATCTACAATATTGGATTCACATTATTGAATTCTAGCTAGTGGAATACATTTTTAACTCCTTAGGTACATTAATTCGCCGAATAATGGCAGTAAACATACTTTGAAACAATAATCGAACTGAAAAATCTCTCTTCTGACTAATTTTGATTTTGTGACTCAAAACACCTCACCTCTGGGGTGCTGATATATTTTTCAAGCATTCCACCTACCAAAGTCGATCTGATATTCACATCAATGCGGAATCAAGATCCACAAGTTCCTGAGCAGACTTGGACGGATTGTTGATCTTCTATTATTTCTGGTTTGAAAGAAACCAGCATTCTTGAAATGGTCATTATAGCTCAGTATTCTGTTCAACCCTGCCCTTTAATAAATCGTAAATAATTTCAGTCAAACCTAAAAAAAATTGAAATTATTACCATACCTATCTTGTGCAAGAAACAGCATCAAAAATTCAATAATATTCATGTGATAAATTGGGCACAACACTAGAAGATTTCATTAAATTCTTACTTCAGCATTTTCACATGAAAAATATTTAAACTGTTAGAGGTTAGGTTTAGACATAGACTTCATTGTCTATAGGTTTAGGGTTTAGCTTGCACAAAACGTGTCGAACTGCTACGTCATGCGACGTTACCAAGTAACGCTGGTAAAGCAGAAGTAGCTGAATAGACCTACTTTATTTTCAATTTTTCATTGATATTTTTAGTATTAATTAGTATTAATATAGGGAATATATACCTACCTGGAATTTAAATTTATTTTGATCAGGAGAAATGGCGGTATTAAAAAGCCTTGTTATTATAACTGTTTCATAGATAATAAACTCCGACCGTAACAGTCACAAGAATTTAGTGAATAAACGTAATTGTCAGTAACTGTTACACCGCTATCACTACACCGGAGTGTTGGGTTGAACATTTTTATGTTCTGTGGACGGGTGGCATAAATTTTTGATCATGAGTGGATTTTCGCATTGGACGTGAATTATTTATTTTGACTTCATTCTACACTCATCTTTCTATTCAAGTGCTAATCTTAATCTAAGTACTCAAATCACTGCACAGGTGGAGAGTCAAAACAAACGTTCTTCTACAAGCAGTCTGATGGGCGCGGGTTCAAATCCCTCAAGAGATGTTATTTTTTGAACTTTTTTAACTTCACTATAAATTCATCGAAAATATATTCTATAGAAAGAAAATTTGTGCGTTAAAAACACACTTACTGGAGAATAAAACATTCATCAGTAAGTTTCGGAACAAAAGCAAAATCGAGGTAGTAGTAATAGGTAGTTTGCGAGTAGTACTTCACCTACATTATGAACAATTATCGTTCAAAAAGGATTTCGTAAAGTTTGTGAAATTCCCTGAAGTTTCATATAGTTACCAATAAATACTATAATAGTATATTCTAAAACAAGTTGCAGAATGAGCTCCTATTCCAACACGAATGAGAAGTTCGAGCGACGAAGGAGCGAGTTTTCGATAGCATGAGTGTTGGAATTGCCTTCTGCAACGAGTATTAGACGGTATTTTCTCTATTTCAGTCAATTTTTGTGAAATACTCTTGAAATTCAAATGAAAATTCAGATTAGTGACTTTTGTATTGTATCTTTGCAGTTTTTTGAAACATAGATGAATTCAAAATAGTAATCATCGAAATGAATACCATTTTCAATTCCCAGGCTCAGAGATCTTTTATCATGAGGTTGGAGAAATGATATTAGATTTTGTCACTGAGATGAGAGATATACAAAATCTAATATCATTTCTCCAACCTCATGATAAAAGATCTCTGAGCCTGGGAATTGAAAATGGTATTCATTTCGATGATTACTATTTTGAATTCATCTATGTTTCAAAAATGTTCTCGATGTGCCTTCGTAAAGGCAAAGAATTTTCTTTTTCTTAAAATCTTTGCAGTTGGTGTGACATACGAAAATTGACAGATCACGGAATTTGAATTGATTTGGTTCGAGACTTGATGCGACCGGAGGTCAGTACTGACAACCATAAAACGAAAAATATAACTGAAAACAATGCTGTAATGAGTTTCATTACAGCACTACTTTTAGTACTGTAATGAACTCATTACGATACTGAAATAGAGAAAATAATATTCTAAACGCATATCATATGCATATTCTCATAGCATATTCCAGACATATCTAGGATGACATATGTATGGAATGTTTCTCTGAGAGCAGATATATTTGATATATTTCTTGCATATGCAATATTTTATGGCAGATAGGAGGAATATTCCGGGCATATAGGGTGCCATCTGGCTTTTTTTTAAATTTTCAACCCTCACTCACGCCCAACCACACCAGTCAAATGGTCAGATTAAGCTATATTCATCATTAGAAGTACGTAGGCCATGTATGCTATCTTAATCTAATGCGCTCGAGTATGTCCATGTAACAGTTTTTTTTTAACCATTTTTGAAATCTTATAGAGCTGCTCCCCCCACCGATGAAAAGCTATTTATAGATTGCTTTTGAAATGAAAACCACAAAGAAAACAAAAAACGTTTAGTCAATGATAAATATTTATTTGTCAAATAACGGAAAACGTGTCAAAAAGGAGAATTCCAAAAATGAGATATATTTTCTTGTGAAATAGTCATGTCGAATACCACTCGAGATGAAATTTACGCAGGTATAATTTCTCTCTTGTAAAATTCAAGTTTTTTACTTATGGGCTAAGCAACAAATATTCATATATATTATAATCCAGAAATTTTGCCGGCAAAATTTAATCTCTAGTGGTATTACATATGAGGATATCTTTCTCTATACAATCCTCTTGCATTCAAAGCATTTGCGAGATGAAAGACCGTCCATAAGATGCATATCTGCATACTCATTAGTTACAATAGTAACGTTTGTATTCCTCTCCGGTTGATACTAAAAAGTCACATTTCATTGTGATCTGATAAGAAATATATTTTGTCGGATACAGTAAATAAACAAAAACTTTTTTGTTTCTTTAGAAACTCTCGTATCACACTTTGTTGTAGACAAAAAAGCATTAGAATTCATGTTTCGCTATAATAAGAATAAAAAACTTCTTTTATTATTTTATTTTTCGAGAGGAGATATTTTTGTCGACAGTAAACAAAATTCCTTTTTCTTTAGCTTAATGTTAAAGATATCTATATTTAAGTTTTTTCAGCTCCTTATCATAGTGGTGTTCACATAGAAGCCTAATGCCCAGTTCGTTAACGAATGCTAACAGAGTAGCTGATCTACACGTACACTGTCGCCCATTTTGTTCGAGACTGTGCAGTATCTCACCTATTGTTGGAGATAGAAACAAGCATAATTTTGACATCAGGAAAATTTTTAATTTTTCCCCTACCTCGTATAACCCTTATTTACAATCTATTTCCTTCCAAACTTTGAAACACAAAAAAACTGAAAATAAGTATCAGCGAAATGAATATACCATCCCCACCTAAGAATGTCACAGATATTCCGTTTTCTTGAAATAATACTTGCACCTTTTGTTTATCGAAATCGAAAATATATAAAGATCATATAATCTTGTGATACTGATGGTTCGATACAAGGGGTCATTTCGTTAATTGAACACTGTATAAGAGACTGATAAAAAATACTAGTCAGATCTGTTAGAATCCCGATACGCGAGTACCTACAGTTAAATTAAAAGCTTAAACGCCAAAATCCTAGAAGTCAAATGAAGGTTATAGTACCTCTTCCGTGCAACAACTGTGACAAACAATTTTGAGCAGACAAAAATAATTACAATAAAACCAAAAAGAAAACAAAGATAAATATATAAAATGATACAATGAAGACTAGAAAAAACAATCAATGATAGACACAAGACTATCCCGGAACAAAGATGGAGAACATGAAACCTAAAATAATGAAACAACATGTAGTACTGACTTTGGACACCAATGAGATAAATTTCATTTCCTTTCAACTTACCAGTTTTTTTAGGTGTTAAATTAGTGTATGTACACTGTGGCCAATTTTGTTTGAGACTGTGCAGTATCTCACCTATTATTGGAGATAGAGACAAGCAGTTTTGGTGACACTGTATACTTTTTTTATGGAACAACTGAAATATTACAACTACTTTTGTTCCAGAAATATAAGACGAAAATGAAAATGTTATTATGTCTTAGGCTCTGTCTAGGAAGAAGAAATTAAAACTGCTTATAATAAATATTTTCACATAAAAGTCAGTGCGTAGTTTTTTTGCACAACATTGTTTTTTGAGATTGGGCACAAACATGGTAATTTTTTTATGAAACACCCTGTATACTTTAACGTGAGATTTTTGCAATTATTTTTCTGAATACCTTGATTTATCACAACCTAATTTCAATGAATTTCAAATTTAGAAATCAGAAAAATTTACGTTGGTTTTTTTGATAGAAGGCCATGTATTTTTGACACATCATTAATTATATAATGTTTGATATTTGTTCAAATAAAATGGATTTACAGTGGCGTTTAGGAGGCCGTATCTTCGTAAAGAGGGCCGCTAGGAATAAGAATTATGGGAACTTGTCATCTTATTTTTTCATGTTCTAACCAAATCCGAGAAATGTCACACATTTCCTCAGACACACTGTATATTGAATGAGACAGCTAAATGAGGTTTTCGTGTATTTATCGAGTTTCTGAAATGAATTTTATTGGTTTCCTGAGTTCACCTAAAAAATGTATCCAAACAGACAAATGAAAGAAAAAATTTAAATTCTCGGACAGTCGTTCAATGCAATTTATGATCAACTTCACAAACGTCTTTTCTCGGCTGCTATTCGCTCCATACAAAACAGTAACTGAACATCCTTCTACACGATTTTCACACAGGAAATGTAAATAAAACGAGGGGAATTATCCCTATTGGAAGCGAAGAGTTTTCCGGATTCGGTCGTCGATATTTGCGTCGCAATTTCCTTCTATTGCCTCAGCGAATAGCTAGGTTTTGTTGGAAAGGATTTTTTTCTATCCAACGTTCGTAGTGCTATTGGTTTAGTGCCCATGAAAGAAAGGAAATGAGATATTTTAGAAAATTGGGCATCAATTTATTTTCATTCGCCGTAATTCAACAAGAATATATTCCTACAAAGGACGAATTGAACAGAGGAAAAAGTTTCATATCAAAATCTGTGTCGAATGATGAAGAAATTCCGAGAGAAATTGACACTCATTCATCATATTTGAACTTCTTTCGATCTCATTCCGCTTTTCAGAAAGTATATCCGTTTTCCGGAATGATTCTCGAAGATTAATATAATTTTGACATAACGAAAATTTTTAATTTTTCCCCTACCTCGTACCTACCTTAGTTACAATCTATTTCCTTTCAAACTTTGAAAATAAGCACTTCTTCAACAGTTTATTCACAGTGTTTAAGTTTGGTTTCACTGAAAGTAATTTTTTTGTTTGGTCTGTTATATGGAATATGTGTTTTTAATTGAGTTTGTATTACTCAGTCTAAGAGTTATGTACTCCTTTATGTGATCTTCGGGTATCACATTTTTGAAACACTAAAAAAATGAAAATAAGTATCAGCGAAATGAATATACCATCCTCACTTAAAAATGTCACATATTCCTTTTTCTTGAAATAATACTTGTACATTTTGTTTATCGAAAATATATGCAGATTATATAATCTTGTGATACTGATGGTTCGAAACAAGTGGTCATTTCGTTAATTGAACACTAGATGAGAGACCTGTTCGAATCTCGATACATGAGTACCTACCGCAAATGTTAAATTAAAAGCTTTAACGCCAAAATCCTAAAAGTCGAATGAAGTTTATAGTACCTCTTCCGTGCAACTGTGATAAACAATTTTGAGCATACAAGAATGATTAGAGTAAAACCAAAAAGAAAACAACGATAAATATGAAAAATGATACAATAAAGACTAGAAAACACAATCAATGATAGACACAAGAGTATCACGAAACAAAGAAGGAGAACATGAAACCTTAATTAATGAAACATAACATGAAGTACTGACTTTGGACACAAATGAAATAAATTTCATTTCCTTTCAATTTACCAACTACCTAACCTAACGTACCATTTTTTGTTGGCTGTTAAGTTAGTGGATGTCACATGTCAATTTCAATAGGAAATGGCTGAGTAGTCATAGAATTGTACGAGGGTCAAATGATTGTAATAATTAAAATATTGGAGAAAATTCAGTTGGCAGGTTTTCCCAGGGTTCCATAAAGCATTATGAATTATTTTTTAATATTAAATTACTCGACAATGGCATTTTTATTTTTAACAAGTGTAATATTCATAAGAAAGCATTCTATTTTTGAAAATTAAATTTTTAGTATATTTCAGAAAACGGTGACTGAAATCATCGTTTTGGCAGAAAATTTATTGTGTCCAATTACAAGACGAAATTCAATCAGAAGATCCTTCGTGAGATATACCTGAATTATTTTCATTCATTTACTTTATCTTGTATATACACAATTCAGAAACTCAAAGTCTATTCATCGATATGATTTTTTTTCCGAATAGCCACTTGAACTGGGTAGGTTTATCTCTTTCTGTGTTTTCCGGTATGTAATGAAAGAATGGAAAGCTAGATACCAAATATATTCACCCGAAAAATTCCCTTTAGAGCAATGCATGGCTGGAAAATTATTATTCATGATATGATATTCCATTAGAACTCAATAACCCTTCAAATCACATAAAGGAAGGACTAATTCATCACGTGAGACACGGGTCGATCCTCCATTGTAGTAGCAATAATCAAACAGCGGTACACGCGAACTGGAGTGAGAGTAAGCATCGAAGTTGTACTCGATGATACGTCATTATCAAATGAACATTCGATGGTACACTCCTGGAACATAATGGCCATACATTATATGCTACAAATTGATGTCCAACTTGATACTGTCAGATCAAGTGATCATTGGTCCTGTCATAATTGGGGATGTTCGAACTCTCAATTCAATTTCTCTGAATTAGTACCAGATGTGGCAGAACCTGTTGAATTAGATGCAGAGTTTTTTATTCTAATTCTTATAATAATTAGAGGTGAGAACTGAAAAAGTTATTTTATTTTCAGAGTTAATTCCAACGAGAACGTTCTTTAAATTCGGAATTTGAGGTCGGAACGAATATATTTTGAACAAACCATTTGAGTGGAACCGCTAAATCAGTCGTACAGGATGCAGCAGTGGGGGGGATTTTATTTCAGAATTAAATAACAAAATGAATGCCCATCGAGTTCTCTGCGCTTATCTTATTTCAGTCCTAGTTAACAATAATAAGAGGCATTCATTCACAAATTAAATCTCAGGGCGGAGTTCAGATGGGTTATTACCCCCCTGTTCGACCAAGCAAATACTGTGAAGGAAAAGAAATGAAAGCAATAACAATGTATCATACGAAATACTATATATTCTGTGGGGTAATACATGCTTTGTCAATTGTCACATGCTTCGTCGATTTTATTGTTCGCGAACTCGAGAGTAATGAAATGAGTGAAATCTGTGTCAGTAAACTCAAACTCGAAAGAAATTAATCCCCAAACAAAACTAATAACTTATGGCATGATAAAGGTTGAGGGAAAGCAGAAATCGATTTCACAAATAATTATTGATATGAATTCTGTGTTGCAGAAAAACAATACTATTGATAATTCTGAAACATTTGGAAAATCATTCAATGTTTTTCGAAAAATATATAAAATTCAGTCTAGAGACAGACTTCATGCGTATCACATGTGTATTGATAAAGTTTATCCCCAAACGTTATTCATTCACCTTGCAAAAGATTAGTTAAAATTTCGCAATCAAATTCATTTAGTGCGACCGAATTCGAGACATTCTTTCCGTAAAAGATGTCCGAGAAATCATCGCAAAAAAACCCTGAAGATTCATCGGAAGAAGATACATCGTTCAAGAAACCCACGAACAGAAAGCGGAAGAAAAAAGAAGAAAAAAGAAAACAAAAAAATCAAAACTCCCGAAACCGAAATCAACCAACCACATCTGGAGCCACAGATTGAAAATGAAGACAACATGATGGAAATGGAAACGGAAAAACGCAATATCCCAATCTTCCTTACGAATTATTATGCCTAAAGGTCCTCACACAAAACCAGACATGATTGAAATCAACACGCAAAACCACAAAAACATCAAAACAAAAACAAAGAACTTTTCGACAAGGATGAACGAAATTAACAACACCAGTCATGAACACCTATTCTACTTCAATATAAATGAAAACATCATGACTGATAGGATTCAACTGGCAGATGAATGGAATAGAAAATTCCCGAATTCCCAAGATATAGTTATCAAAACAAAAATTTGATATCTAATCAAATCAAACTCAGAGAAAGATAAACTCATTAAAGCCTTGGAAGAAATGAAAAACGAGAAAACATTAATTAAATACAAAGAAACTAGTCCATTTACCAGAGGAAAAGAAACGAGAGAAGTACAACAAACGTATTCAGTTATAATGAAAGGAGTTGAAAAATCGATAAGAAATGAAGACATCAGTAAACACCTGAATGGGTTAGGCGTCAAACATAGATTTTGTAGAAGAATTATCTCCAAAGCTTACATCGTACCCACAACATAAATACGAATTATTACAAGAGAAACCACAACTTCTGAAAGACTTCTCAACGAGGAAATGTTTTTCAAAAATAGACACTACCTTGTTTTTCCAAGTCATCCTCCGGAGCCCACGCCCATACCATGCAATAAATGACATCAATTTGATCACATTTCAGAAAATTGTACACAACAACTGAAATGCAGTAAATGCCAAGGTACTCACAAAACTACAAATTCTAAAACAAATCTCCCACCTAGATGTGGAGCAGAAGATCATCTTGCCTGGTCAGCCAAATGCCCAAAGCACCCAAGAAGCCCATCGAAGGTATACCAAATGCCAACATCAAACCTCTCAATCGGAAATCAAGGGAAATAGAAGATCTTCACAAAAAAGCAGTAAAATTCATTCAACAATTACCACACATGATGATATAATAAACACATACATCAGAAAACTGAACAAACCGAAAAATATCAATAGAGAAGAACTCCTATATAAATTGAAAAAAAGATTCATTACACAATATAAAATAGACACAACAGCGATTTTTTCGGGCAATAGGATATATATCCTCATGTTCGACATGGAGGAGCCCAATGAACCATCCCCAGCCGAACCTGTAGACAACAATAATAACCGGCAAATTCAACTCGATCATTAAATTACTTTACTGCAACATCAACAGCTACATGCCAAAGAAATACCTGATAAACAACTTCATGGAAAAAAACGATATGATGGTATAACTTACAGAGATTGGGATACAGTTCACCATACAGGTCATAAAGTCAATAACACAAGAGGTATTAGTGTAGTCCAATGTTATCCCAGCCTGAGAATGGGTAAAAATAATCCCCCTAGAATAAATATTCTTCTGAATGAAGCCCTTCACTTTACAATTCCCTTCAGAGACGACAGACTTCACTTATTTTTGATTTATATACATCCTAGCTCCAAAATTGAAGAAAACATTTTCACGAAAGTGGCTCTGCATAAATACTCCATTATCATTGGGGATTTTAACCCAAACCAGACAAAACGTAGGCAAATTAATAAAGTTCTTCAAAATGACGTCTTCAAAAGATCTATGACAGCACCTACATTTCTGATTAACAATAACCCAGACAGCACTCCCGACTTAGTATTATACTCGGCAAATCTTGGTACCAACATTAAAGATATAGAACTTGTTACAGATCTGGGGTCAGACCACTTAGGGATGATGATCACTTTGGACCTACTCACACAACCTGAACCAACATCTGAAAGCAAAACTTTACAATACGAAGAGATGTCAAAGTTCATCAACATACACAGTTACACGAAGATAGACGAAACATATATCTCACTATTCAACCAGAAACTTTCAAACAGCATATTAAGACATACACCTGTAAAAAAACAGAATCCATTTCTCCATGAACTACCTCCTCTTATGATAAAAATGATCAAAAATAAAAGAAAAAAGTATAGAGAGTACCGTCGCAATCCTCAACCTAACTTCAAAACTCAACTCAAATAATACAATACTGCCATACAACGTTTAATCCAACAATAGAGATAACATACCTGGACTAGAGCTTGTAACTCGATCAACGAATCTAAAGGTGAGAGCTTCTACCAACAAATTAAGATACTGTCCAAATACAAAAAATTTCACAAGATTCCTACAATATTTGATAATAACAAAGAACATAAGACAGATGAAGAAAAGACAAAAATTTTTGCTCACCATCTAAATCAAACCTATCAATATGACAGAGACAAAAACTACGACATTGAAACAGAAATGAAAGTTGAGTACTTGTACAAGCAATACTACGCCAAGAAGGTGAAGAATGGTATACCTATTAAATTAGATGAGGACACATACAACGAATTACTACACAAATCAAGAAACAGTTCGTCAGGAATAGATAACATACCTTGGAAAATAGTAAAGAAATTAGAACATAACATTCATTTACACATAATGGAGTTATACGAATGGTGTCAACAGCTGTACATATCCTCAATGTTGGAAAACAGGAACAGTTATCCTCATAGCAAAAAATAACTGAGATCATGCAAAGGTGGAAAACTATAGGCTCATCACCCTTCTACCAGTCCTTGGAAAATTATTTGAAAAAATAATCAAACAGAAACTCGAAGAGCACATCGACAAACATATACCAAACCATCAATTCGGCTTTCGTAAAAACAAGTCAACATTTCATCCTCTCACAATATTAGTTTTCTATCTACAGAATGCCCAGTTAAACAACAGAAAAACAGCAGCAGTGAGCATAGATATCAGAAAAGCGTTCGATAGTGTATGGACAAAGAATGTACCCTACAAATTGCACAAGAAAAATACTCCAGCTTATCTTCTCCAAATTATCAAATGCTATCTAGAGAACAGAATACTAAGAGTGAAAATAAATTATAATCATTCAGACTTCTTCACCGTATTCACCCGTATTCACTAATAATGATGGAAATCTTACTGTGCCCTGCGTTTACATCTTGAATACTCTTCTGTATATATTGTTACAACGCAGTTGTTATAAAACCACTGTTACCTCTAAAAACTCTTTATTATAAACAATTTGTATTTTTTTCTGAATGCTCACTCAGCTCGTTAGAATATAATAATGCTAACTGACCGACTGAAATCCTTTGTTCTCTCCACATGCGTTATCTTTAAACTCGTCGGTGCTTACTCGAGCTTACATAAGAACACAATACAAGAAATACCTAAGTGGGATTCTCCACTTTACTTATAATTGTGTAAAATACTAAAGCAAGCAATAATCAATTACAAACACATCAATCTTGATAATTGGATCATTGACCTTGCAAACAAATAAATCTTAATAATAATATAATAATAAACTTAATTTCAGCAATCTACGACTTACAGCGGAGCTGAACTGTTCAATCATCTACCTTATAGGCTGAAGGCTTTACACCACAAAAAATTCAAAAAACAAGAGAAATCTTTCCTATTAGAGCGATGCTTGTATAGATAAAATGAGTATTCAAGTTCAATTTTTGCTTAATTTAATTATCCTTTGTGTTTCACATGTTTTCTCTTTTCATAATTTTTTCTTATTGATGTATAATGTGAATGATAAAAAATCAAAAGATCGTTACGAATTCGGTTGGATTCTCTTTATTCGGACTTTATCAGATTAGAATTATTAGTATTATTTAGAATTATTATAACCTTTTTTTCACAATATTGGTTGAGTGTTTCGAAGGACTTAAGGTGACAGAAACCAATTATTTAGTTGCCGACAGTTTCGATAAATTTGATTATCATCATTCAGGTGTTAAGATAGCCATATGAGTAGACGTACTGCTAGGTTCTTTTCAAGATTGGCCGAATTTATTAAGTTTGATCGATTTTAAATTGTATGAAAGTATCTCATTCTCAGTGCTCGATAAAGTACTGTTTGTCATTTAATTGTTGGTTTTGTGTTTTTTTTTCGATTGTTTTGATTGAATTAATCCACGTATTATTTGTTATCGTGAATATTATCGGACGACCGCGCGTCACCTCGCACCATCTGCTCTGAAGAATCGAAAGTATAAAGTGTAGCAAACACGTCAAGATATAGTCGCTGACGAAGAATGACTAGCGGCGGAGAACTATCAAAACTTATAAGAGATGAATTTGCCAATCAAATGGTTGCAATAAGAGAGGAACTTCGGATGGTGAGGGAGGAAATAAAGCTGTTGGGTGAATCTACAACAGATCGAATAGAAACTTGTGAAAAACGGATCACTAAAGTGGAGGGCGATATCCTAGAGAACAAACGAAGAACTTTGAAGAATAACATTGTCATCTTCGGACTTAAACTGGACTCTTCTGATATATTATAACGCAACTGAATAGTTTGCTGGAAATTGATTTGCAGGAGGTGGAGATAAACAATATTTATAATATTGGCAAGAATAAGTCAATTATTAAAATTAAATTTGTATCCTTTCTGTCGAAAACGAAGGTAACCAGCAATCGATTCAAGCTGAAAGGTTCCCGCATATTCGTAAACGACGATCTATGAAAGGAGGACCGAGAAGATCTCAAGCTCCTGAGACAACAACTCGCCTCAGCAAAGGCAAACGACCATAGAGCTTACATTCGTAAAAATTGCTTGGTTGTGGATGGTGAGAAATTTTCCATTGAACAACTGAAGGAACGGAAAGACACGAACCTATCTCCAACACCTGCCCAAAAGAAAACTGAAAAATTGAGCTCTAAGGTAATAGTGGACCCTGAAACGACAACCAGCGCACCAAGCAACCCCGCTCCCATTGCGCGACACAAACAGTTTTTGAACGAGCGTGACTATCTAGTAACAGAGGAGCAACTGGAAACCAATAAGGAAATCTCTTCAATTATCCAAGTGTCGGAAATAACCAAGGACTGGGAGGAACTGAGTAGGACCAGGTCACAATCCTCAGGAAGTATCAAAGGTGGACAGAAGACCGGTAGCGGTGGAAGTAAAGCGAAGAAGGGTGGCAAAGACATCCGAGCCTAGTTTGAGAGATCTGATTGTTTGTTGATGGATGATTTTGAGAAAATCGTTGGGGAGGAGACGGCTGTGTTTGATGATTGTGAGGTTGCTGCTAGAGAATTCAGGGAGGAGAGACTATTGAATGTGATTCATTTTAATATAAGAAGTGTACAAAAAAACTTCGATAATCTTTTGGTATGTTTGCAATCGTTGGGTTATGAGTGTCTAGATGTTGTTGTACTTTCTGAATGTTGGGGAATAAATAACTTGAATAATTTTTATATAGCTGGTTTTAATGTTTATTATAATGAGTCAAAGTTTAACAAAAATGATGGATTGATAGTTTATGCAAAGAAAGATCTTGTATCTGAATGTAATATTATTGAACTAACTGAGGTGAACCTCCTAAGGGTGCTGTTAAAAGTAGATAGTAGAACATTCGGGTTAACTGCTACTTATAGACTTCCGGCGACACAGCAGAATGTCTGATTTGTCTGATTATTTGAAGAATCTGAAAAAGGGTGACGTAGAAATATTCATGGGTGATATTATTATAAATTTGAAGGATAGTACTAACATTTCCATCTTATATCAGAGTAGTTTGAGTCAACACAGTTTCATTTCATTCATAAATAAAGAAACTAGGCAAACCGCTTTTTCATCTAGTAAAATTGATCATATTTTTGTTCGAGGTAAATGTGGACTAATGCGAAAGTACTCGGTCAGTTCGGGGGTGTTGCACTCATCACTTACGGATCACCATGCGGTCTGTTTGTTCATAAGATCTTCGGATGGAAATGCGAGTACGCGGAATGAGCAACTAGAGAATAGAACACTTACCGAAATCAATTTTTCTAAACTAAAAGAAGGGCTGAAAGGTGAGAATTGGACTGATGTATTGGGTGAGGTACGAGATCCAGAAAAAGCGTATCATTATTTCATTAATAAAATAAGGAATTATATACAATTGAGTCAGTATAACAAAGAACGTAAGGGCAGAATGAGAAAAAAAACCGTGGATAACAGAAGGTTTGATAAAGGCGATAAGAACAGAGGAGGACCGTGAACATTATAGATTATATCGGAATACTTCAAACACTCTAATACGCAGGACTAAAAACGATTATTTTTCTGATAAACTGGGAAAAGCAAAGGGATATCCTAAAGAGACGTGGTCAGTAATAAACGATTTAACAAACAGTGTGAAAGAGAAAATTTCTCCTCATTCTATTACTGATGAAATGGGAAATACTTACACGGACGACAAAATCAAATCAAACAAGTTCAATTAATTTTTTATAAATATTGGAAAAAGGATGGCATCACATATAGCAAACACAAAAAATGATAGAATGTTCGAACCTCTTATAAATTCTGAATCTATATTTTTGAGACCAGTGAATCATAATGAAATAATACAGGTAATAGCCTCTCTCAAGAGTAACGCTGCCTCCGGATCGGATGGTATTAGTGCTAGGGTTATTAAGTCCACACATGAACATCTTGTACAGCCTTTGGTGCATATCATAAATTTGATTTTCGAGACTTCTATCATACCATCTGAATGAAAGGAAGCTCTGGTAATATGTGTACATAAGTCAAATGAAAGGGACAAGCTAACAAATTATAGGCCGATAACGCTTATTAATAATTTCGCGAAGATATTCGAAAAATGCTTTAAATCGAGAATAACACAATTCCTTGAAAAATGTGCTATACTGAGCAGTAGTCAATTCGATTTTCGAGAAGGCAGATCCACTCAAGATGCCAGGGAGCGGTTAGTTTCTTCATTAATTAAATCAATGAATAAAGACGAGAAATGTATGGCCGTGTTTTTGGATCTAGCCAAGGCATTCGATACCGTGTCGCATAAAATATTATTGGAAAGACTAGAAACAGTAGGTATAAGAGGTAACTGTTTAAAACTAATAAAAAATTATCTATATGAGAGTTCAGAGGCTCTCGCTGAATGGGCAATAGAGCGATAGAGGAACTCTGAGCATGGGCATTCCACAAGGTACGGTACTAGGTCCGGTTCTGTTCCTCATCTACGTCAATCAGTTGCTGTTGTTGAATATCCCGAACTGTGTAATTGTTCGTGTGTATGCTGACGATACAATGTTGCTTTTTCGTGGGAATACATGGGACAAGGTGTACACAGAAGCCGAAGAAGGTATAGGATTGATTAATGCTTGGTTTTCGATTAGCTTACTAAGTCTCAACATTGCCAAATCACGGTTCATTACGTTTTCTCTCATGAAGCACAAACAGCCTGACATGTCATTGTTAACTGTGCATGGAGCTGACTGCGATGTGTTTAACTTCACCTGTCCAAGAATTGAGAGGGTTTCGAGTATTAAATACTTAGGGGTTTTCCTGGACCAACATATGAGGTGGGACGTGCATGTGGAGTATTTGAGGACTCGTCTTAAAAACTTGGCGTACATTTTTTACAATCTTCGAGATGTAGCAAGTACTTCCACTGTGCTGAGAGTTTACGATTCCTTGGTTGAGTCAGTGTTAAGATATGCGGTAGTTATATGGGGAGGTTTATACGATAATGCTCTGGAGGGTTTGCAAATCATTCAGAAGTATATCTTGAAAATTATCATGAAGGTTGACACAACGTATAGTAAAGAGTTATTATTCAGTGATTGCAACAAAATGAACATCAGACAATTATATATTTTTGAGTGTATAGTACATCAGATAAAGAATAATAGTGACTACGTTGACCACGACTTCCCTACCAGATATCGATGTGTGCAATCATTGTTCCATTTGTTTGCAAAAGTCACTTACAGCGTTGTTGGGAATATTTGGGACCAAGGTTTTTCAATATTTTGCCTCGTGCTCTCAGAAATGTCAATTTAAAAAGAAAATACAATAAACAAGAATTAGCGGAGTATATAAAACTATACTATAGAGAATTCTTGGAAGTGTTGACATAGAATGCCTCTGTTATTTTCACGTTCATTTATAGCTCTCCCCTTCCTGAATTGAAAATTTAGTGTGAATCTATATCAGCACCTCAGAGGTAAAGTGTGTTAAGTCACATTTTCTCAGACACGAACTATCAACAATATTGTATTCACATTAGTAAATTTTAGCTAGTGGAACACATTTTTGACTCCCTAGGTATAGCAAGTCGCAAAATTATGGCAGTACACATTCTTTGAAACAATAATAGAACTGAAAAATCTCTTTTTTGTCTAATTTTGACATTGTGACTTAACACACTTTACCTCTGGGGTGCTGATATGGAATGTGTGATGTTATGGCTGGTTTAAATATAACAGTGTTCGGTAATTGTGAAACTATGTACAACACACAAGCTTCAGCTTAGGTTGTACAGTTTTCTGAAATTAAAATGTATTTACTTATTGTGGAAATATTCTTGTTGATTATTCCTTTGATAATGGTAATAGGGTAGTTTTCTCTATATTGTTTTCATGAAAGGGATGGGTGGGATATAAGCAATGTTCTTCGAATCAAATTTTCAGCTGTGTTCAATTTTTGTGAGAACGAATGATGTGAATTATAATTTAAAACTCTTCCTGAATATGTTGGTTTGTGGTACCAATCTACTTTCAGTTTGTTATCATATCGAATTATGAGTGTGTCAAGAAAGGATATTTCTCTATCTTTTTCTTTTTCCAGCGTGAACTGAATGCGCGGGTGATATTTATTGACAGTTTCGAGAACAAAATTCACTTGATCTGAAGGAAACACAGCGAAAGTATCATGAACATATCTTCAAAAAACTGGCACAACGAATGGTAGATCTTTCGAAGCTTTGTTCTGTAAATCAGCCAACACAATATCAGCAACTACAGCTCTTACCACATGTATACGTCCTTATACATCATATTGTCATTCTTTCATGAAATTGTAAACAAGGATTTCGTATATGTTCTGTCAATACTGTTCAATTCCCAATTATTTAATAACTGAACTAAAAAACCAAAACTTAGTTGTAAGTACCGCCCATATAATGATGAACCTTTGAATACTCAGATTCTTGTATATAAAATACCTGCTGTTAATTTTTTCGTTACCCTTATGAGTGTGTACTTTTATCTTGTGTGTATGAATCGGTTTAATTATTTATTTAAAAGTATTCAATTTGTTGATACCAAGATTGTGAATAATGTATGTACCTTTCATTTCAGAGCCCTGAAGATGATAATAAAATTTATCGAAACTGTCGGCAACTAAATAATTGGTTTCTGTCATCTTAGACCTTTAACCCATCAAAACACTCAACATTTATTGAGAAAAAAAGGTCATTATAATTCTAAACAACGTATTATTTCAATTCCTAGGGGATATCTAACCAGACTTGCTTAGATTAGGACAGATTATGGACTGAAAACAACTGGTCGAATGAAATCTTGGCAAAATCTCAACAGGAAGTTATCGCACTATGAAAACCACAAGAAATTCTTTTTAACATGTAAAAATCAAGGCATTTATCTGAAGCATATTCAAAAAACTATCGAATCAACAACAAGACGTTTCTTAGTTTTCTCGATCGAGTTTTTTAAATCACGTTTGCTGCTCTCAAAAGCTCATTACCCTTAAATCATGAGAAAAAAAGTTTTTCAGGTCTTTTCCACAATTTTATCTCAGGCGGGAGGTCTTCGCGAGGCCCTTTTCCTTACATATAAATATGATATGACATTGGAAGATCTACAAAAGTAGCGAATACAGAAACGATAAATTTTAAATTCCTAAGAATGAAATCTTTAATGGAGGTACCATAATCGATCGAATGAGCTCCGTCATTTTCTATTGACAGAATAGAAAGGGCTGAAAGCCAGTCTTGTGTCATCGAATTCATTCAATATGTTTTTAGGATTTTAAGCCTGAGAAAACTCCTTTCAGCAGACGCAACTGTTACAGATTCAGATTTTTCATTTCAGCAGTCAGAGATAAAGACATGGACTTGGGCTCAGATTCGTGTTTTTGACGGGATTGCGGTGACGGTGGCACCGGTGAGCTAGGAGAACATAATTTAGATTATTCATCCTCGAAGTTTTCACTTGGTGTCTGCGGCGGCACCCATTATGATGTGGAAGCAATGTTTTCAGCTGGATCAGGATAAGAATCACTTACATTCAATGAATGTTTCGTAGAGATTTTTTCATCATCATATTTCATAAATTCATATGAAGATCTACTTAGATTCTCTTGCTCCTGCTTTCTTTTGATTGCTCGTTTCCTTCTTGAATTACCTGACTCAAATTTTCTACCGGCATCTCGATCACGTGAACTCATTTCGTCAATTTTGTTTCGCATAAAAAGTCAGAAATAATTTTTAAATAACACACATTTTTTCACACTTTTTCTGTTCTGCACTATGAAATTGACCCGTTTGTTCATTCTGTTCTAATGAACCAAACCAATTGAACCACAAATCTCGGACTTTGGATCTTCAGCGGGTAGCGGAATTCCCACAGATGGTGATAATAATTGATGAAGATACTATCAGGTATTTTGAAACGAAATCTTCGGTTTCGAAGAGAAGACCATAGAATTTAAACTATTAATTTTTATGATCCAAATGAAAAGAATAAAAAGTTTCATGAGAAATGGCACCCTCTTGTATGCATATTTCTATTGGAAACAGTTGTTTCTCACAATATTTCTATCGAAAAATTCTCTGCAAAATTCACTAATATATATGGAGACCGTCATATGCAAAAGGTCCTGAGGCCACTTTTTCATAAAATACTTTTAGGTGTGAAGAAAGTTCAATCTGTCGTCATCTACTTCCACACAAAGATTCAGATCGATAGTACTCTTCCAAGTATCGAAAACTTGAACTTCAACATCAAAACGGTCTATGCACCGAAGTCACTAGTCAGTTTTGAAATTAATGCCCAGCAAACACATAACATCGCCTGACACTTTTGTGGAGTTACATTTTCAACATGAAATAAAATTTTCATTGTGATGTCGCATATGCGTCCAAAACCTATTAATTTTGTAATATCGCTTTGTTAACGAAATGAGGAAGAAAAATTCTCAACATTTTGACGATGAATAAAGATATCTCAAATGTGATTCCCATGCGATGCAAATATTCGTTCGTATTGTGACTGACAGCCAAAGAGTGTTGAGTAATATAATTAAGGATTTCTTCGATCTCTAACTGTAGAGAAACTACCTCATCTGGTTTTTATTGCCCCTAATTACATTCGGCCGGGATATTTTTCTCTCGAGAACCCGGTTTGGACTATGGAATTCGCAGTGTTAAGAAGAAAGGGGGGGTGATTTTGCGTCTGACAAATTCAACGTATAACAATTTTTACACTTGAGTTTTTTCTTTTGGATCATCATCATTTTGTGAGTAGTGTTCGCTTCGAGAAGTTCGCTGTTCGTTTGATCCGTTATTTTTTGGTTTTCTGCAATTTGAGTATATTCATTGGTAAGTAAATTCTTTTAGTTATTGTTGTAAATTAAATATTTTGATATTTCATTTTAGCTACGTATAATAATCGTATAATTAAGTCTTAATATATGTGTGTTGGCGCAGAACTTTTTGACCTAAAAAAAAAGTTTTGTTCTGAGAATTGTTTTGATTTTTGCAATTGAATATTTTTTTATTTTATTTGGTTCTAGAAATATTTCAAAAATCCATAGAACAGGCAATCCCAGAACTTTTCAAAATATTGGGTTTTAATTGTGTCTGAAATAGTTTGTGCTGTACAGGGTTGGCAAAATTGGTGATGTTTTCTGCGAAATTCACAATAACACAGTTGGAGCATTCGAATGAAGTTTGAGTTATTTAGAAAGTGAGTATACTTGAAAAAAACAACTCCTAGTGTTCCTTCGGTCTAATTTTTGAGAAATTATAAAATATAGGAACAAATTTAGTAATTCATATCACCATATTTGGAAAGCTTAGATTTGAACTAATTACATATTTCTCTAGTGAAACTGCTATCAAATCCGATCTCATTCGGAATTTTTATGTCTTATAATTTCAAAAACTGAATTTCTAACCTTATACGAAATTCAACCTTCTTCAGTAAAAACCATATGCCGTTGGAGATAACAGCTGCAAGGATTTCGTGGTGAGATGGTGACAACTCACCACTAAACTCACCGATGAAACGGCTGAAATTTGTTCACGGACATGCCAAGGGTCTAATTACAAAACAGCTGAAAGTCCCTTTATGAAGATTTCATTCAGTGAGTATTTGGTTTGAGGTGTAGTCGCGATACTTTCAAACACAACCTTTGCAGTTATTCGAATATTTCTTGTAAATTTGTTGTCCAGAAATCTTTCAATGATTTTGACACCTATACGAATCTAATAATCGTTCGCATTAATCGCAGTTATATCTTTATCTTCTCATGAAATAAGTTGAACTTATAAATTGAATAGTTGAACAAAATTGTTAAACCTGCTCAAGTTATAAATTACTATTCCTTAATCACTCGTCGAAGGATGGAGAAGAGAAATGTAGGTACAATACTTCTATAATCTAATATTATTTCTCTTTTTGTTTCAACATTTATTGTATTATTTTAGCTCTCTTTTTCATAAGAATATATATATATATATATTTCTCAAATAATCTTGCTAATAAAAAAAGAATCATTTTACCTTTTACTTTCATTCTTTTCAGATGTGATGAGGAAGAACAGTGGAATTTCGACGAAGGACTTCGAAATCTATGTGAAGGCATAGTTGCGACATGCCAGATAGAGGAAGGAAAGGCAGATTGAAAACCCAAATACATAATTAATTCTCACACTTATATTGTACATTTTTTTGTTTCTTTTTTTCTCCTTTTTTGTATTCTGATGTATTCTATCTTGACTTTACTAATTATTATATTTTTTGTTCGAATAAATTATTTCAGTATCCTCCTGCAATCATTGAATTAATCACCCATTAAAAATGGGTATAACAAAATATGTCTCAAATGCGATGAGAAATGGCTTCCTATTTGAAGATATCTTTAAGTATCACATCAAAATTCCTAGGCGACGTCGGAAAGAAAATAAAGAAAAGTGGTCTTAAAATCAACTCCCATGAGCGTCACAAATGCGACAAGAAATGGAGTATCATTTGTGACCAGTTTTACGATCGCATATTCAACTACTCATTTTTCCAAAATGCGTACTTGATGTGGCCGACATTTGGATGTAAATGCGAGCGCTTGAGGAGGTAAACAGTACATCGCATAAGAGTTACATTTGCATCGCCGTGTTTGCTGGGTGGGTACATATATCTATAGTTTTCTGTTGACTTAATTATTGCAGAAATCATACTGCAGGTATCAAATAATCCATCTTATTGTGTAAACATCAAAGGACTATTATTTTCACCTCATGGTTCCATTGTGAATCGCATTCATTCTCCTCCTGTAGAATTTCGATATTCGTACTTAGGACCTTTCGCATATGGCAGTCTTCATATGACTTTTCCTGGGGATGTCCCAGAGATAAAAGAGCCTCTGATAGTAATTTTGATTGAGGGCGTGAAGTCCCTGTTGTATCAAGTCCTGAAGCTTGGAGTAGTATTGTTGTGCAACTTGGATACTTTTGAGTTTCCGATACCGAATGAAGTATTATGTATCGGATGAATTCATTGGATAGTTGGTATCCAAATTCATACTTACAAAAGCAACACTGAAATGATAGGTTTGCGAAACTAATGAATTGAATTAATTTCGTTATTCAATGACAAGAATATTTATTCGAAAAATGTGAATATGACCTCTTAATGTAAATGGAAAACCAAAAACAATAGAAGTTTTACATCAGAAAAAAATAGAATATAACAAAAGTGAACTCATTATTCAATTATCATCCCTAATCACTAGAATCGAAAAAAATAGATTTTGCGTTCCTTCTTCCGTAATTCTTTACAATGGAATGAATTCATTCATAAGACAATAATTCAACGAATATTTCAGAGAGACCGCCAAAGAACGGTCGACAGGGCTATAAATATTTTATGAGGATCCAAAATCTGGGATAAGTAAACATTGTATCTGAATACTTAGATAATTTTCACCCTAATTGTGTGGTGTGTATTCTATTCTACCAACTGATCTGGAGGGTCAGACATCTGGTGCCTCAATTTGGACGTTCCGACAAGGCGCAATATACAGAAACTACATACTGTTTTATCAATTTTGTTCCGAATTGATGTTAACTCACTTTTTTTCAAATTTACCCTTATGTCCAAACCTTTATAAATAATTACGGATCTAAATCAATATCAAAATTCACTAGGGATGTTGCGCGCGAGGCCTCGGTAGATTGCCACGTTCGCAATCCCCTAAGGCCGCCACTGGAAGCGCCAATGGCGTTTATAAATACAACGACATTCTTAAGAGGTTAAGATGTACCCATAAGGATCCAGAACAGATTTTCTCACGTGAATAGTTCCAACGACATAATCTTGATGAACAAGAGTTAAGAAAAATTAGGTGGAGTGTCTTATTCCCGGTGAAAAAGTGCCTGTTCGCCACCCACTAAGGCTGCCACTGATTGCGGATGTAGCTCAAATATTTAAAAAACAATATTTTTGAAGAAATTCTAATTTTTTTTCTATTCTCCTTTTTTTTTCTCGGAAAAATTTCAAACACCAACGAGCTATCATTTTTCATGCATTAATTTTTCATACTGATTTTACATCAATTAAATTTCAAACAAAGGTTGATAGTCTCGTGAATACAGAAGAAATCGCTTAGGTAATTTTTTTCAGAGCCTTAATACTTAATACTTTTAACTAAAAAACACACACTAAAACAAAGAAGCGAAAATCCGACCAACCAACTTTCACGTGGTAGGTTCTCTTTTGATAACGCTCATGCCGGCGGCAATTATTTTCTTGAACACTTACATTTTTTACTTTTTTGAAAATGAAAGCACTATATGGAATAAAATTGTGGAAAAAGTTCAGTTTAAGTATGTATCACCAATAATAAATTTTGTAATAATGATTATACGTTCACACAAAACATCCAGAAACGCATACAAAAAGTTATCGTCACTTTCCACTTGTCATTAGAATGAAATCGCAACCGACGCCCCTAGTTCCAGAAGTAGTGGGGATGAGTCGGTAATTCCCCAGGCGCTTTATGCTTGCGTTGCGTCACACTGTAGACTGTAGACATATCCTATCTTTTAACCTATTTCACCTAAGTGTGGGAGTCATTCGTTGAATACTGAATTAACTGAATAATGTGCAGTCAATTGATTCCTCATTGATTTTAGAGATCTTCGGCATAGTGATGGTTTATCATTCATTTCACTTCATTTCATTTTAGCATAAGGTAATTAATTTTTTTCCGAGAAAGTCAAAAATTAAAAAATTTTAACCTCTGGTTGCTTCTGGCACCGCCTTAAGCTGGCACCCAGGGCAAGCAATTCGCTTACCCCCCACGCCTTGGATCGGGGCCTGCCGTAATGTGTCAATCATTTTGTTCTATCTCTCTCGGTTAAAAAGTTGTAGTTCAGGTATCACCTGAAATTGTCTCGGGAGTGTTTCCGCAGTGCGTGTCGTGAACATTTTCTGCCAAACCGCGTGTTCAGTGTGTGAAACCGGCTCCCTGCTCACCTTCTACAAATTCTTCCAAGAACAGATACGATGAATGGAGATGCGCTGGATTTGCTTGATCATATATGATTTGATGTTTTTTAAGTTCATTTTATGAGTTTATAGGTTTTATCCTCAACTCTATCACTTTCTAATAATTTTAATAATAATAATAATAATTTTGCCAACCCTCTACAATACTTTTATATCTCAATAAAAATTATATGAACTCATCTGATAAATTCTTGAAAATATGGGAGATAATTGAAAATGCGGTAAGATTAATCCCTGGGATCACCTTAGTTCATCCCACAGGGATTACCTTGAACACCGGTGTGTATAAGATGATCGTTTTTGGCGATTTTAAAAAATTGCAAATATTTCAGAAAAACTTTCGTGACTAACTATGTATTTCGAGTAGGAGAACAGAAGATTGTATACTTCTGAGAGGAGTTCTGATTTTTTCCATATTCGAAGCAACTCAAGAACTACATGAATTCTTGCTTGAGTGGATACCTTGGGCATCTTTCCCTACTTTAAATGTGTTTATTCAATCATGAAACTGTATTATCATTTATTTATAAATATATATGAAGGATAAATTAAACTCAGAAATTACTACGAATTGTGGCATGAATTAGATTATTAGTAAATAAAAAGAAGTGAACCCTCATGACTCAACTCTTGCTACGCCAATGGATGAAACTATCGTCTTTTTTTAATTGGAACGAATGCCTTGATTCGTCGTCTCCTATTGAACACAAACCTAAGAAAATACGGTTTGGGTATTGAAACCCTCCAGACGTAATCGAGAACACGAAGATATCATAGTCGGAGTGACGTGGTTTCGCTTCATCGCCTGCTCGGCTCACTAATTGGATCTTGAAGCGCAGTTTCGGACCGCAGAGGATCCGTTTCCTTCCGTTATGCCGAATTCACAAATCGTTGATGTTAAATTACAGATATCAGATGTTGGGTAAGCGCTTATGACATATTTGCTCCAGATTGTTTCGCTCAGCTTAGGGACTCCCGAGTGTGTTTTCCCGGATTCCACTTGGTGGATTTTACTTAATCGATCCTGCTATAGAGTGTGATTTATTGGTACACTCAGGTCGGTGGATTTCTACTTGATTGCTTGTGACAATATTTATTTGTTTCATCTTCCTTTTTCTCGCAATCGGTAGACTTTTATATCATCCAGTTGGAAAATCTCATTTGAACTGCAAGATGCAGCACTTGAGAACAAATGAAATGCTTTGCTTGGCTTCTTCCACCATTATCACATTCGCAGATTATGATGTTTTAGGAATGCTAGGAGAGTTGTCACTAAGACAGACTCTGTGCATGTAACGCTAGTTGGAACATATAGAAAAATAGAAGATGATCAATTTGAATTTAACTAGAGGACTATGGTGGCTATCTAGACATAAGTGTTTGTAAATATTTCTCAATAACGATCCACTCACTGGAAAGTGTCTAAAACATCAGGGTGCAATAATTTTCAACAGTTGGTGCAACGAATAAGGATCACCAAAACGTAGCATTACCCAACTTCAATAAATTTCGAATGCATTCCCAAAACTATCGAATACGAATTTCTGTAGCATTATTGACTCGGTTTATTGAGAAAATTTACCCATAATTAGACCGACAAACTTCTAGAATATGTTCCACACATCATTAGAGACGCTCTCAACCAAAATTATACAAAAATGCTTCGGCCCTCTGAAGATCACTTCCAGGCAACTTTTTGTCACATATCTCCAAAACGGCTTCACCTAATGTGTTGCAATATCACTTATTGCCTACTATCAAGAATATGCATCGAATGAATGCAGTGATTTTTTTCATCTCAATGTTGAGCGTATCATTCGGGAGGGGCGAAGGGTATTTTAAGTGACAAATTTTTCATCTTTCATTATTCTACAAGTTTGACATGAAATTCATAAATTTTGATATTTTTTCTTGAAGAAAATGGACTCTTGTTTGACATCGCCCAGTTGAACTGGTTTTTGAGAAAAAATGATCTGGAATTTTCATTTCGTTCCCTACTCAATGTTCCCCATGTGAAATATCAATTTATCGTTCCTACATACTTGATTCGAATAATTTTAAAAGAGCTTTGCCTCATGAAATCATCATAATACGAAATAATTCTCTCGAAGTTTATTTTCTGAAGAGCTACTGAAAGTTCTTTGTACTTAATTAATTAAATTATGAGAAGAAAATTTTTGATCAATTTTTCTCCAAACTGGTGCAACTGGGCGATGTCACACGAGAGCGCCTTTTCTCACGAAAAAATATTGAAGTTTATGAATTTTATGTTGAACTTGTAAAATAATGAGACCCCTAGAATGATAAGCTTATGATTGAGATGGGAAAGATTCACCCGAACCATTTGATGCGTATTTGGGATAACAGCCAATGTGTAAATTTCAAAATTTTAGGTGACGCAGTTTTGAAGATATGTGACATAAAATGTTGCTAGAAAGTCATCTTCAGAGGGCCCTAGCACCTTAACGAAACATTTTTGTACTATATGATTTTCGTCTAAAGTGTCTGAAATAATACCGAGAACGTCCACTAGAAATTTTTCGGTCTAATCATGAGACCTGTATACGTGACCCTGTATACATGAAATTCCTGACACTTGATTTTTTTCGAATAAATTTCATTTTGAATTTTGGGGGATATTGTAGAAATATGTCTGCTGTCCAAATCCATTGAATGAATTACATACAATACGCACTATTTACAGGGTGAACCACGGTCGATGGTACGTACGTAAGACGTTTACGGCGAACGCAAAGCAAGAATTCATTGAAAATTTGTTTCCTCGGACAAGAACAGATGCTCTATCGATCTGAAATATTTTCAGTGCCGCGATGTTGCCGCTTACGTCAAAAAGTAGTAACTACTTTGTTTTTTCAAATGACACACCCTCTGTATTATTGCACTTTTCTATTCATCCTAGTAAATTGATTATTCTGGTATCACTTTCTCATACTCATCTTCAGCGGTTCCTGAGTGAATAAATGATTTCCACTATTTTTTTTGGGCAAAACATAGCTTTGGTTATACATCCATAACATTACAATTAATCTCAGGGAGCTGAAATTCCGTATGCAAAATTTTTAGATTCCATGCATCATACAAGTGTTACGAAATACGCGTATTTTCATACAGGGTCATTAAAAATTCTATGGTTTTTCGAGACATACAAAAACGGTGTAAAGTGCAGTTTTTCAAATTGGATGCCCTGTATATTTCAAAATATACTGGAAGAAAATTGAATTTTTTTTCAAATGATATACAACATTCCTATAGCTAGATATAGGTCCTTTTTGTTTCAATATTTATATATATATATATATATATATATATATATATATATATATATATATATATATACACAATATAAGGATAAATAATGAGGGATCGGTGAAGTACATGGAAAAGATTTAACGGACATAACCCGGTTCATTTTCGTTTCAGAGGGTTATGTCCGTTAAATCTTTTCCATGTATATATATATATATATATATAGCTAGATTTCAAGATTCTGCGTTGAACTGAAATTTTATAGTTGCGCACGTTTTATAGTGGCGAACTTCCTAAAACTGCTAACCAAAATGTGTTTAAAATGAGCGGTTCATACAAACTAACTTCAGTGGATTTCTAAAATTATCTGATAATGATTGTGAGCCAAAAACTACCAAATGATAAATGAATTCTAATAATGTTCATACTTCGAACGATTCGCTGGATCTAGCCAAAAAAATTTGAATCTCTGATGAACATACATCTCAAATTGTCTGAACAGGTATTCATCGCAGATAGCAATGGAACACCTCAATAAGATAAAAATTGACATTAGTTTGTTGATGATTATACATTCGCTCATTCTTCATACCCAGCAAACACTGACACGCAGGCACTGTACAAAAACTCTACAGCGTTGCTGCACTGCACTGCAGTGAAGGTTATGCAGTAACTGTATCGAGACGGACCGTTTATGTCCCTCAAAACTGTACAGTTATTATACAGCATGAACTGCATTTAAATACAGCCATTGTGCAGCGTTGCTGGAGTCCAGATGCAGCGAGGCTGTACAGTTTTTTTACAGTTACTACAATTCCTCGTTGCATTTGAATTGCAGCAACGCTGCGCAATGGCTGTATATAAATGCAGTTCGTGCTGTACAATAACTGTACAGTTTTGCGGGATATATACGGTCCGTTTTGATACAGTTACTGCATTACCATCACTGCAATGGAGTGCAGCAACGCTGTAGGGTTTTTGTACAGTGTCTGCGTTTCAGTATTTGCTGGGCAGTAACCAGGAACTACTCTTAGAAGATACTTTAACGATATAACAAAATTTTCATAATTATATTTTTTTATCGATTTCGAATATAGGCCATAACTCTTTCATTTTCGAAAATATCTGAAAACGATTGAAACTTTTCACGAGCACTTTTTCACTAGGAATAAGACACTAATTTTGAATTTTTTATCTCTCATTTATTCTGAATAGAAAATAATGCGTTCATTTCTTGAATCAGATTTAGTTTTTTTCCACTCTAACTACAAGAGATAAAAAAAAATTGAATATAGTGTCTTCTTTTCAGTTGAAAAGAAAGAAAGTTTTAATCATTCATTTATAAACATTCGAAATCAAGCAATTCAGTATACCTTGTACAGGAACCTTAAATTTCATGAAAGAATTTATGACCTATGTCCCACTTTTGAAAAAACTGATAATTATTTATCTTGATCCTATTATTTCCGAATTCTGAAATTCTTTGATAGGACTGTTATTTCTGTGATTCTCATTACAACACAAGTGCTGTAATGAGTTCATTACCACACTAGTGTGTTAATGCAGGATGTTATGACATTTTCATGAGTGTCAAATCTCAGTCATTATCTGACAGTTGTAGATAAAATTCTATATTGAGCATAAAATGTTTATATGATCGGATATACTTATAACTTCTTATGGAAAAAACTGAAACAGGAATATCAGAAGGCATCGAAAGCAAAAATATGGGTATAAGAAACAAAATATAATAAAAATAATCTATGGAGGTTTGTAGATATATTTTGATTCATTCTGTAACACGTTTTTGGAAGCTTATGACACCGCGTTCATTTCGACAAAATGTTCAAGAGTTTGTGTATACAAACATCTTACTGATTCTTTCCTCCCATTATTCCAATATCATCAATCTAAAGAAAAGCATACTGAAAGTTACATGAACGAAATGAAAAAATTTGTTAATTGTTAGTCTGATGGTTATCAATACATACTTTCGGATCAATTTCACATAGTCTTATAACATATTCAACATTTCTTTTGAGTGTTCGGTTCAATTGCCTTTTACATTTTGGCTTGAATTCCATATTCCATTGCTTTATGCTTTTTGAAAAAGTTCAATACCACCGTTGACGTCTTTGAATGTTCCATCATTGTTTATGGAACACACATTTTATGAAGATAAGTCTCTTTTTCACGTACCTAAATTATTTTATCTACGCATCAGCGGAATCGCATAAAATAGAGCAGATAATTCACGCTTAGAACCAAACAATATTCAGTAGGATCAATCAACATATTACAAAGCAATAGTTAAGTTATTGCCAATATCACTATAAATCTATACAAAGCAGCCACTTAACAACAAATCTTTCTCAACAATAAAACATGGCGTTTTTCGTAGAGGTACCGTCCCGATCAGCAACGATTCCTACCTACTCCACGATGCCCATCGTGGGGTAGGTCGGAGTCGAATGCGATGTCATGCCTGGTACAAGCATTTGGACCTTTTGTAGATAATTTTTCACAATTTCTGCAAAGTTGCTGCACAACAATGGTGGCGTATGAGACACCTCATTTTTGTTGCACAGAAACTATTCAGCAAATGTACTTTGAATACTCCATTTTTGAAGCGTAGTGTTATAAATACAGACTCTGTGCAGTTTTAACACAACAATTTATGTGCTCCATTCTACTGACACTTGTAATGGAGTATCTGTATAGTAGCTGTATTTTGTGTTTGTTGGGTAGTATAAGAAAAATAATGAGTGAAATGGAAAGAAGTACCTATCCGAATGAAATTTTATAGAATTGGTGACCAAATAGCAGCAAGAAAATGCAGAAGGTTCAATGAAATGTTATCCGATGAACGGGTTCGCACGTGCTCAACCATAGAATTTCAGTTCAACGTAGAATCTTACAATCAAAGTATATGCATGCGAGACATCGTTTGAAAGGAAACTCATTCCTTTTTTTAGGAATTCTTAAAATAGATAGGGCATCCCATTTGAGAAAATTCACTTTCAACTGTTCTTGTATGTCTCGAAAAACCATCGAATTATTTATTAATCTGTATGACCAGAAGCGTATTTCGTAACACCCGCATGATGCATGGAATCTTAGCATTCTGCATACGAATTTTCAGCTTCCTGAGATCAATATGATTGAAGTTATGGATGTTTAACCAAAACTATGTTTTGCACAAAAAAATAGAAATGATTTAATTACTCCGGAACCGCTGAAGATCAGTATGAGAAAGTGATACCGAAATATTTCTGTTACTAGGATGAATGGAAAAGTGCAATAATATGAAAGGTGTGCCATTTGAAATAACAAAGTAGTTACTATCTTTTGACATAAGCGGCAACATCGCAGCACTGAAAATATTTTAGATCGATAGAGCATCTTCTTGTCCAAGAAACCATATATGGCTTGTCAAAAAAATAAAATAAAATAATTTTTAAATGACTAGTACACTAAACATAAATATACACATAAATACACAAACGATTAACTCAGGAACGAGACTAGTGTTCCAGGAACCCACTATAAGCAATAATTGTCTTTTCGAGGAGGATATTTTCGATCTTGTTTTTTACATTTCTGATCCAGAAGCCAGTAACACAAATTTTTCAAGTGTAACTACAAGTTACAAGTGGTCCTATTGGGATATTTCCCAAAACAAATCTTGACATGCTGGTTACGTACGTGTTCCCAGTACGGAAATTGTCACATTACAAGTATGCATTTACCTTGCTTCAAAGGTAGGTGAAACATTATCTACACTTGTTGAAAATTCCGTATCATAATTGTACAAAAGTTAACTTTGTGCTGCAGATAACGTTCACATATGTCGAGATTTTTCCCTAATTTCTGGTGCCGTAAGGTTTATTTTGGACTTGTAGCTACAGGCAGATTCTACACTTGTTACACTTGTACGATTTGTGTTACTAGCCCCTGTTTTGGTGGACATAAATCACACATGTCAGAATGAAATCAGAGATGGTGGTGAGTATTCTTTTATTTTTGAAAATTTATCTACAGCTGTCCCTGTTTTTCATGCCAAATAGTGTCCTCAACGTTTTTCTTTGTTGCAGCAAGACCCTCTGGGCATCGCTCAATTGACCCCACATTATAGTGCCATAACTGCCACACTATGAAAAGCAGCACAGTAGGTGAGTTTCGTCGTTTCGATGTTCGCTATCTGCCTAATCCTTCTAATCATATAGAAAGCTGTAGATAACTTTCTACACAAGATGTTCATGTGTTTCTGCCAAGTTAGTGAGGATTGAAATATTACTTACCAGATATTTTAGAGATGAGTTGTCGTGTTCTGTATTTGTAAAGATAAGCTTTTGAGTTTTTTTTGGGTTCATGAGTGAACCATTGGCAGTAAACCAGTCCAGTGCTTGTAACTGACATGTCTGTGACCCCTCGTTGAGTTGTTTCTTTTCTTTGCAACCAGTGAGAAACACAGTATCTTTCTCACAGCTACATATTTAATTCGCTTTCATTTTAGAGTATTAGTCATTCGTGTATATTATGAAGAGCACAGGACTAAGAATTCACCCTTGGGGTACTCCCATTCTAACGTGCCTCAGATCTCAACAGCCTGCATTCTATTATTCAGAAATGAGGAGAACATGTCATGAGCTGTTCCTGGGATTCCATACATTTCAAGCTTTTACAATATGATTTCAAGACTTTCACAAACGAAAGCTCTACTTGAACCTATGCTGATCAAGTCTAAGTCCTCGCAGTAATTGTATGCTTCTATCAAAATAGAGAACATCTAGCATGGTCGATATGGTGCTGTGCATCGTTCAGACTTAGCGTTGCCTATAGATAATCGACTTGAATTGATTTTTCAGGTGTTGTTTTTCTACCTTATAGAGAACAGTGCTTATTAACGCAACCTTTATCTAATCCGGAAAGACACTGTGATTGAGGCGGTCATTCATGATTTACCCTAGAGGCTATGTTGATAGGGAATTATTTGTTTTACCAACCCAGTTGACATGCCATGTATATCGTCTGATTTTTTATTTAATTTTTTTCAATTTTATTACTCAGAAAGAAATCTGTTGAATAAAATTCTTGCATAGGAATAAACGAACAAGAAAGCTTTGAACTTTCAGAAATTAGAACAAATTACTATGATCGATATACACTGAGCGCACTGTTCAGTGCTCTCACTGGGGAGAAACTCGTTCCATTATGGACTGGCAGTACACTGACGCTGCTTCGTATCGAGCACCAGACATCACCTTCTAGAAGACGATGATTTTAATGCCACGATCCCAGAATTTCACAGCAGGAACAGAAACCGAAATCGGCGTGTCCTAGAAAAGTTCACGCAACAGAACTCCGAAGTGACAGTTGTGGCTCCGATGGAGCCTACAGACTTCAACTATTCAACGGGAATTCCAGATATTCTCGACATAGCTCTGAAGAGAACGTGAACAGAGAATTCCAACTCAGCACCATGGAGGCGCTGAGCGCAGAACATAATTCCGTCATTATGCAACTACAAAGAAGCATAAACTTTTTACCGAAACGGTTAAGAAAATAGATCGACTGGGAGAACTTCTCTTCAACCACTGATGAGAAACTCCAATCCATGGACACAAGAACAGAGGAACTTACGAACTTTGAGATCCTAGATCGAGACAATTCTTCGATCTTCGGTCGATACAGCCACGATTTACTCTGACTACCTCCAGCCATTTCGGCGCACGATACCGTACCGTATCTTGAAACTTGATCAAAGAGAAAACAAGGCCAGAAGAGTAGCACGTCGTTCCGAGATTCAATCGGATCGTACCGCAGCGAACAGTCTCAAATGGGAAGTACGCAAAGCACTGTTAGAGTTCAGGAATGAACAATGGCAGAACAGACTGCAGGATCTAAATGCCAAAGACAACTTGATATGGAAAATGTCTGAAGTTTTTAAAACATAACGGAAGACTTTACCTCCAATCCACGGCTCTTCCGGAAGAATCGTTTATACGAACAGGGAAAAGGCCGAAGAATTTGCCGACAGTCTGCTACTACAATGCAGAACTGATATAGCAGAAGCCGACTCAGACCACTTGGAAGAAGTTGAAAATGAGGTGAGTTTGATTACAGGACGGTACACAACCTGATCGAACCAACGACACCGTCTGAAATCCGGGAGATCATCTCCGGCATGAGGACGAAAAAGACTCCAGGACCTGACTGCATTACAAAAATTATGTTGAAGAAGCTCCCGGATAGTGCAATCTCCACACTGACTGGCATAATAAACGCAGTCCTCCGTCTTCGTTATTTTCCAGTCAAATGAAAAAGAGCTACTGTGATCTTCATACCAAAAGCAGGTAAAGATAAAAAATTCCCCCCAAACCATCGAGCCATAAGCCTCTTGTCCTCTGTTGGCAAAATTTCCGAAAAACTCATTCACTTGAGATTGTCCGATATCGTCGGAAGACACAATATACTCCCAGATGAACAATTTGGTTTTCGTCACCAAAATTTCACCGTGAATCAACTTCTCAGAGTTGTCGAACACGTATCTACTGGTTTTGAATGGAAACAAGTAACAGGCTCGGTGTTTCTCAACATGTTTAGAGCCTTTGACACTGTCTGGCACGACGGCCTTGTGTTCAACCTCCGGGAAGCGAAAGTACCACTCTCACTGTGTCAAATAATCCACTCATTTCTTCAAAATCGCATCTTCCAAGCGCAAGTTTCTGATTCGATCTCTCAACCAAGAGAACCCGAGGCCGCAGTTCCCCAAAAAAGCGTTTTGTCTCCTCTACTATACGCCATCTATACTGCCGATATTCCAAAACCCATTTAATCTTCATTAGCTGTGTACGCAGACGACACAGCTATTCTAGCCAGATCCAAATGTCCCAGTCTAGCCACAAAATATCTTCAAAATTTTATGGATACTCTGGAAGAATGGTGCTCAAAATGGCTAATCACGGTCTAACCCGAAACAAGTAACGCAGAAGAGTCCAATCTCATGGTAATATCGAAATGTTTGGAAAAGACTGGCAATCTCAAGTTAAATACCTGGGAGTTATTCTAAATCGTGAGCTGAAATTCTATCAGCACACCAAACATGCAATTCAAAAGGGCAAAATTGCCTCCGCTCAACTGTCACCGCTGCTTTGCCGGCGCAGCCACATATCTGTTCACAATAAGTTGATTCTTTACAGGTCAATCATCAGAACGACTATTTCTTACGCTGCTGCTTGCTGGGTGCACGCCCTCAGTAACACGCAATTGAAAAGATTGGAAATCTTTCAATGAAACTTTCTCAGGACCGCTTTCAATGCTCTTGCACTACCCCTATTGAATTCAAATGAAAGCGCTTAGCAGAGCGTTGGATCATCCAAACAGATGAGTCAAACAAGCTCTTGACTACGACGCATCAACTTCCCGATAAAAGCGTCCAAAACTTGACCTCCCCGATGAATCCATGTCAAACAACCGCCAATAAGGGGTCATTCTCCTTAATTTTTTCTCTATGTCCCATGGGACACCCAGACTCGTCTACCGTCTCCCACATAAACGGTCTGCGAGGAGACTGGCGCAACCATAGTTTCACCCCCTGCCATTTCCACACAGATCGGGATCAAGAAGTCTCAGAATTGAAAATCATTAGTAGGGGAGTTTTAATGGGGGGATCACACACTGTTCCATTCTTCTGGTTCGTCCAATAGATTTCTCCTGTCTTAAAAAAATGTGCTTTGGTCATGTGTTCAGCAGCGTCCAGAAATTTGAATTAACGAAGAGTTCCAGGATACGGAAGGTTTATTACGGTAAAATGATGAATATCCACAAGTTCATTTGAGCAACAAATTTAAATATCGGAATAATCAATAATGGGGGTAATTACCCCCCACATGAGTATCGAAAACATGAAAAAGAGGTACGTACTCAACGTGGTGCACATTAAAATTTAATACAATAATTCAAAATTCATAATTTGTCAAATATTGTCAATATATACTTCGAGCAACAATTAAAGGAACAGAAAAATATTCAAAATTTATTGGTGGTTTTCCACTGACTCATAAAAAATTAAAAAAACTAACATTTGAAGCTTGAAGACTTTTGTTTTTGAATTGATTGGTTCACAATCATTCGAAGTACTGGTAGTCATGCAATCATAGGATAATGCACGAAGAAACAATTTTCAAAATTTTTCAATTTTTTTTTCCTCTACTCGCAAGGAAAAATTTTCTCGAGCTTGACCTATTCATTCAGCTCTAATTTGCTTTTCTTTACTTTCAGATTTGTCTTCGGGATATTCTGTTTTGAATGCAATATGATCCTTTTTCACCCAACTGCCGTTATCTCCGGAACTACTGGTCGCCTAGCGAGCCGAAAGGCGATTTCTTTCTCAACAGAAAATTTCCTACAATAATCTGTTTTGTTCATTTGAAAAAACCTGTCACATACACGTGGAAAAAGAGCACAAAAATGTCATTTTGCCATTTTTTGGTTAATGGACTGAATCATCTTCAATACTGGGGGGAAAGCTTAGGTTATTAAAAATTTTCTAGCCTGATATTCCCCGAAGGCCCCCATAAATCGATAGATCCATGGGTTCAGCAGTTTTCTTGAACCGATTGATTGAAATTTTGAAAGAATTGAGGAAATACGGTTTTTGTTCCTTGAACTGCACCTAATTTACCTAAACAAACAATAATTGCATTATTTCTTCACTTTCCACTCAAATTTCTTTTAAAATAAATGAAATAAATTAATTTTCGAAAATTTCCGAAATCTGACAATAAAAATCAACATTCCAAGAATTTCGTTAAATTTAAAGTTGATACCCCTAACTTGCCCACGGTACTCGGTGAGCAAAATTCTGAGCGACATAAATTTTCCGTTTTGTGACACCACGTTTTAAAAAACAGTTTTTTTTTAAACCTTTTGACTCATTCGATAAAAAAAACCGATTTGAAAAGATTAGGTCAATTTTAAGAAAAAAACAACCTTGTTCTCTTAAGTTTTCCAAATGTTCAATCAATCAGTCCAAGAAAACCACTGAACCGATCGATCTACCGATTTGGGGGCGAGTTTGGGGAACATCAGGCTGCCAAATTTTTTTATGACCTAAGCCCACCTCCCAATATTGAAGATGATACAGTCCATTGACCAAAAATGGCAAAATAACGTTTTTGTGCTCCTTTTCCACTTTTACGTGGGTGAAAAATCTCTTTATTTTAATTGAACAAAACATATTTTCGTAGAAAATTTTCCGTAGAAAATAAAATCGCCTTTCGGCTCGCCAGGCGACCAGTTTATCTCGAAAGTCGTAAAAAGCAAATTAGAGCCGAATGAACAAGTTATGCGACATTTGCATAGATCCAGCTAGATGAAATTCTCCGTGAGCAAAAATATAAAAATTTGAGAAATTTTCAAAATTTTTTTTCGTGCTTTATCCGATGATTGCATGGCCATCGGTACTCTGAAAAGTTGGTAACTAATAATTTCAGAAAACAAATTATTCAATCTTCAGAAGTTGGTTTTTTATTTTCTATACGACCATTTTTCACTGAGATTCAGCCTGTTGAAAAAAAAATTTTGAAAATTTTTCTGTTCCTTCAATTGTTTCGGAAAGTGTATTAGCAATGAAAACTTTCTAAATATGTGGTAAGCAAATATCTTTCAAGCTCAAAAAACGGGAAGTCTCTAAATATTCAAGGGTTATTAACCCCCCCCCCCCACGAAAAAAAGTTATATCCGCCCTTGATGAGGCTCAATACTTCTCATTTCTTAATAAATTTACTTGGACCTGAACTATATTGATTTTTGCGCTGTACCTTGATTCTCCTCTTTGAAATTGCCAACCATGCAGTATACTGTACTGAGTTCCGTTTTTAACTGTAACCAGTATAACTAACAAGCACATACACTCGCAGTGTATATCGGAACCAGGGATGTTGCGGATGCCGATTTCTCGACATAAGCGGATGTGAATGCGGATGCTGATTTTTAGAGACCCACATCCGCGCCCCGGTTAATGACGGGAAAGGTGGCGAGTCTACGTGCGTGATGCTGATTGGCCCATCGCTCCCACTTCGTGTCGGCTTGATCTTTGTTTTTTCTAAGGTCGGAAACCAGGCGCTATGTAAAAAAAGGGTCTCTTCTTTTTTAACATAGTGCCTGGTTACTGATAAAAAATGACGGAAAAATTCTTAAACTTGAAACTTTCACACCCAACCGTTAGAACCAGAGAATGTTTATGGAGAATTAAAGATGACGCGTATGCAAATAAACGGCTACGTGATGAAGCGTACAACGTGCTATTAGAATTTCATAAGAAGACTGTGCCATTAGCTACAGTCGATGCGGTGAAAACAAATTTTTTTTATGTGATTTCCGAAAAGAACCAGAAAAAGTAAGAAACAGTAAGTCGGGATCATCGGGAGATGACGCAGTCAACCTTTGTTCAGCACTGATTGCTTGGCTTAAATGGGTGTCCACTCTACCGATGATACCAAATCTACGAGTTTTCGGAAATCTTCTTCACTCATTTTCAAATTATCAATCAAATAATCAAATAATCGTCTCAGTTCGCGGGGCAATGTCATATTGTGTCTCTATCTTGGAGGCACTCTTCCACCTAAAACCACCTCCAAAAATTGAAAGAAGGTAAATAGCACAGCGTTTCGGACGAAGCATGAAGGACAGAACTGTATGAGATAACTGAAGTTCGCCTGCAGTCCCGTTTTGCCATCGGCATTCCGCCTGCAGGCACTGGACGCATAGTGTGTACCACCATCAGGCCAGAATATGCAGTTTTGTACGGCCGCCTGCAGGCGGTTAACTGATAGTGTATGTTGCTGTGCGATATTGGTCTTACGTTCTCCTATTGAGGCGACGGACTGCAGGCAATCGCATAGTGGGTGGGCCGCATTAGGCAGGTATGTTTTGGATTTTGACCATTGAATGTGAATTTTCTTACTTGAAGTAGACCTTGGAATACATACCTATATTTCTCTATTTCAGTATCGTAATGAGTTCATTACAGTACTAAAAGTAGTGCTGTAATGAAACTCATTACAGCATTAGTTTTAGTTATATTTTTCGTTTTGTGGTTGTCTGTACTTACTTCAGATCCAGATTGATTTTCAAATCAAGTCAATTCGAATTCCATAATGAGTCAAAGGACCCCGCACACTTACTTAGGAAAAGCGGGTCCAGTGAATTTTCTTCATTTTTACATATTATATTTATATCAATCTTAAGGACAATATATCAGATTTTCACGAAGGTCTTACATCCGGTTTGTTCTATAGGGCGTTCCAAAATTGCAGCGACGGAAAATTGAATCTTTAAATTTTGATGATAATTCTTCTAATTTTCAGAATTTCATCATGATGCCTTGGGGTCTGAATAACAAGATACACAGATATCCAAACATCGCCCACCACGTTAAGTTTCGTTATACAGGCTGTTCCATGAAGCTGTATAAGTAACTGAATGTAACTTTATTAGTGACTTTAGGACCACCCTGAGTTTTTCAAAATATGATACCAGGATGTATGTCCACTTTTGTAGGAAGTTTCATGAATGTACAAAGAACAGTTGCAAAATTATTCAGGTTTGAATTCGGATATCATACAATTTTTCTTTAAACCTTATCTGTAGTTGAGATTACAGTCAATTATTTGATTTTTTATGAATTTTATAGGCTACTCTGTGACCTTTCAAAGTGACGTTTTGTGGTATGGTTTGAACGGTTGGTTAGCTTTCCTTCTGTTGAGTAGTTTTCAGTTGGTTTTTTTTTTTAATCGGTGCGACCATTAGTTATAGAAAGTTAATGTGAAAAGACAGCAATGAATGCGCGAAATAGATATGCATGTTTCCTATGTGATCATGAGTTTCTATTAAATAACCTCAGACGAATAGATAGAGATGATGATGTCGATAAAAAAAAATCTGGCTGTTTTGAAGCGTGAAGTATTATAATTATTACCTGTAGTTGAAGTAACCCAATTAACGAGATTGTGCATTAATTGTTTGAAAGAGATAAATGAAGAAATCAACGACATAAATGATTATTCTACAGTACCAGCTAAATTAAATACTTTGCGTCAAACTCCAAGTCATGCGTTCTTCATTTGCAATGAAGACGGTGGTGATCTATGCAGGTTAACACTGAAGTGCAGAGTGAAAATTTTCATAGCACATGACATATATATTAGTGAGAATGCTAGAATTTGCAGACACCACATGAATGAGGATCTTTTTATACATCGCCCTCTCCTTGTTGGTTTACGATACACCAAGAAATACATTAGAATGAACGGAATTCAAATCTCTACATTTCTACAAAAAATGCGAGAATGCCATGGAGAAGCACTTAAATGGAGGTATCATGACGAGAAGGATTTTACTGATGAAGAAGTCAAAGCCTTTTGTTCAATTACAAAAGACGAATTTCTTGATTTGTTCAGACAGGGTTTGCCAGTTCCCGAAGATGAAACTAAATCAAGCCACATTTCTAAGAAAGATCTTCTCACTTTTCTATGCAAAATAAAACAAGGATTGTCAGATGATTTCTTAGGCGCTATTTTTAATTATAAGAGTTGACAGTCTGTTAGCCTAGCAGTAGCACATTTAGCCACATTTGTTCCTAATAATCTTGGATTTGGGGCCATCAGCAGAGAAACTTTTATTAACGAGCATGTAACCGAGTTTGCAAATAGTCTTTCTCTATTTCAGTATCGTAATGAGTTCATTACAGTACTAAAAGTAGTGCTGTAATGAAACTCATTACAGCATTGTTTTCAGTTATATTTTTTGTTTTATGGTTGTCAGTACTGACCTCCGATCGAATCAAGTTTCGAATCAAATCAATTTAAATTCCGTGAAGTGTCAAATTTCGTATGTCACACCAACTGCCAAGATACAATACAAAAGTCACTAATCTGAATTTTCATTTGAATTTCGAGAGTATTTCAAAAAAATCGACTGAAATAGAGAAAATACCGTCTAATACTCGTTGCAGAAGGCAATTCCAACACTCATGCTATCGAAAACTCGCTCCTTCGTCGCTCGTTTTCGAACTTCGCATTCGTGTTGGAATAGGAGCTTATTCTGCAACTTGTTTTAGAATATACTATTACAATCCTAATCCCGCTGAACCAATAGTAATTGCTTATATTGACAGTACATACAGTTGTATTAAAAAAAGTAGCAACTTTCAAGTACTGAGGCAATCCTATAGTACCCACAAAGGGCGGCATTTAATAAAACCTGCCTTAATTGTGGCTCCAGATGGTTACATTTTAGCTGTGCAGGGTCACTATTTTGCAGATGGAAAAAACAACGATGCTGCTATGTTACGGAACGAATTTATGCAGGATATAGAAGGTATTAGAGGATGGTTTGAAGATAATGATATTCTGATTGTTGACCGGGGTTATCCAGACGCTTTGCCTTTATTAGAGGAATTGGGAATTGCACACAGAATGCCACCATTGATACAAAGGGGTGCCCATCAGCTGTCCACCGAAGAAGCAAATGAGTCGAGATCAATTACAAAAACACGATGGATAGTCGAATCGCGCAATGGACATATAAAGACCATCTTTAAGTTTTTCGGTAATTTTGTTTCGCTTATACATGCCAACCACTTGGGTGATTTCTATAAAATTGCGGCTGCGATGATCAACAGGTATTATAAATCCATAAGAATTGACGCCAATGCTCAAATTGCTGAACTTTATTCAGAAAGATCTAAAGAATTGGCTGCATCAATTTTTAGAAGAAGGGCACTT